>OU015494.1:118961953-119561953 GCA_907164885.2 Dolomedes plantarius
TTTCTCGACTAATTAAACAATTCGAAGAAATTCAACATCAGCCAGGATATAAAAGTAAATTACATGCACTAAAGGATCAACTGGAAATGAAGCGGCAAGAATTATATGATTTGGATAAAAACGTTGCAGACATGATAACGGAAGAAGGAGAACTAGATACGGATATGGAAAGCTCAGAGACCTATCAAACTAAAATACTTGAAACCATACATAGGATTATTGAAATAACACAAGAGAAGGAAGTCCTGGAAGACAAATCAACTGACAATCTCTCTACTAAAGATACGAAACCCATCACCGCAAAATTGCCAAAAATAGAACTAAAAAAATTTCACGGAGACATAACCACTTGGATGTCGTTATGGCAAACATTTGAATCCACCATCAACAACCGGAAAGAATTATCCCGAGTGGAAAAATTGAATTATTTAAAATCTCTCTTTTGGATGGAGAGGCAGCCAAAACAATAGCCGGATTCGCAGTGACAGCTGAAAACTACCCGGATATAATACAAATATTAAAGAAGAGATACGAGAATACCGATAGAACTATTGATTACCACATTCAAAAAATATTAGCCATCCGCCCGATAAAAGATTCCAACGACCTTCCCGCCCTGAGAACAAGCATCACGGAATTATATACACACCTACGCAGCTTAAAGAACTTAGAAGTGAACCAGGACAATGAAGTAATAAATGCAAAGATCAGGACTATTTTCCCGGAGGAAATTCTCCTATTATACGAGAGGAGCAAAGGGAAGAAAAATCGAAAAACCGAAGAAATGCTGGATTTTATAGATGAGGAACTAAGAATTCGAGAAAACATAAAACCTCCGACGTTCCTGAACCCAACTGCTGAGGTTTTTAAACCAAAGAATGTTTTGACGCAAAACTGGAAGAAGCCACCTCGTTATTCCCCGAGAGCTGAAGAAAATGGAACGAGACCTTGGAGTCAGACTACACCTAACAACTACACACTAATAACTACTCATCCCCACGACCGCCACAATTAAATAGATCATCAACTCGAGATAATACACAAAGGTTATGTTACAGATGCGGAAAGGCCGGACATTTGGCGAGGATGTGCAGATCCGCCTGACATCTAATGACACCTCCCAGGCAACGGACAGTCAACCACCATAGTGATGATAACGGACAATTCTTAAAGACTATGTTGCGAGTGTCAAACAGTAAGAACTTTCCGTGTTTATTGGATACCGGTTCAAATGTGACAATCATGCCAAAATCTTGGCTACCTGGACTTACCTATAAAGAAAGACCCATGGAACCGCAAACAGTGCAACAAACGCAAGGTAAGATTATTATTGTTAAAATTATCAGTGTAGAAGCTACGATAGGTGATCTAACCAAAACTATTGAAGTGTATGTTATAGATACCCATTTGAGTTATATCTTATTATCTTTGCCACATATGAAATTATTTAACTTGAATATTAAATTAAGTGATTGTAGTGTATATCAGGATAATCTAGATATTACTCTTAACAAATTATCGAGTTGTTATCATAATGTTTCATATCATCTCAATTCTAATATAAAAAATAAGAATAATAATAACAATGAGAGTCAGGAGGATGTCGAGAGTACCACATTCATAGAGACGAAATATTTTTATAATTCTAATAAAATTGTAGATAACCAATATAATCCAAGTAAGGGAGTAACTGAAAATTCTAATGATATGATTTGTGCTAAAAAGTATTATAGTTCTGTTATAAGTGAGTGTGATGATATATGTAAGTCGAGTAAATTGATAAATGAATATCCTGATGATAATAACTGTGCTAAATTATATTATGGTCGTATTGAAAATAATTGTGATGATATAATGCTAACGAATGGCAATGGAGAACATGAGCATCCAAAAACGTCTATGCAAATCAGGAAGACACTTGATTTGACTGAAGACTCTAAGACTCAGAATGCCATTCAGGATAAATTACCTGAATTTGCTAACATGAATCTATCGTCGGAGCTCATTCCTCTATTGTCATCGTTTATTGGTATTTTTGCTAAAAGTAAATATGATATTGGGAGAGTAAATATGGAGCCTGCTAGAATTATTACCACATCAGAATTACCTATAGCTTTGAGTCCCTATAGAGCGTCGCAAAATGACAATTTAGAAATTAAGACCCAAATCGACGAATTGTTAAAACATAAAATAATCAAACCCTCACATGGACCTTACAGTAGTCCCGTCACTCTGGCCCACAAGAGAGGAGAAGGAAAAACCCGACTATGTATAGATTTCCGAAAACTAAATGAGATCTGTAAAACGGACAGAGAGCCAATACCCCGAATTGATCACCTTTTGGACCAATTGAGTACAGCTAGGATATTTTCCTCACTAGATATTGCTTCAGCCTACTGGCACATTCCTTTAGAGGAGGGGAGTCAAGAAAAATTAGCCTTCACCTGCAACTATGGGTTATATCAATTTCAGGTATTGCCTTATGGGTTTAAAAATTCTCCCGCGATTTTTCAAAGAACCATGCGACACATATTAAACAAACATAGAGTTAACTTCGCACTGAACTACTTTGATGATTTAATCATTTTATCAAATACTATGGAAGAACATTTAGAGCATCTCCGAGCAATATTCCAGATCTGTGTCCAAGAAAATCTTAAATTAAAATTATCAAAGTGCCAATTAGCGCAAAAGAAAATATCCTTTTTAGGATATGAGATTGGAGAGGGTAAGATGTCGCCAAATAATTCAAACATAGAAACTATCAAGAAATTAATTCCACCAAAAAACGTAAAACAACTCCAAGGATTTTTAGGAAGTGTCAATGTATACAACAAATTTATCAAAAATTACGCTAAATTGAGAAAACCCCTAAATGAGTTATTAAAAAAGAACGTTAAATGGGACTGGAACGACGAACGTCAACAAGCGTACGAAACACTTAAAATGTCACTAATTTCCAAACCGATTCTAACCATACATAATCCAAATTACCCTTGTAAATTATTTGTGGATGCTTCAGGAGAGGGGATAGGATGTGTCCTAAAACAGGAGTACCCTGATGGAACACTACGCCCTGTAGCATATCATTCACGAGGTTTAAGACCATATGAAAAGAACTACAGTGCTTCGGAACTTGAATGTCTCGCGATTGTTGACTCTGTTGAGAAATTTCACTGCTATCTGCACGGAACTAGATTCACCATTTTCACGGACCATGCCGCCTTAGTATGGCTGAAATCCATTAAACACTTAACAGGAAGATTATTCCGCTGGTCCCTAAAGTTATCAATGTACGACTACGACATAAAATATAAGAAGGGTTCGACCAATCACGAAGCAGATTTTTTGAGTAGACAGCCGATTTCCCACTTTGTCCAACAACAAATCAATTTGATAACATTAGACGAAATAGAAGAACACCAACAGGCAGACAATACCCATAATCCGAGATTTCAGAAAAGAGATAATGTAGTGACTATCCAGAAAAAGGGTTTGACAAAAATATTTATTCCTACTTCATTACGGTTGAAATTATTGACAGCAGCACATCTTCAATTTGGCCATCCTGGGATCCAAAAAATGATACAAATATTGTCACCTATTTATTATTGGGATACTATTATTATTGACATAGCGAATTATGTAAAATATTGTGAAATATGTCAGCTAAACAAAAAATCACATCAAAAGAGATTTGGATTATTACAGGCTTTAACTCCCGCAAAGCTACTGTTCGAATTAATGTCTATTGACACTATCGGAGGTCTGGGATATTACAAATCAAGGAAAAAATATCTACATTGTATAATGGACCATAGCACAAGATACATCTGGACATTCGCAAGTACCACCTCAACTACAGACACATACATTAATTGCTTAAAACAAATTTTTCAGATTAATAAACCAAAAAAATTATTAAGTGACAGAAACGCCGCATTCACATCAACCAAGTTTAAACACTTCTTAAAAAACCATAATATATCACAAATTTTGACCGCCTCTCATAGGCCTGAAAGCAATGGGAAACAGGAGAGAGTAGGAGCCACCATTATGCAAAGAATGCGCTGTAAAATTAATGGGGATACACAGAAAACACCCTGGCCGAAAGTTCTAGAACAGGTTACCGTAGATTACAATAATACCCCTCATCAAGTTACCTCATTCCCTCCAATATATCTATTATATGGATGTTCCCCATACATTTCTCCATTAGCTGAAACTAAGATTTACCCAGATTTAGATAGAGCGAGAGAGATTGCATACGAAAAAACTATCATTGACCATCAGAAAAACAAGGTACAGTATGATAAAAAATTCAAAAACTCCCCGTTTAAAGTAGGTGATACCGTCATGATAGAGACATTTCATTACCCCAACACCCGCAAACTAACCCAAGCGTACGAGGGGCCTTTTACAATCACAAAACAATTATCCGATGTGACATATGAAATTAATAAGCGAAACCCACTGACGAAAACAGACGTCGACGTAATTCATGCATCTAGGCTACGATATTTTAATTCAGCACAGAATTTTGAATTGTGTGAAGGAACGAAACCCCAGTCGCCAAACAGCTGATAGCGGATAAACAAACCGAGGAGGCTAGGAGTAACAGTTGAACCCTGACCCCCCAACAGAAGTAGGTCAAACGACGAGTAGTGTTTTAGAGGGGGAGGAAAGAGCGAGTCCCCGATTCCTTTGAGTGTGTAAAAAGAGACGAATAATAATTTACCTTAACCAAACTAGCTGAAGTTGTCAGAATTATTTTATTATTTTTTAAATTATGAAGTTAAGGGAAAAAATGGAAGGAGGAAATTTGTACCTTTCAGTAGAATCTTAAATTCATTTAAATAGGACAGGCTTATTCAAAGACAAGCTATCATGAGAAATTAGTACTCTGATTAGCAGATGTCATCATAAGTCAGAACACCACAGCTAGGTTAGAAGGATAAGGTAATTGAAAAATTGAGCTTGAGAGAGATGAATATTGGAAGGGTAAAAGGATTAATTTTCGCTCAATGTAGAGATCTAGAAGAGTAAAGGAAAGAGATCTTGAGATTAAGGAAAATAGAAGTTATTCCCCTGTATTAAAGAATATAGTGAATTAAAAAACATGAGAGAATTTAAGTGGAATGAAAGAGATGAATAATCTAATAATTGTAAAAAGCATTGTGTTCTTATGATATATTTGTGTCTTAGTAAGGATTTTATTATATTATATCACCTGTTATTTCTTTTTCATTATTACGCACTACTATCATATTATCTATTTTATGATCATACTGGCATTATTGTAATTGTATAAATAGTAATTATTATCTGAGTAAACCAGTGCTCTAGAAGTGTAAATAGTATTGAGTTATATTTTTCTGAATTGAACTAATTTAGTGCGTGATTGTCAATATGCCTTCATATTGGATTAATGTTGAGTTACGTTTACCTTAATTGAAGTATTTAATGTATCATTTCTGTGTATTGATTTAGCATTGATTTACAAGTATCAGAATTGAACTGTTATTGTGTATGATTTCATGTAGATTACTATTGTGTTAGAACTGATTTTCGGTATAATGTATCTTCATGGAGATTCAATTAAGCCATATCCATTACCATTTCTATGTTATTCTTTTCATGGCTATACTATTATATTATCTTATACCTTATTTTATTCATAATTATTACCAGACTATTGATGTATTTGCAGAGAGATTCAATTATGCCATATCACTTGCCATTTATATGTTATTCTTTTCATGGCTATACTAGTATATTATCCTATTACTTATTTTATTATCCCACTAATATTGTTATAATTATGTACTTTAATTACTATTAGACTATTGTTGTAATTGTGCACCTATTAATTTGAGGCCGAGTAATTGTATTGTTATGGTATTGAACACGATGACTGGAGATGGAGGAATTTAGGTAGGTGGAGAACTTCCCCAGAGGGACGGAAAGATTTATAATTCCAGCTAACGTATGTCAATATAAAGAGCTTGATACTGCAGATCAAGAGTTTTATATCGATTATGACTTAACTTAAAAAATTGAGGTAGTAAAACTTATAATATTGATCTTGCAGAGTGAATTAGGTGAGGTCCCAACATACTCACACTCAGGTGTCTCTCACCCTATGCAGGCATAGGATGATAGCCTCTTGGGAGGGGGGATGTGACATTATAAGTTGAATCTTGACATTATAAGTTGAATCTCGTATATTTCTATAATTCGGGTCCCCACATCTGTTAAGAGAGGACCCTTTCTCAGAAATAGCCCACCCAAAAGCAAGTGAACATCTGCAAATTCCAGTGGGGAAAACAACACACTAAATCCATTTCAGTTGATAGGAATATTAGCCGTGCCGCCCAGAAGGAGTAACAAAACCCCGTTTCTAGTCATCTAAAATCCGCAGTTCACAATATCTCAGAGATAATGGCTGCAGGTGCCAGAGATAAAGGATCAAAAGTGTCAAACAATACCATAAAGATAAAACGCACCCAATGTGCTTCTTAGTAGTATTACCACCCACGAAAAACATCTGTGTTGATGTAAACAGTCACTGATTTTTGGTACAGACCCTGACTAAGAGAGCAGGCAATCTGTTGTGAGCTGTGTATGTGAAAGCACTTGTATGTTCCGCGTCATGCTAGAAGGACGCTCTGATATCCGCTCCCAACTATTCTGAAATAAAGGACTGCAATTTTATAGAACTCTGCCTCGTCGTTTGTGATTATTATTGTGTGTGTTATGGAATCAGGGGTGAAATGTCACATATATATATATATATATATATATATATATATATATATATATATATATATATATATATATATATATATATATATAAATATATATATATATATATATCTATATCTATATCTATATATTTATATCTATCTATCTATCTATATATATATATATATATATATATATATGTGTGTGTGTGTGTGTAGATTTTCCTGTCTACGTGGCGGCGTCTAGGGGAATCTAAGAACAACACACTTGAGTCAAAAATACGCTACACTTTGTAAAACTGAACAACTATTAATTTATTAATGTAGACTGCAATTATGATATGCCGGAGAGCCTACTTTACTGTCTCCGGTACAATATAACAATAATTACGGGATAGCCCAGCGCAATGCTAGCTTCCCCTCAGAATTCCAAAAGATCGGGCATCCTTCTCGCTCCCGTGAAATACACAAAATCCCTCGTGCCTACGCACGGAATAGCAAAACACAATCTCTCCAATCGAGGTCTGTCCCCCTTCTCCCGTGCACAGGGCATTTTTCACACCACGCTTCGAATTGCCTCAAAGGAGGGGTCAGTCAACCCTCGACTGTCCCCTCAAGAATCTCGCAGGAAGAAGGGTTTGGTGCGTCTCTGGCTACGCATAGCAACAGAGAATATTACTCACAGAGAAATGCTCCCATACATCTATCGGCTTTAATATGACTATTTCAACAGTTTACGTTCCTCCTAAGTCCAAAATTTTAGCCTAGGGTGTAATGTTTGGGATTCTTTGAATTTCATACATCATGTAAAGTAGAATAAACATAATAAAGAATTTTATGTAATATCAAACTAAATATGTGGTTGCCGCCGAGGTTCTAGTGCTACAACCAATAAAAACTCTAAATTAACAATCAAAACAGTTTATTTATGACACGACCGGAGTTTACCACTAAAAAACTGCAATTAACAACTAAAATTCATATTTGCAAAATATCTCGAAGATACTAATTGTATTCAGTGAGATCACTAGATCGAGTCCAACTCTTTGCTCCAAGACTCACTCGACTTAGATATGTACTCTAACAACACGTTCTGGTTCCGGGTATTTGAAAGGCCTCTTCGATCAACTATTCTCTGCTTATCTCAATGGCTAAAAATCTGCTTCTAATACTCTGTTTCCCCTTTTTATACATCGCTGCTTCGATTGTTGCCTACGGATAATTTCCTAATGATTTATTATGTTTTTTTTTTGTTTCACGTGTCCGAGGGAGAGTTATGTGATCGAGCGACTTTAAAATAAAGCGAGTTAGAAATTGAAAATATAACGATGCGGTAAAACGATGAGATAAATAATGATTGATATACAATAAACGATGAACTTGACTCAATAAAACTGACATAGATAACGAATAGTTGATGCCAATCTAATAAAATTAATTGCAGTGACTAACAAGAGTAATTCATAGAGAACTTTGTGGACATTTTATGGTATGGATTTTTACAGGCAATCCAATCTCCATTGCTGAATTCCTATACCGTGGAAACAAAGAATGCATAATTTCTTCCAGTCAAATTTACCCAGAACTAGATGGAAAAACTTAAAATATCTGTTGTATAGTAAAAAGAATCTAGATTGCTGCTGTACTCGAAATTTTGATAATTTCATAGAAGGTTCAAAGAAGCATTTAAGGGGACTCACTACCCTTAAATCTTTAAAACATTCGATTTTTTGAAAAAAATATGTTAAATCCTGCTCATTTCTGTACAAAATAATGCCAACCGCGTGAAAATATTCCGCTGAGTTCCGGAGATATTGATTTTCTAAATATTTAATGACTGATCAAGTTTATGGTAAGAAAAGTTTTAAGCTCATTTTTATCAAAATGTAATTTTGCATCATTCTGCAACTGATATCTCAAAAACTACGAAATATAATTCCATGAAATTTTTATCACTGCATAATCATGTTATTTGATTACGTCCGAACTAGAATTATTGCAATCACTGCACATTTTGTTATTTTTTCGGGGGTAAATGAATGCAAAAATTTTAGGAAATTTTAAGTACATTTTGAGCAGTTTTGAAAAAAAATTGAAAAATGTTTTAATGTTGAATGTTTTATGTTCAATTGTATTTTGAATTATTTATTTTAAATATAAAACAGGAATTATACATTTAAGCGTAAAATTAATTTCATAGTTCTGCGCGCAAGCCAGTATACAATAAAAATGCTTAAAAAACAAGGTATATCTAAAGCATTTTAAAAAAAATTATTGAAAATTATTTTGAGAGTTGAAAGTTTGCTTATTAAAATAAATATGTCAATTTATCATATACATAAAATTTGGAAAAATTGGGAGTCAATTGAAATAGTTACAAAGAGTCAAAAAGTATGAAAATATGCATTATTTCCTCGACTTAAGGACCGAATTTGACGTTTTTTGTTTATTTTTATTACAAATTTTATTTATGTTAATAAATATTTGTGCAATTTTTAAATAAAATAGTGAAAAATTATATGTGCGTAATATAGTCGAATTTTAATGTTTTCCGAAAGTTTCGCACAAAATCAAGCATGCGTATTATACGCGAGTGCGTATTAAAGTCAAGATTTTACTGTAAGTATTTTATTGTTCTGCTTCTCTAACATAAAAACCATCGATAATCAAAATATATCTAGCATTGTTAAAATCACTCATTCAGACTGACTTGGTAATTTTAGAGCTAATGAAAATGCACTATACATTGAATCCTTACGTCTAGTAGGAGAGTTTTTATAGTAAACCTTTTCTTCCTCGACTTGAACTACCACTAAAAGTATTAGTTCATAACTAAAATAAACTTGTTTTTTACTCCACGAAGGGAGAATTGCATGAAGAGTTGAGAACTTTCACTAGTAATTTGAAGAGTTGTGACTAGTAATAAATAAAATGGGTTAAAACTGGGAAAAAAGTGCAATAATTCAAAACTTAAATAATGGGTTAAAAATCTGAGTGCCTTTCTTCCCAAGAAAATCATTTATCCACTTCCTCAATTATAAGAAATTAATCGCTTTTACACATATATTACATAATCAATTTTGGGGGAATAGAGGTAGATAAAATATACGAGTAAATGTCATGTATGTACAGTTGAGAGTCTCTTTAAATGAAGTCCTCTTATTCTACTCAAAAACTTCAGTATTGAGAAAATGTGTTAAATAAAATGTTTTTTATTTTAAATGCGGAGGCACTTGTCGTCAAACATTCGCCTATACCACGCCGCAATTTTACTGCCCATTTTATTGTGGGGGCACCATATAGGCGGACAGCATTACCCCCTATGAAGGGACGACACGAACGGAGGCATTTTTCGTGGCGCATTCGAGCACTCTCAGCACCAAAAACCAGCGCGCTGTACCACTGGGCCACCACAAGCCCTAAATAAAATGTAACTCAAGCTGTAAACACAAAATATAAAAAAAGGCAAAACGTTGAAAAGCTAAACTACTCTATATAGTTCAATGAAACACTAATTTTTCAAGCAAATTGATTTCACGCAAGGGAAAGAGAGTTTATAAAAATATTACTAACAATGAATTTTTTAACTAATAACTTTTAAATAAAATTAATAAAGTCACAAATATTACGAGATAAACTCAATCTAATAACATTTCTATATGTATATTTATCTTAATGCATGAGAAATGAGAAGAAACAGCTTAAAATTAACTTACACAAAGACAAATAAAATTTGCTATAATAAAGACTATTTCTGATATTTCATAGAGTTTTGTGGGTTTCGCATAACATTCTTCAATTAGATGTTTATAGTTCTTTTCTGCATAGATTTCTGATTAGCACTAATGTATAGAAATAAGACTTTTGAATAAAGGTTTATGAATTCCCCCTCTCTCCTTATTTGACATTCAGCCTCCATGAGTGTTCTAAAAATTGCAAAAGAAAACCTTTGTGTGAAAAATTTAAAATTTTCTTCTTGGAAAAACTTTGATATTTAAAAATTATGTATGTAATATTATTGATTATTTTGCGTATAAATGTCGTTTAAAGAGTTGTTCATTATTCACAAACAAGATTTTATTTTACACAAATTTAATTTATCATGAACTCGATGAAGTATCTATGTGAAAAAACTAGGTATTAATAATAAATAAAAATAAAAACAAATGTATGAACTAGGGATTAATTAACAAGACCTATTCATAATTTTTTTTAAACTTGAAACCACATTTCGCATTTTTATCTTAAATATATTAAAGGAACTTATTGAGAGCTGAACTACACATGAATCGTTTATTTAGCCAAAGCATATTTGCTTCATTATACTGTGCATATGAAGTATAACTACAAATGTATAACAAATAAGAATTAATAATAAATAAAAATAAAAACAAAAATAAATGTATGAACTGTTTTAGTTACGAAAACTATTCTTAATTTTTTTAAAGCTTGAAAGCATATTTCACATTTTGATCATAAATATATTGAATGAACTAACTGAGAGCTGAACTACGGATGAATCCTTTTTTTAAGCTCAGGCCTATTTACTTCATTCTACTGTGCATATGAAGTATAACTATTAATTCATAACAACTACTAATATATAAAAAATAAATATTAGTAAGTAAAAATAAAAACAAAAATAAATCTATCAACTAGGGCTTAGTTACAAAACTATTCTTAATTTTTTAAAACTCGAAAACATATTTCACATTTTAATCTTAAATATATTAAAGGAACTAACTAAGAGCAGAACTACACATGAGTCGTTTTTTTTAGCCCAAGCCTAATTACTTCATTCTACTGCGCATATTATGTCTCCAAGACATAACTCGGAAACTTGTTACAGAATAAAATAAATGAAATATGTGTTACGATTTAATAAATATCTAAAGCATTAATTAAACGAAACGGTGATGTTGGAGGAGTTCATGATAACTCATACTAATCATTAACTCTTAATGGGTTAATAACTGCAGTTCAGAATTATATGCTCTTTCATATCAGTAATCTTAAATTAATATTAAATTGAAGGTTAAACGTCTCATTAGTCGCTTGGTAAATCTACTAATGAACGCGAATTAATCAAATTACGTGTTTAGCTTTCTAAAGTTGCCGTGAATACATGTTTTAAAGAGGCGATTTTACCCAATGTATTGAGTGTGTGTTGGCGTGTGAGTTTGAGAGGGAAATATTCTGTAACTGAACATGTATATCGCTTTTAATTTAAACTTGTCGACGGACGTCTTACTTAAAGTAACACAATACGGATGTTTGCGAGTTTGTAGAATCTGCAAACAGTTATAGTTTTCGCCTCGGGCTTTCTGTCTTATTAGTCTGGGAATGAATATACCTTATTGGAGTACATAAAGTGCATAAGATTCGATTCTAATTAAAAATGTAATTCGATTGAAGAGTGCTGCACAAACGTAATGTAGGATATTGAGAGTATCCATTATGAAAATATTAACTAGAATATACTTTTCAGTAACAGAGTGATTATCTTAAAGGTATTTTCTAGTTAATATTTTATTCAGTGAAGTATAGTTTTAATTTCTGAAAATAAGTAGAGTAAGTTGAAAATTACAACTTCTGGTTTGGTTTGGAGCGCTACGGTCAACTTTGTGCTACACGAGGGCTAATTAGACTGGGACCTACGATTTAAAGCCGATTCCGAATGGCTACAAGCCTCCATGCCAACAGTGGGACTCGAACCCACAGGATCAGAACCAAATGCCAGCGCCCTAGCCATTCGGCCATCAACTGGTAAAAACGTTTGGTTTGATTTTTATTTAACCCTCCAGTGGGCGCGCCAATTTTTGGAACACCAGCAGGCTCGCGTGCCACAAAGTGCAACATCTCTTTCAATCTTGATTATTCCTTTTGTTATGAAGTTTTTCTTTTGAAATTGAAAATAATGATTCTGAGTTTATGACAAGATATAAAATGTTGATAATATTGAGAAATATTTATAGTTAAAGGCCAAAGAATGCAGATAGAATCGCCTTATTTCAAAACTGTCCGGTTTGTTGGATCTAAGGGCAACTTGGGAATTGATTTCTATTATGTCCAAAAACCTAAAAAGCAATGAGATTATCCATCTTCGTGATATGCGGGATACCGTGTAATAGCTGCACATTTGATCGACTACATCCACTCCTGCTTTTGTCGTATTGTAATCCAGTATAATCGCTGACTTACCACGGTTAAATCACGACTAACAAATGAATGGAAAGGAATACATGGGTAAAAAAATCAGAACTGCATTAGAAAGGGTATAGCTATAAATAGAAACTGCTTAGAACGTTCAAACCTTACATGTAAAAACAAACCATTCAAAATTACGAAAATGTTGCACTTTATACACGGGGGTGCTTGCTGATGGGTTAAAAGATGGACTCGGTGACATTTGTTGAAACTCGCAGGGTACTGTTACTTTCTGTTTTAGATGGATTAAGAATGTGCAGTCTTTTTTTTCTTTGATATAACGTATTTGTACAAGTTGCGATTGCGAATTTTTCTTCTGAATTCAGAAATTACAGCTTACTGAAGATATTAGGAAGAGTTCACATTAACTGACTGAAACTTAACTCTTAAGGGTAATAAAATATGTATTTAAAAATAGGCCTTCTACTTAACTAAATGTTATCAAGAAAATGATAATTCAATAAGAATTGACTGAAATGAGGAAAGTGGATGAAAGGAGTAAGAGGTCGTTGTCTGACTGACTGAGGGAAGTGGTTGCATATTGCAGGTGACTTTCCTGCTGTGAGTAAAACTCGGCTTTTGCCAGATTTGGTCCGAACCAAGAGAAACCAACAAGGCCCACGAAAAGCCTCAGGAGGAAGAGGGGACTATACCCTTAGAAATTAATGTTTCTTTGTCAGAATTAAAAACAAGTACACTTTAGATGAAGGTGTATTTATGAAGTGTTTTACCCTCAAAACGGAGGTACAATGGTAATGAATACATCTAGACAGCATCTAGGAAGTAATAATTGTCTTCTGAAGGAAAAACGAAGAAGTAACAGCAAATTCAAACCATAAAGCAGATTTCGTCCGTAAAATGAGCATCCTTCAGTAACACTCATTACTTAAATGCTTACAACTAAATGACTAGGTAACAGGAAGGTGCGTTATGACTAATGTAAAGTGAAAATAAATAAGAGTCCTCAAAAGGCTCAACTTCGAACTAAGCGTGATTCACGCGGAATACATATATTACATTTTTACTTTAAAATGTTCCTATACGATAGTGAATTTGTTAAACAAAATTATAACAGTAAAAATACTTAAAAAGCAATAAACAAAACCCAGGAGGGCTCTAAAAAATTAAAAAATAAGAATATATATCCACTGCATACGAAACATCCTTTAAAATTCAAGGTATGAACTACGCTGGGAAACGTGCAAGGTTGATTATACAAAAATTCGGAAACACGTTTCAGTCAGTGTTGTTGATGGATTTGCTGACACAGAAACAAAGTCATTATTGTTAAATACTATCAGTATATACCATTTCAACATATACCTTCATCTTATAATCCCATTCTTTTGTCCGATTCCATCATTTTAGTGAATCACAGTTTTACTTTTTCTACACTAAATCCCCGCTAGATTATACGTTCACTGTGACAATACAGTCGGCTCTCTGTATTAACAAGGGTTTGGGGGCAAGAACATGGTGAAAGGAGAAAAAAAGTGAACATTTATAGGCCTTAAACCTTAGATCTTCATGCTGTTGACATATTAAGTAGATAAAAAAGTGAACCAATATACTTTTCTTAAACACTGTTTATTTTATATATTTAAAATTACAATGCCAACTATGCACACTTAAACAAACGCACATGCACCCGCGGGCACACAGAAAGATAGATAGATAGAGACGGAGTAATACAGTGCATGTACCGTATGGGATCCAATACATAGACAGTACATAGATAATTGGGAAGTTTTTAAAGTTTATATAACACTGTCATGTACTGTACAGCAAAGTGTTTTAAAACTTTCAGTTTTGTGATAGGGGGCAAAACTCTAAAAATAATATGATTTATTGATTTCAAACTCTCAAATCATAAAAAAAGCTAAAGGTTTTTGACTGTAATTTAAGTTTTTACCATAGGTTCAATCAGTTTGGTTTGCAATAGTTACCTCTGATAGTTGTACGATTTTAATTTTTATTACATGTATAAAAATTCTCCCTTGTGATTGTTGAACAAATAAATGAATCCTCAAGGGTATAGTTTAAGATTTTCGTCAGTTTCCCAGAGCTCTGGAAAATTACAGTTTTCTGCATGAATTTATGAGAGAACTGTAATTTTAGGTATCTAACTCATGCTCTATTTTAAAACAAGCACACACACTCACACGCACACACACATATATATATATAAGAGAAGGTCCAAATATAGGCTACGGTCTAAAAACGGGCTAGTTGTTGAATTATATACAAGTAGGTTCTGCCATATGGCAGCGAGGTCATATAAAAATCCCATTTTGGTAAGGAAGAAGATATTAAACAGATGGTACATCTTTGCCGTTTGCGCATAAAGCAGTCGCCATTCTTTTTGAAAATCACATATTTTCAGACTTCGAAACTTTATCAGGTAAGTGTATTCGAATTTCTGTACATTTTAATCCTTAACTATTGCATGTTTTGTTATTAACACGTTACTGATAAAATAGTAAGTTACGATTTGAGATAATTAATTAAGGGATATTGTTAACTGATAATGGCTGCCTTTCAGTAAAAGTTGAACATACTGTTGGTCTAAAAATGGGATAGCAGAGTCGGTCTAAAAACGGGCTAGCCCATATTTAGACCATTTTCTCACCTATCACATATCTTTTTATAATTTTTTGGCTTTTTATTCTAAAATTAAGCGATGCAGGCTGCATAGCTGTCATCGCTGTATATATATATATATATATACATACACACACACACACACACACACAGAGCTGTGTAAATTTGCAGTCAAAGTATATGGAACTAGTAAAACAAAACGACAAATCAGAAGTATTTAGGTACATTTGCAAGATTCAAGATTTTTTTAAAAAAAGAACAACAAATAAAAAAACTTTGTTTTTGTTTCCTGCCATACTTTTACAATATAGAAACTTGAATTTTTACATAGAATGTAAAGCTTAAATGTATGGGGAAAGGAGCGCATTACTTGGCATACTAACAACTGTTTGTTCGTAAACGTGAAATTTTAACCGCAGAAACAATTCTGAATGTTCCAAATCAAGACCTACTTAAAACCATTAAAGTAATTGCTACTTAAGAGAGAGAAATATCCCCATAATTTGCCTTACAAAATGGTTTTTGGAGTGAAACAAAAAGCATAGCGCTATTTTTCAAGAAGACAGATGTAGATTATTTCCAGCCTATTATTCCAAAATTTCATAAAACATGAGTGCAGAATAATGCCATTAAAACGCATACGGTAGCAATTCTCGTCGTATCGCCTTCAGTAAAAAGTACATTTTCACTTGAGCAGTTCAACTTAATCTGTAAAAATTCATCAAAGAAAAAGTTTCTTCCTCTTCAATTATCCTCTTGAAAGAATGCTAGGCCGGAAGATGATTAATCCTGTGATTCTTCGTCAAGTACTAACTTTCAAATAAATTTGTACTTAGTGGCACTTCTAGTTTTAGGAAAAGCAGACATTTCATTTCCTAAAAGGAATAATTGTAACTGTATTTCTTTTATCCTCCGAACTGTCTTCTAAGTAAAACGGCGATGTAATAAATGCTTTTATATCCATGTTAAACGCATTTAAAATGACCTGAGCGATAAAATTTTATCAAGGGATTTAATTTGCATTTTATAAAAGATGGTATTAAATTGATTAGTTATATAAAGTAGCAACAAAAAGGTTTCTTTTCACAACGGTACTTATTTAGTTTTTTTTACAAGCACAAAACATTTATATAATGATTAATTAAATACGATGCATACTTCTTACAAAAGCGTATCCCACATGAAACTTGTATAGAAAATATACGATTACATTTATACAGGATATGAAGCATCTTTATACATTAATTTAATCAAATATTAATTACTTTCAACAAAAGTTATGCAGTCGAATATTCAAATAATATAAAATTTTTAAAATCTTTTTATCTCAGTCTTAAACATTTATGAAATAGTTAATCAACAAAAACTTCTTTCTCGTCACTAAAATAATGTATGCACGGTTCCTTGATTTAAATTTTTTCATGGGAAATCCCGGGATCTCACCTTAAAGGAACACTTTCTTGAAGAATCTTACTTCGTTTGAAATTGCATTAATTATAATATGATGTTGTCAGAAACATCACCCTACAAATCACAATGCATTAATTTTATCTGGACCTTGCGCTAGAAAAACAAAAACAACCAACTAACCATTAATGATATTCACATCCAATGCATTAATTAAACTATAAATAGCGCTTTACCGGGAAAAAGTGAAATAACTGCTTTAAATACCAAAAATATTTACTTAAATGGAAGTTTTACTGGCAAGTCGTATGTTTCTTTAGTTACATAGTGAGCTGTCAGGGCTCTGGATTTGGTTTCAAGTAATTTATTTTAATTTCCGGAACCCGACACTAATTAGATCTGTGCAGCTCTTGAGATTTCGGTCCTCCTATGGAGTGTATTAAAAAGAGGTATTACTCTGGATTAATAGCAAAAAACTTATGGTGTTACCTGGTGATGTGATAAATCCGACTGACAGACTGAAAAAGACTCTTAAATATCAATGTTTTCAGTCAGTCTCTTACTATTTTGTTTTTTACTTCCTTTAGAAAAAACTTTTGTCTCTTTAACCCATTCGTTTTAAATAGAGTAAAGAAGTGACTTCCTAAATTTTGTCTCATATCTATTATTCGTATTGCGATGATCTATTTACATATTGTTTCATTCTTCATAACTTAAAAAAAGCGGACATCACTGGTAGTAACAAAATCTGAAACTAGGTGGCGATAGTAGTAATTTGATCGAATTTTATTAGCATTTTTATCTCATATTGAGATTGCATTGTACTGTCGATATTAGCAAGAATTTGGTTTGGAGGGCTATAAGGACTTTGCCTTAAATAAAAGACTGCAAGCCTTTTTGTATTTTATTCTTTAATTGCATTTCTCGATTAAATACAGGATATTTAGAATATATATTTATATATATATAAAATTAATTTCGTGGGTTCACGGCATTGACGAGGAAGGTCAGACTTGAGTTGTTGCTGCGCTCATTCAAGTCTATCTAGGCCCCACAGTATCTCCTTAAATCCGGCTCCAGCGTCACTCTGAATAACTTAATCTTTGAATCAATGACTTGACTTAACTCGCGTTCGGCGCCTTTCTTTATTCAGTTACGTTCCCGGACGACTAGGCGCCTCCTGTCGGCAACTTCCTTTTTGTAGCTGACGAACTTTTCTGTGAGCTGTCGGTAGCACTTCCGGTCATTATGTCGCCAGGTGACAGTCTGTAAGCAGCCGTCCAAATCAATTATGTGCACAAACCGCGCGTTGATTGGTCTTCCCGGAATTTTCACACACAAAATATTCGCTATTGTACGGGAGTCGTTACAGGGCTAATTAAACTGGGACCTACTGATTAAAGCCGATTTCGAACCTCTACAAACATACATGCGAAGAGTAGGACGCGAAGCCACAGATTCTAGCAAGAATTTCATTGAGTCAACAAGCAGATACACAATAGTAGTTGGTTCCTAGTAATGTACCCTTCTATTGTATATATTTACTAACATATTAGGTTCCCTTGCTTTAGGTTTCGGACTAACTTACTCACCCTTTGTTAAGTAAATATTAATGTTTTTACCCCGATATATTTATTAGGAGAGTAACGAGATTTTAGGCGAAACATTTTAGACATCCTGATATACAACAAACATTATTTTATGAGGATGATTTTCGGGCTTTAGAAATGCACATAACCACGTATGTATCTTTAAAGCAAGCATATTTTAACGCGGGGCACGTTGTGCAAAGAGAAAATTAAAAAGTTAGTCCCGAAATACTAAAGAATATATTCTAGGCTTACTATCTTTATTATAGAAATGATGAATAGCAGCACTGACATGTAATAAATCAGGAACACTATGTCAGAATTCATAGTGAAGAGCTTGGAAATTTTTCTTTATCACACATGTACACACACACACGTGCAGTTATATAATATTAAAATAAAATCATCTGTTATATTTGCCGCTTTATGTAAACGCGTGTTAGGAATGACAACATCAGTAATATCCAGTTTTTAGCCTTCCTTAAGAAATAGGAGAAGATATTAATAACAGCTATTGATAACAGAGTCGGAACCCAGACAGTGTTAGTTATGTGACGTTGCATTGTGATATTGTGAGCTTAGATCTTGTAACACAAGCTCCCAAAAAGTAAGGTTAACTTGCATGAAATTTTATAAGAGGGTGCAAAAAAGTTCATACAAGGGTTACAAGTCTTTCTTGAATCGGAGTTCAAAGAGTCACAGATTTTGAAACTTGATTAGAAAGGAGAAAAAAGTGGGTTTGTGAATGATGACTTGAACGCATGCTAGATGATGACTAGAGAGAAAATGCTGACCTTAGAAAACAGTGTTCTTTACTTAAGTTTCAACTGATGATCCTAGACTATCATTCTGACAGTGATTTCTAGCGATTATGGCCTACTATATTACTCAAATCTGAATTTATAAGAAATCGTTATTTGATGGGGTGTTGGTCAAAACGCCAGTGTATCGCAAGCGTCTACTATTAACACAAATATACTAGAGCTCTATGGCCTGTTTTTCAATGTAAATTTCGACTTTAATAAATCCAAATTGAGTATATATCGCAGTGCAATTTAAAAAGAGTGCGTTATAGGATTAGTTAAGGGGAAATGGAATTTAACAGACAGACTTTCTTAATGCGTATGTACAAGGAAAGTAAGCTCTTGAAGACATTTATAAGGGCCTGAGGCAGCCTAGTCGTAGTGCGTCGGCTTTCGGTGTTGAGGGTGCTCGGATCGAATTCCGACAAACGATATTAAATACCTCCGTGTCTAGGACGGATATGGGAACGTTAAATACATGAACCAGAAAGTCCCTCTATGAGGTCGGAGAGGGTGGGAGAGGGTACGATCCACCCAGATGTCACCCCTGGGGTGCTCGGTCAAAATTGAGGTGGCACCTGGATAAATCGGACTCCGACCCTCGTGGTGCCGTTATAAACCGGAGCCACACCCCTCAGCCCGCTAGCCTATATGGACCTGGTCTGAAATACTTCGGGCCAGGGAGCATTAGAAGCAACAACAAGAGATATTTATTGGTCATTGTCTGACCTGTTTTCAACTGTAGCAATCAAAGCCCTGTCAATATATGACCTCTTGCGTAAGCTTAAATTCATGATATCGTAAATACATTAGTTCTTATTTCCCGTTTTAATATCGACAGCTAAAGTATGCATCTTTGCATGAAAAAAAAAAACTGTTGCGATAAAATAGTATCTTTAAATACACCTTTAAACCCAGAATAATTTGAAACCGTTGGTAATTAAGCTGTTGGTTCTCCGGCCGCTCAGGTATAACCCTATGCATTAAAACCCATGAACTAAGCACTCAAAATTGTCACTGGTGAATGTCGACCGCCATTTAGCCACTATATTAAGCTCATAGGTCATCAGAGAATCTAATAGGATTTAACGCAAAAATCCTTCATTTGACACTAAATATTAATAAAAAAGAGCAAATATATTTTGTTTAAGTCTCTATGGGAAGAATATTTTCAAATTACGATTTTTATTGAATTCGAAAAAGATAGGCGTCTGTAGAATTCTGACAAAAGCTACTCCTCGAGATACATCCTGACTCAAGGAGCAAGAAGATGTGAAAGCACATCCCCAACAGCGCTTACGAAATACTGTACAAAAAGAAAAGAAAAAGGGTGAAAAAAGAAAAGAACAAAGTCACTATTCTCCCAAAATTATACTACGTTTCTGAGGCTCAGGATAGGTCAGAAAACCTGTTTAGTTTAGTTATATTCAAGTTTGCCTGCATAAAAAAAGAGATTTGAGACAGTTTAATTACACATTGATTTATATTCAACCACACCTGCCAAAAGATTTCGAAAAAAAAATGCAGTTATCGCAATTACAAGAATGGTTTTCCATAACTAAACCAGGGGATCAAGGACTTTCTAATGAAAGGTTATGAGCAGTAACTACGATATGCAGTTTAAAAATAATAATCCAAGATTTTCTGCCATTGACATGCTACAAAGATTTTAGGAAAATTTGAAATGCAGTATTGCCTCATATCGTGTCTAGCAGCTTATTTAGCCCAGATTTAGTATTTGTAAGTTTTATTAGCAAATTTTAATGCTTTCATTTAAAATCTGATTAAGACTTTAACTATAAAATTCATTGAGTGAAAGATTTTGAACCAACTTAAGTTTTTTTTCCAGTCTTTCATTTTTTAAAATAATATAAAATGGCCTATTTATTCTACTGTAAGGTTTTGTTAAAACGAATAATAAATAACGAGCAAAGTAATATTTTTTTACGTTCTTTTTACATGCAGTGATTTTTTGAACAACCAACATTGTTTACAATTTTTTTAAAAGTTTCTAGGGAAAAATGTCAGTATACAAATCATCATACAAATGGACGAGCAATATCGAGTACATGAATTTAATTAGTGTAAATTTATAAAATTCTCAATAGAATTAGTTATTAACTTTCGTGTTCATGTTATACGATTTCGCAGATTTGTAATACTGTTGTTTTCACCAAAGTTATACCCTAAGGTAAATACAGGGTGTCTCAAAAAACCTTGACACATTTAAAAAAAAATTATACAAAAAGAAGTATACAAGGTAAGAACTGGAAATTACCAGGTGTGTTGCAGTATATATTAGAATTTTTTCCCGTGTAAAAAAATTTGAACAGGTGGCGCTAGTTGTTCCATGAAAGCGGATGTTGTAAAATGGCTACTCCATCATTGAAAGCAATATGTGTTGGCTGGTATTGCAAAACGGAATCTGTTACGCAAGTGCAACGAAATTTGGAAAAGATCCTCCAAGTCTTAACAACATCTTAGCTTATTATAAATAGTTTCTGGAAACAAGAAGTGTCTTTGATAATCGGTTGTAGTGTTGAAGAACTCAATAAACGCATAACTTCTGCAATTTTATGTGTTACGGAATCCATTTTGGAATGTACATAGGCTGAGTTTGATTACCAACTAGATGTCCTGCGTGCCACAAAAGTTGCACTCATTGAAATTCATTGACTATACTAAAAAAAACTCTAATATATAAGGTAACACATATGTGAATTTCTTGTTCTTACCTTGAGTACTTTTTTTTGGATGGCTTTTTAAAATGTGTCAAGATTTTTTAGGACACCCTGTATAATTAGGTAAACTTTACAAGACTTTATTATTTTTGAGAAATCGGATTTTTAGCAGTTTTTTTAAAACTTAGTAACATCTTATGTGGTATTTCCCTCTGTCTTTGAGGTATATGATTAGTTTACTAGTAAATTCTACACAAAATGTTATAAAAGCTCTATAGTGTAGTTCCATGAGAATTAAATACACGTATAGTAATGTAAGTATAAGTATAGAAATTTAAATGAATATTTTACTACTGCACTCGTGATGAATTGAAATTTACAGCTTATCTTTGCTTAAATAATTTATCGCAATAATGCATGAAGAATATAAGAAATAAAATTAACTTTCCGGATGTTTATATTAAATAATAATTTGTAATCACCGTGAGCTTTAGCCTATGCAGGGCCTTGAAATATTCCGAAGATTAGGTCAATAATATTTGCTGATGCTTTCAAAGGGATTTCAGAGTTAGTTCTGTTTTTACACAGAAGACGGAAAAAAGGATGTTGAGATTTCGAATATCAGTACTCTCGATACAGTAACTTTCTTGTAATAGGAAATTGCACCTTCAGAATTAATTTTCAGCAACACGAAAGCTAAAAAACAAACACACATACACATACACATATAATAAACATACAAGATATATGTATGCTTGCATATATATTTAGGAATTATTTAAAAAAGAATAATGAGCATCATAAAGTCCTAAGACTCACTGACTATTGTGTTATATAAAAAAAGACAACTTGTTTAAATTTTAAACCGTATAGGATCACACTTATATTCTTTTAGTTAATCACAAAAATGCATATAATACTAAGAAATTAGAACTATTCTTTTACAATATAATGAAAATATTTCTTTATAAGAGTTTAGATTTCGATCATCGATTGTTTTTTAGTATACTCTTCAAAGTTAACTCCTTCTACCCCCAAATTAAGTAGAAAAACATCTTTTCTTTTCAGTTACATTGTGATCAAAGTGAACCGAAAAGAGAGTGAAAGAAGTTTTCCTTTCAATACAATATGCACTGACAATATGCTTAACATTTTAAAATGTTTTGTATTTTAATAAGCGGAACATATTTTGAGTTCATATTGTAAAGTTTTCTCTCCATGTCACGTAAACACACTAACTTTTCTTCAGAAAGCTTCTTCAGAGGGCATGCATTCTAGAAATAAATCTCCGTGGTGTAGTTAAAAAATCTTAATTTATATTCTCTAACTGTTCAACAAATCATTCAGAAAGGATTCGGATTAGAAATATTTTAATTCTGCCAACGCCTAACCTCTAAAATTTAGAGCATTCCCTAGACAGAAGAGGGCATCAGCTTCATCTTCCCATCGACGCCCATAAAATATCACATCATGGAAAGAAATGGTGTTAATTTTAAGTAAGAAATGAAAAACGATGTTTGAACGCAGAAAATACCCTTTGCAGTTTTCCGAACTCTCTCTGAATTCAAACACACTTCTTTGCAGCATTTCAAAGTCAAGTGAGTTATTATACAGAAAAATTTGTTACCTCTATATTTACGAAACACCGCTCAAAATCTTTTCTTATTTTCTTCTAATTCTCGTCGAATTTCCTTCCCTTTTTTTCTCACAGAGCCTTTGGGAGACTTTCTCCTTTGTTTTCGCTCGCTAGCAAGATAAATAACTCCGCTGGAGTCATTTAACATTCCGATAAATCCTAAGGCGGCATTAAGTGCTAATAAAAAGTTCTGCATTAAAATAGAAGCAAAGGAAATTTCGGAGGGAGTGTCATTTTTATTGCAAACACCACGTCTTGACATTAACCATCTCGTTATTGTGTATGTCATCTTGTAAGATTCATAGCTATTTGCGTTTTCTTCACAATTCTTAGTCGGATCTAGGAATAGCGAGAAGGAGTGGAATCCTTTTTCTGTATTATCCCTAATGTCAGAAAGTTTTCTTCATTTGTGAGATGTAACTGGCAGTGACATATTTCCCGGCGTGGAAAGGTGCTAGGTCACGTATAAATGATTGTTTTTGAGGGAACTGGGCGAGGGAAAAAACTGTATGCATATTTAATAAATCCCAAAGAAAATTTGATGAAAGCATTTCGAAATATTTAATAAATGTATGAGTCTAGCAAACATACATTTTAATGGATTATAATGTGATATGATTGCATATCATATGTTTATATCAAATTCTATTTGCTGTATCACGCTACATTCACCAATATACACAAGTTAAAAATTAGAAGACTATGCGACATTTATCTTACACAGAAATAATATTGATAATATTACACTCTAAATTAACTAAAAAAATAGGACAATTTCACAGAATTTGGGATTTTAAAAAATATTGATTTTCTTGCACACAAAAAACTTCCTCGTTTTAAACCAAATTCAGGAGGAGCAACTGAACGATGAAACTAAAAATAAGTACAGCAATTAGTTATGTCCACTGGAAATAGTTAGAATGCCACTTTTAACCCTCTGTTTATAATATATTTCTAAATATGCAAAATAAGCCTTGTATTATTGTAGATTCCTTAACTTCATCTCAAAGGATAAATGTCAATTTGTAAAAGCTCTGAAGAGCCAGCAGATGGGCTCAATTCTTCTTGCTTAGCATGTGTGATGCGATTTAGATCTAGTGAAAATACAGGATAAAGCATTTGTTCAATACCTTCCCTTGTCAAAAAGTTAGTGACGGGATTTGTTTCCTAAAGATAACGTATTGTGCAAGAAAATGAGAGAATCCATATTTTCTGTGGAAGAAGTTTAACAGAAGGAAAGGTAATTTCATCAGGGCACCTGTTTACTAACAGGAGACAATTCCTGATTCAAATAAGGTCGGCCGCTGTCACTCTGTCCACAAGTATTTTATCCTGAACCAAATTAAAGCTTTAAGGAAAAAACCTCTGTGTAAGAGTGAAAAAAATTGCGGATAACGCCAAAGTACACAAAACTTTGACTTATCAAAGAAGAGAAGGCGATTCCACTCTACGGAGTTTCTTTCCATCGTCAACAGGCCACTCGATTTTGAGAGCAGTGCGCTGTCAGCAGTCAGTGCTTAAAATAATCAACAGAGTGATGTTACCAAAGTATACAGAACTGCTTTTAAAGGTGTCGGCGAATGATTCCAAGCAGATTGACCTCATGCGATTACAGAGAGAGTTCGTTGCGGGCTTAGATAACTCTGTAACCACAGGGAGCAATTGGAATCTATAATGTTCGACGATTCTGACCTACAGTAAGGGGAATAGGAACAGCCAAAACTTGAGGTTACTGTTCGAGGTCAACTTTGCTCTTGTCCTCTGTATATTACTGCTAACGCTCTGCAGCCATCTTATTATACTTTGCGACGGTTCAGTTTCTTCTGCAACGACCCGAACTCTGATAAATCATGACGAAACTTAGTGAAAGAACACTCCACAGGACAGTGTTCTTTGTGTTGCTATATTTATGAACAATGAAGTAAAGAACATTAAGCACATTTTTGGATACATAAAATGCATCCTCAGTTGTTAATTTGCTGACCTTATATGTTTAAAATATTGATGAAAATTTAAATAGCCGCTCTGAAATATTAATTAAAGAGGAAACTTACCAATATTTTCCTTGATGTAATCTTTATTATAATCTGATATTACTGTGCAGTATATGAACATATAATGTTGAAACATCCTCAAATATATATATATATATATATATATATATATATATGTGGCAGGCTCTTGACTTTGATGGCAAGTACTTCTCTGACGACGTCCACAAATATAATAAACGCGTGTGTCATAGAATATAAAGAAATTTCAAAGCCCCCTCCCCCCTCCCCTCCCCCCCTCCCCTCCCAAAAAAAACTTTTATGCAAATTAAAGGCTATTTATTAAATATAAGGTACTATAAAAGACCAGAAGACTAATATATACTACTAATTGATGTCTAAACTACTTGATGATCATACCAAAAGAGATCAGTTATCGAAAAACATCACCTTTCATAATATATGTTGAATTAATAAAGGTATTAGCAATTGTGCTCTTTGAAATGAATGTTAATCATGATTACGGTATGTATGGATAGCAACTTAGCAAAATTTTCCTTAACTCAACTCACTTCTAATTTAGTTAGAAGTTTTGAGACTAATGGTACTCATGATGTTGCTGAAAATACTTTTGAATAATGTAAGAGGATTAATAACCTTACACTTTACTGTATATGTGGGAGGAAGTTAATTACATTTTCTCTCTTATATATACATGCACTCGCATAATTTAGTGAATTATTGGCTGATGAAGGCAATCCCAAAGCAAATGAGAATAATAAGAATACGTTGCAATACAATAAGACGACTATAGTATTTTATGCTATCTTTGTATAAAATTCACCACAGTACTGATAGTTTTCTGCGAAACTTGTCAACGTTTTTATCACTTAACACTCGGAATTTTATCTTACCTCAAATGGTCTAATTAAAATAGGTTTATTCAGCATTTATTCAGCATAAATATTTAACATGAAATCACAAGCATGTAAGCTGTATGCACTTAGTAGTTGTACTGTAGAGAGAGTCGTTGTCTTCGAATCTCTGCTGCTCGCGCAAAAGAATTAACATTGGCAAATTTTTACGTTCTGAAAAATTTGTCCTGCTTATTCCATCAATTTTTTTAGGTATCGGGAGTTGTAAAAATATAAATGTCTGCGGTGTAGTGGTCAGCAAACTACGGGTTCGAGTATCAGAGCTTGAAAAAAATTTTTTTAAGTACAAAAAAGATAGTTTCACAGTACTTAATACCTTAGAATGCTGCTCGAAAAAAATGAACAAGAACTTCTGAAAATGTTGAGTGTATTCCAGTTTACTGGGAAGCGATGGTCTTTGCTTTCATCCAAGAACAAGGAGATCCGGGTTCGAGTACTCATCCAGGAGAATCTTTCAAAACAAGAAAAATAAATTTCAGGTAGTCTCTTCTAACGAAACTACCGCTGATTATTAACGTAGGATTACTTATCGTTGTTTACCTCTTTTGTATGCATATATGTATGTATGTGTTATGTATATATGTATCTATATAGATGTACGGATATATATATATATATATATATATATATATATATATATATATATATATGTATGTCAAAATTTTGACGCATTTTGGTACTTTTCTGTTTACCCGTTTACTGCTTGTCCAAGCGATACAGACTGTGTTTGGCGCGCTGCCAAAATTATAACTTGCGAGGTACGAACGGACTGTTTTAGCTTCTGAAATTTTCCTTTCCGGAAGACCGCTATGGAGGAACGTAATCCTACGTCAAAAATGTGGCGATGTTATTAATACTCAATAAAATATTTATAAAAATTGCCTAAATTGTGTATAGATTTAGTTGGATGGAAAAACTGTATAAAACCTATTGAAATAGTGCTCTAGATGATTGCAAGTTTGTGAAATATTTGTGTTTTTTTTTAGCTAGCTAACTGCATTTAATATTCATTGGAATGAAAAACACAGTTCGTGAATTTTCGAATTTTACAATCTCTTTACAAAACTTGAAGTACTTAACCTTTATTCTATCTATTTCCTTAATAATTTTGATAGCGTTTATTTTGACCGTATACTTAAGAGGAGCAATGAGAACTGTACTTTAAAAAGACTTTCAGACAAACTTTCACTTAAACAATTATATTTTGGCAAGTGTATGGAAGAGTAAAGTAATAAGCTCTCTACAAGATTATGGTCAAATGAGCAAGACTACTATGAACATAACTAAGGGATAATGTTTCAAAAAGAGCAAAAAGTCACTCGTTTATAAATATATTTACATATAAATAACTTAAACTATAAAGGGCTAAATCTTTAACACATCTTCAAAAGCTAGATGTTAAATTGCTTACGCAAAAGTGCTATAATTTCGGTACACTTTTTATTTAAAACATTTGCATCAATGCTTGCCTTGGTGTAATTTCTGCATTACCTTGAAACAGTACAAAACGAGTTACTTTTTCACCTTTTTCATACTTTATGCCAGTTATTAATATGAGGAACTAATATTTCATTCGAAAGAATGTAATTTATCTATTCTGTTTTATTAAGTTTTAGTTTTAATCCTTATCAAATTTGCTGTAAATAGGTATAGTGGGAATTAGTTATCTCAGTACTAATCAGTCTACATCTTTGAAAGTCTGAAAAAAAATGTAGATTAGAGTATTTTTAGCGAAATTATATGCAAAGTAACTTTTAAAAACTATCTTTAATTCCCTAAAAGTTACCTTATTTTATTTTTTACTGAATTTTTAAAGGAATGTGAACTTGTTCTGTGTGATCATGTAAGGATTTCTATTGTGTGTGTATGTGAATATTTTGTTTGTATTTCCTTACAAGCGCTTACACTACGCTGAATAAACACAAATCTCATGACTAACTTTACAGAAACAAAATTATAAAAATTGTCAAACTAATAATCAAAATGCTTGATAGAAATTTTTGTTAATAAATTGCATAGTATGAAAGAAAAGCAATTACTCTCTGAGATTTTAAAATTAACTTCCCATTTTTTATATATATTATGACGTTCAGGAGATGAAAATCCTTTGATTGGCTTCATATAAACCTTTTTCCATTTTTTTGAAACTCTTAGTCTAGCATTGTGCTTTTTCTTGTACTAAATGTTTACAGAATTCAAACGTGGTAAAGTGTTTTTGAGTTTCATTCGCTAGATGGAGCTAGTTGTGTGCTCAAGCTAATAAGTTTCCAGTTGATAAAACTTTTATGAAGTTCCAAACAAATCCTCGTGATATATATACTCTAATTCTATGATCAGATATTGATTGCAGGGCAGTTCATTACAATGCTATTAAAAATTGTACATTAGGATATGAAACGTTAGAGCATAAAAGGGATTTGATTAACAATGAGTGACTCATTAAATCAGATTTCAATCATCCAGTGAATAGGAAGGGAGCAGTGTTGGATCATTATTTTATTTATTTTCTTTCTATAAACCTACACCCTATGAAGAAACTTACATGAAAACAAACGAAGAATTTCTATCTCAAAATGTTTGAATTGTGTTATGACTGAGTGTAGCTCTATATCTAGCAGAATCTGCTAACCTCCATGTATAATAGAGTGGATTTATACACAAATTTGTAAGGTTTTGCACTTGAAAATACTTATCCCTTGTTTATTACTGGAAAAATTAAAAACAATGAATTAATGTATCAAAGTTGAGAAAATTTCTTGTTTCATTTTGTTTCCCATCCTCCCTCTAGGAAAATCAACAATATTTTTCTGAATAAAGCTCGAAAATAGAGTGAATTAAGCTGATTTTTGGGAGAATAGTATTTTTCGTGTTACTTAACTCTCACTCTTATTTGTTTAAAATATTTCTTAATGTTTGAAAAGTACAAAAGAAATTCCTTTTCACTTAGAATGCAATCCAACCTAGAATTAAAAAAAAAATTTTTTATTATTTATTTATTATTGTTATTATTTTTATTATTATTATTATTAAACAGCTATAATTTATCACTACGTCAGGTCGCAACCAAACTCTAAACAAACATCGAGCGCAGATTGTGTGTGCCCAGTTCATGTATGTTAAAGAGACAGGTGGTTTAGTGTTTATGTGCTTTTAAACAAAATATACTTACTCCAAAGAACATCAAAACTGATAAAAAACTTTTGGGTTGGTAATCTAGTTCTGAACGTAAACCTAAATTGTTTTCAAATCTTAATCCAATTAGTGCAAGCTTGCTGCTTTTCCATGACAGATGTTTAGTATTTTTTTCTAACGCGGAGGCATCTGTCTTGAGTCATTTGTACAATATACCAAGAAAATTGTTGCATACTTCTCATCTAGAAGCACCATACAGGTGAGTGAACATTACCTCTTGGGGTCACCTCAATTTTAACTGAGCACCCCCAGGGATAACACCTGGAGGGCTCGCACTTCCCCCATCCCTCTGATCACATGGAAGGACTTTCCGGTCTACGGGTTTAACAGGCCCATAACTGGCCTAGACACGAAGGCATTTAATGGCGCTCGTCAACATTCGAACTGAGTACCATCTGTTTGAAGCTCAACGCGTTACCACTAGGCTTCTCTGGGCCCACAGATGGCTTGTATAATATAATAAAAAATGAAAAAAATTAAAATGTATCAAGCATCCAAAAATGCATGAACCGGCTCGAATGACCTAATTAATCAGGAATTGATACATAGTATTTTCACCAAAGAACTCGAAAAGGAGTATGTTTGGAAATAGTATTCGTATGTCTCTAGTAAGTCTAGAAAAACACATCGACTCCCATGTGATTCTTTTTTTTGTTGATGAACGGCAGGACCGAAACGCTGATACACCTTTTCACTCGCAAACGTTAGCAGATCATGCATTATATACTATGGTTTACCCCAGTTTTGTACTTTAAAAATGCGTAATGATAAGAATTTAATGTTAATGTGTGTGTCACACGAAGGTCTTTAGCTCGTGTTTATCACAAAAAATCCATTAGAATTAAGTCCTTTTGTTACGATGAAATTTTCCTGCCTTGGGGTTACCCTGAGTTTGGGCCTGTTCACATAGCAGTCGTTTAGCGAAATCGTAAGGGCCTGTTCACATAGGAGTCCGGTAGCGGAAGCGTTAAAGTATTGAAATATATTTAACCAATGACATACCTCCAAACGATTAGCAACGAAGTTATTAAGGCGTATGATTGGTTTATTTCCGTCTTAGCGCCAATTTTCCTTTTAAGCTTACGCTAACAGACTGCTATGTGAACACGCCCTATGAGTCGAAACCTTTCACTTTTCAACTTTTCGGCACCAAAGTTGAAGTCATCTAAGCGTTGAATTCAGGTGTAACATCACAAATCACAATTTCAATTGCAGATAACTCTGATTGGTTTATCGCTTTCAATAAACCAATCAGAATGACTGGGATTGAGTTTGTGATTTGCATCGCTACCTGCAATATGTAATCCAACTTCAATAGTTACATGACACAGTTCATCAAAAATTAACTGTAATATTAACTAGTAGTTTAATTCTTCTTCTGTTCATCTCACTGTTGGCATCGTCAAGTGCATCCGCATGGGAAAAACACAAGGGTAAGTCTTCTGCGCAGTTAGAAAATATTACTAATGTTATCTAAGTAACTTTAAAATTTGATATTGAATAGTTAAACTATTTAAAGGAAACTTATTGTAGTTTATGAATCTTTAAGCTAAGAATGCAGTCAAAAGATTTTCTAATCATAGTTTTGTAAACCATTGCAGTGAATTTTCAAAATGTCCATTGCTGGCGAAACCGAGTTCAACGAAGGTGATTGCAAAGAAAATTCTTTTCCAAGTTTATTGGAGCTATCTGACGATCTAAAGACTATATTTGAACAAGGATTACTGAGTGATATTGTACTTTTTGTGAACGGGAAAGATATTAGGTGCCACAAAGACATACTAAGTATCCGCTCAAAATGGTTTTCATTGAGGATTCGTCAGGCAAGTTCTTCAGGAATTACTTCAATTAAGATAAATGAAAACAATCAAATACTGAACGCAGTTTTAGCGTATATATATACAGGAAATTTAGAATTATTAGAATCGCTAAATATCCCTCTTGTAGATCTCCGTAACGCTGCTGATAAATATGGCCTTACTAATCTGAAAATGATAGTAACAGATGTTATTAAATCAGAAAGCATTTTAGACAAAACGAAAAGTATTGAATTCCTTTGGAATGTTCAAGTTGATTGCAACTCTCAATTTATATCTGACTGCTCTGCTTTGAGAGATTTCAGCTTGCATGGTAGCGATAAATGGGGCTTGGAAATTCAACCCCTTTTCCGTAGTGACGGAAAATGCATTATTGAAATTTATTTAACTAGAAAAATTGCAAACGATATTCATAAGATGATTCATATTGTAAACATCAGTGTGCATGTCGTGGATTCACGTGCACCGAGACAATTGATGTTTAAAGGGGAACTGACTGTCAGTGAAGATGGTAAATATAAAATAGTCGAGTTCGTACCGAAATCTGATCAGAGAGATAATCTCGGGATAATTTCTCCAGGGGCCACGCTTGCAATGTCATGTGAACTGTCAGTCTGCGGGAAATTAGGGGACATTGAAGGTTTTAAGCTGAAAGGTGTTTATCGGAGATACGTATCCAAGGAATTACTTTCTCTGTCTCAAGATATGTATCAGATGCTTAAAATGGGAAAGTACTCTGACATAAGCGTCAAACTAAAAGGGTGTAGCCTTTTCCGGCTGCATTCCTACATTATATACGGCAGATCACGATTGCCAGTTCCTGCTCTAAGCAGACTGGGAGATGAAGCAGGTTTCGGAAGTGTAGTATGGAGATCATTTATCTTTTACATGTATACCGGCCAAACTCGGTATCTCGACGACCATATGAGAGTCATCTACAACGCATCAAGAAAATTGGCCCTCATTGAGCCAACACAAAAATACGAAAACATTTTAGCTAATAACTTGAACATACACAATGCATTCGGAATCCTGTGTGATTCTGTAATTAATGGGGACACTTACTTAATGTCTTGCGCTGCACGCTTTCTAGCATGCAATTCAGGGTTTTTGTCGGAGCCTAAAACATGGATCAATATTGCTAGTAATAATTCAGCAAGAGCAGTCTTTCAAACTCAGTTTATTTAAGTTATTGCCGACACATACTTTTTTAAAAGCCTATTAAATAGAATAATTAAAAAGTGGGATTTCATCTCAAATTTATTTTGATGAATACGTTTGGAAATTGTCTGGAATGAAATTTCTAATACATTAAAAACAGAAATGTGGTGTTTCTTGAAGTAAATCTTGATACTTCATCTAAAATTGCAATATTAGCCAGTCCCATGTTCGTTACCTTTATATAAAACTGGAGACTTCTTTGTATTAATGACTGTTGAAACAGTGCTTAAAAATATGTATTCGAAACACAGTTTAGGGATATTACATTATTATATATTTGTACGGTTTCAAGAGTGAAGAAATTTATCAGCCATTGTGGTTGGATGGATGCTTCTGTTATAGTTTGATTTGCTTATAAAGTTTACTATGAACTGATTCTTGTTGTAATGCGAGAGCGTTTGTTTGCATTTTGTATTTTCTGTTCTCTTACTGATAAAATTCAATGAGGATTATTGTCTTCAAATACTTTAGTTTGGCGCGAATAAGTTTAAAAATGGTCGGATTAAATTTACAAATAAAAGGAAGTTATGAAAAGCTCTATTCATGTGATCCACTTTTGACTATTAAGGCAAATAATAACAGTATGGTAAGCTCATAAGGTGAGGCTGATAACAGTGAACTATCGACAGTATAATATTATCGGGGCAAAGATTCGTGTGAGTGTAACTTATAGTTACACTCACATGAAGTAAAACTCTCCCAATAACAAGATTATGGATTTTGAGCAGAAAGGGCTTGTTTATTTTTATCAGAAAACAGGAAGTTTGGCAGTTGCAGATTATTCATTTGTCAGAAACGCTTCATTACTATTTTATGATTTTGTTGAAAGAAAACAAAATCTAGTTAAAGTTTTGTCTCAACTAGTTCAACATTTTGACTTACGTATAGCACAAATAGGGTTCAATTTAAGACTTCCAAATTTCTCAAACAGTAAAAGACAGCTTAACATAATCTTAATTCCCCAATTTCCCCATTCTTAATGGTATCCTTATTGTAACACAAAAATATATGCGATTGAGAGGACTTGAAAGGTTAAAAAAATATGCAGATTGTTGAGAATTTTTTATATAAACAAAAATTCAACGTTCTGTACTTCCCAATTTAAATACTGCAGACTTGCATTAAGGGAAAAATTATAAATAATTTAATTGCTTTTGTTTTTGTTTATTGTATAAATTATAGGATAAGATGTATTTCAAACGTTTAGTGTCATTTCTGTCCAGTTTCGTACCTCCGTTTTTTAAAACAAAATTTAAACGATCACGAAAAAGAACTAATGTTATTAATATCGTAGATGCTTTTGTTTTTTTACTGTATTCTTGTCCACTCATTCACAGAATATTCCTTTATTTTTAGAATGAGCCTATGAAAATTTGAAAACACCAAAATTTGTTTCTAATTTGATCCAAGTGAATAATACTAATAAATATGAATGTATAATCTTGAGCTGCTGAAAAATTTGACTTGAAATGTAATTAGTTTTCAATAGCAATTCTTTACCCGTGGGGTACATTTGATTAGATTTGAACTTTCTTGTATTTTTATTCTAAATAGCAGAAATGAGATCCATGGAAGGAATTTCTTCGAGTTAAATCGGCACTTAGGGGTTAAATCTCATATTTCCCAATCGCGAATCATTTCTTACTTATAAAGATAGATGCTTACTTAAAGCATCTAAAGCAAGTGAACGAACAAAATACTGCCTTACGTAGAATGAAAGTTTAATCTTGTTTAGGCCTTATCACAGGCAGGAATTTGGATCATCATTTAGAGGGGCAACTATATTCTAAGACTGTCTATGTATCGAGTAGCAGAGCGATTTCTTGGTGTATAATATACTCTTGAATGATTAAATGTATAAAATATAAAATACTCCTGAATGATTAACCTTTGGCTGTAAAGTTACTAAATCTGATTATAAATAGCTATAGCCGCTCGTATTGTGAACCCACAATGTCACCCGCTTGGCATGTTCATTGGTCCCAAAAGATGAGTATTTTTTTAGACCTAGATGTTGAAAGGTGAATATAAATAATGCTGTATAAAAAAAAAAACACACACGCATAAACCAAAAATTAAAGTGACAGAAATCGAACGGAAAATGAGTACAAAATAACAAAAGTATACGTTCTTTTGTTTCTGGATTTAGGTCATTTTCTTTCATTGTTAAAACAAAAACTTACGAAAAGGATTTTCTACCCAATGCTTTGAAGATTATCCTTTCCACCAGTAAAATTTCTAAATGTAACTCATGTAATTTTTGAGGTAAATATTTTAGGGTTTGTCGCAATATCGGTTGCGCTGAAATGTTGGGAAACTCACCATATGATACACACACTGGAAGAAATGTGAGCGAAGTCCATCAGATGAGGCAAAAACTTTTTAAAGCATTAATTTTTTATATAATGGGGGGATTAGCGAATCACTTCCCTTTCTATATATTCATTTTTTGGTGCATATGAAAAAAATACTGAAAAATTAGCTAAAAAAATTAATCGTTTTGTAAAAACATGACACAAAAGATTACAGATGAGCTTACTTCACACACACACACACACACACACACACATATATATATATATATATATATATATATATATATATATATATATATATATATATATATATATATAAATAAATACACACCGTATAGATGGCAAGCATGTATAACAAAGACTATTGTAATCGATTCCATTTCCATGGCAGCTGAAGCTATCTATACAGTTCTCTGAACCTTATTTGATAAGCACACGGGGAGATTTAAGACTTTCGTTAATGGGAAGTATCCATTTAAAAAAAGTTTTCCAAATTGATTAGATGAGAATTCTTCAACAGAGCTTACTAAATCAGTCTTAAAGGAAGATAATTTATATCGAGAGCTACACTGCTATACATACATTTTGAAAAGTTTTGAATTAAATGGATCATTAAGCAGTCCTTTCCGTAATTATTATGAAGCTGATGGTAGCCCCCCAAAACTTAAAAAGTTAGAAACAATATGATTAAATTTAAAAACACACCTAATAAGTCATGAGAAAAACATTGCATTTCTTTTATATATTAATGAAGAAAAGTATTATAATTGCGTTGGACTGCTACTCTTTGAACACTTTTATTTTGGATGGGGTTGTTCAAATTTGCAAATTTATAAATGTGTTATTTGAATTTATTCAATTGCAAAAATCGGGGAAAGTTGTTGATGACTCATTAATTAGTTCATGTTATAAATGGGAAGTTTAGTTTTTGAACACACATGGAGCGCGAAACGTTTTCCTGACAAAAGAAACCCCTTTATAATTGTAGCTGGCGAAAGGTAAAATATCTTTAAATTATTGCATTGAGTCCAGAAGCTAACTACTTCCTTTATTGTGGTATGCTTATATGTACATATCTACCTCGTGTGTTCAAAAGGAAGGAAATACCTAAAGGTCATGATGCAAGGCAATCATGTATAAAATGTTCGGAGTTTTTGTAATTTTGCACTCATGATCATTACACTGCTTGTCTCTATTTTAATGAAACTTAGAAAGGCAGAAGTATGGCCAAGGAAACATGTTTTTTTGTTGCATACTGATCATCTTCTGAAAACTTAAACTCTCTTTTGAAAACTGCACCACTCGTGCAATATCCTTAATGTACTACTTTGTTTCGATTCGAATAAGTCAAAAAACAACCAAGATTCAAATGCACATAAATGATCATACAAGTGTTATTTAGTTACCAAATTTGATCTTGAATGTACAACATTTGCGAAAAATGTAAAAACCGTTCTGCAGAAATCCGGATATTTCTCGGTAGTTACTATTTTATGGTACACTGCAAGTCAGGAAAGTGATTTATTTCAAATTTTCCATCGTAAAAGAAACCAAAAGGGGGTTCAAAACTGCGTACGAGAGTACAAAAACACAGAAAAGATTGTTTGAGAATAACTACAGGGTGGCTAATAAATACTGTGACAAATATCGAATCATTTAATTACACACAGATGAAATAGAAAATGGAAAATACAACAATATTATGAACATTATACATGAAAGTTTACCATGAAATAATTTTACTCGAATCGACCGCCATCTTTATCGATTACTAAAGATAATCTCTTACGCCACTGTCCTATTGCGGCACGAATCATTTTATGAGGTAATTTGTCCCATTCACTCCGTATGGAAGCTTTGATGGAGTCCAAACTTCTGTGCTGCTTAGCATTAACTTTAGACTCTAAAATCCCCCAAATGCAATAATCTAAAGGATTTAGATCTGGTGAAGAAGGTGGCCAATCTTCTTGCCTGATAAACTTCGGGCAATTGGCATGGAGCCATTCCTGTGTTGTTTTGGATCGGTGGAACGGTGCAGAATCTTGCTGAAATATCCAATTCTTTTTGGGATACAATCTGTTAGCATGTAGTAATAAACGTGTAGCCAATACTTCCTGTTTGTAATATTCAGCATTGATTTTTACCCCTTTATCGATGAATTTCAGAAGCAGTTTTCCATTGTGTGACACTGCAGCCCAAACCATAACAGAATTCTTGTTCTGAAAGCGTTTAACAGTTCGAAGATTTTCAGGTATATCCTCGAAGGTTGCTGAATATACAACATCATTTTTAGCATTATAACTTTGTTCTGTACAAAACAGCTTCTCATCAGAGAAAATTATTTTTTCAACACTTTTGCTACCGTGCCGGTTCAGCAATTTCTTACATCTTTGTAACCTTTTTACTATTTGTGCAGTAGTCAAACCTTGAACTTTTCTTTTGCGATAAGGGCGAAAACCCAGGTCTTCATTTATGATAAGTTGCATAGTTCTGCGACTGATGTTCTCTTCTGCAGCCATTTTATTTGCAGAACGTTGTGGATTTCTTCGTATCTTTTCACGAATTCTTTTGATACGTTCTTTTGTACTAACAGTGCGTGGACCACCGGACCTTGGTCGATCTTTACAGCTATTGGTATCCAATAATCGATTTATAGTCCTATATATAAACGTCCTGTTAAAACCAAGGCATTTTAATTGTTTAAATATTTTACCTGCAGAAAATCCGCGATCAAAAAGCTGTTTAACCATTAACCTTTTGGCTTCCATCTTTAAAAATATTCTACATGTTTTACTTTAAACAAAAATCGTCTGCGTTTACAAAAAGTTGCCAATCACACAAATAGATAGATAAATTGTTTTTCCAAACGATTAAAATTAACTCTTATTTTTTGGAGTGTTACAGTATTTATTAGCCACCCTGTATACTGAAGTTCATTTTGCTGATAACTGAATTTTTATACAAATGTTCTTAGACTTAGTTTTCATCATTTGTGCAGAAGGTAATACAAGTATTTTATTGACAGGAAAGTTTTGTAATAAATATTTTTTGAAAAACTTATCATTTCTGCAACGAAATCATATTACTGATATTAAGATAGTGTTTATAAATAATGCATTCTTGCCCACTCCAAAATCTTCTATCTTATGTACTTACCCCACATTCTTACCATCATATTTCAGCGAAATTTAATGTGAAATATAATTTCCTAATGATTGCATGCTTTAAAGACAGAAAAATGACTACTACAGTTGTTATGAAACATCATTATATGCATCCATAGGGATGGATACGGTCAGTTCTGAAAGGATGAACACGCCCAGATAACTCGGGATTTTAGTTGCATGCCAAGGCATGCTATCCTTAATGTAGGCCATATTATTACAATTGTTCAAAGTTATAATATTCATTCCCCAATACTTTTTTTGGCATGGATTTGTTATGTAGGTTGTAACAAGGCTTTAACTAAGAATTGTAGTAGGTTTGGCAATGGGCACTTGTTCTATCAAAGGAAGAATGTAAAACGCTTGGCGATGACACTTCAGGACGTTTTTCAGCAAATATGTGTTATAAAATAGCCCCAATTCCTTATGTAAATGGTGACTTATATGCTGTCAATATTGCCATTTTAAAACACAATTCTTTAACGTAACTGATTGTAGTCAATCTTTATCCTATGGGGTGGTAAGAGGCACAGGTCCCTTAACCCCCACAGGGAAAATCCCCGATTATTTCTAGATTCCCTAACTTTAGTTCTTAATCATGTCGAGCCTTTCTAAACACATGGAAAAAGTAAAGCAGTACACAACACAACAACAGATGATTTCAATTTCAAATTACAGTGTTCAGAATGTCAGGTTAACACACATACATACGTATACAAAGGGAGAGCGAGGGCATACAGAGTACGTTTAATATGTGATACTATCTATGTACAGTAATTAAAAAAGCAGTAATGTTATTAAAGTTCATAAAACAGGATTATATACAGTATAATATTGCATTTTATAGGCCTGAATTATTTTAGAAAGCAGAAGGCTGAAAAACTTGGGTATGTAAACTTTGATAAGAAAACATCACGAAATCCAGTAAAATCAAACTCTCAAAAGACTAGGGATTACTGCATTTTTGCATTCTGTTTAAACTAGTTCATTTTCTTTTCAATAACATTTAACTTTAATTCGTTGTACTACTTAAAATCGATCCAAAGTTAAACATGTCCTAGCATTTGAACAGAAAATATTTTGAATTCGTTTAAAATGCCGCATGGCATTTTTTAAATTCGCATTACAAGATACACGAGGGCATGTAAGTACTTAAATTAAGGGTGTTATTTTATAGTACAAGTATAGATAGACATATCAATTTTTCTGATTTTTTAACAAAAATCTTTTTACTGTATGCGTAGATGAAGATCTTGAAGCTTAAAAACTTTAAATCACAAACATTCCCCAAATATATTTTGAAATTTTTTTTACAAAAACCTTTAGGAAAAAATTTCAATCATATGTCAGATTTTAATTAAATGCTCAAAAAACTGAAGTTGCTGCTTGATGAGTTTCTACTTCTAGTTGTTTTTCAAATCAATTGTTCATTATTTTGCAGACTAACAGTCCTGATACTTTGCCAATGCACTGATTCATTTCGATTTCCGTAGATCTAAGAAACAAGACAGCGCCCTCCATCCTGATATGTTTCACTATTAAAATGGTCATACTCTTAAATTGTAAATCGCAAAAACTTAGGAGAATAGACATATCGCACCTCGGCAAGAAAAGTGACACAACTCAAAAATGCAGCATTTGAGAAAAATCAACTTAAAGAACACTATACAATTTGAACTAGCATTACAATAAAACTAATACAACTGCCCCCAGGTTGAAAAATTGCGAGATGTGCCGCTTTTCGTGCACGATGGGGCACTTCATACATATTTTTCAATGACATAACCCTAAAATTGCCATTTTTTGACTAGTGACACTTTTCTTACCGGGTTGCGATATATTACCGTAAAATAGTGTTTCTGTTTCTTGAAAATTAATCAAAATTCATATAACCTTCATTCAAAAAGAAAATCCCACACGTCCGTGCTCCAAATTTTGAACAAGCTAGCGAATAACCAGAATACTACACCTTGGAGATTTTTACGATAATGAAGAAGCCATTCGTCATAAAGAATTACTGGGATACCATGTCATCAGATGATGTATTTCAAAATGCAAAATGGAACATTGACTCTTTTGGTATTATTTAGCGATAAAAGGTTGTTGACCTGACGTTGTCTGTTTGACGTTGTGCCATTGCGTAAGCTGTGAGTTTTTTTTATCAGTTCTATAACAAAATTAACGCATATTCCTGTAATATCCATATGAATGTGTTAATTTTTTTGTGGATGGCAGTTAATACCTTGATTTCCCACCGGTAAAAATGCAGAACATAGATCTCTCGTTATATAATCTATCTGACAGAAACGCGTTTCTTGTATCCCAGGAAATGAGCTTGTCGATAAAAATGAATAGACAAGCTATATTTATGAAGCAGTATTAAAACTTCTGTTGTCTATGCATCAAATAGACACAACACCGCGACTAAATTTCTGTTTGATTTAATTTAGTTCATTGCTTTCAGACAGTTAAATGATCTTAACTAATGGGGAAAAAATAGATAAATGACCTACATTTATGCTTTTGTTGAGTGTTTTTGAGCTTTCTTTTGTGATGTACTAGCGTTAACTTTTATTATCATGGTTTTAGTGTTGCTAATACGCAAACATACAGATATGATTTTTTAATTATATCACTGTTTTCTATGATTGAAGTGACTATAATATGTTTCAGTAATTTTGAATTTAATACAATGTCAAGTAGAAAACAGTGCCTATGTTTATATTTCTGTGTTTGCTGTGTAAAGGGTATCAAGTCCAAAATTGTAGTTTTGAGAAAAACGGGATTGAAAACTAACATGTTTGGGCTTTGTTTCACATATCCCAAATTTTCACTGATGAATAAAAATATTAAGGAGTGGAATTGGACTTAGCTTTCTGTACCTTGCAGTATCCCTTGATTTTTCAAACATGACTGGTTTGATACCTCATTTTGGACTTATCACTCTTTACACAGTAAACATAGATTTATCCCTGGAGCATATCCCGAAATTATAACATTTTGGCTTTGTAAGGTGACATATAAGCGGTGTACTACTCCTAGCGATAAGGATATGAGTTCATTATCGAATAACTGCTGTAATGTAGTGAAAAGGGAGAGTTTTATAGTTTTTTCCACTACATCATTCTCTGAAATAATACCATATAGGTGTCTAAAATTAAAATTCTTCCATTATATGTAATAGTATGACATATTGTGTCGATATTAAATTCACGACTTAGGTAAATGATATCTGACTTAACCAGATTTCATAAATTTGAGCGAGTTTGTTCTTCATTCATGGGACGCACAGATTACGTTTCCGAAAACTAAAAAAATTCATTACAAGAAGATTATTTTAAAACCCTGATATCAAAATTGCATTTTTCTTTAAACATTTTTTCCTTTATACTCAAATGATATTAGCTTTCCAACATCAGTTCAGTTTTGATCTAAACATTTTTATTTCACTTGCTTTTCATTTTTTTAATTTACTTTTAGAGATACGGAAAAACGTAGTTGACATGTTATAGTTCCTTAGAAAAATGAATTATTTTTTATCGCCTGCAACGTCCTGTGTTGTTAAACATCCAGTTATGTAGTATGTGTTTACAAACAGAACCCTCATCAATGCTAGTGATAAATTCCTTTACATGTTATCTTTAATATCACAAGAGCGCTATATTTTTATTTGTTTTAAGAGGCTAAAGCTTTGTTTACATGAAGTTAAAGCTGACAGCTATTAACGACGAAGGTAATTCAACCAGTCAGGGAAAATGATATAGCCAACATACAAGCTTTCCATTCTCCCTAAGATCTCTCTTCATATAGTCTTAGATACTGTTATTTGCAGCCGCTAATGGCTTACTCTTCAGCGTTGATTTAAGCTAAGCATTGTAAAAATACGCAAATGTTATAAATCTGAATCACTGCTGTAAAAGAATTAAAAAAGGGTAATTAAAATGATTATTTAACTAAACAACCAATTTAATCAAATAGCTTAAAGGAATTATTCCAGTATAAGTTTTATTCATTGCAAGCCATAGTAACCTGCATGCATTAATTATCGCCCTTATTTTCTGCCATCTGATCCGTGAAGAGAAACGTAACTTTTTATAAGGAATGAAAAAGTGACGTTTCTGTTTAAGCTATTTTTTTCTTTTCTAAGGGAATGAAACGTTACTAAATCCCAGTAAAAAATATGTAAATTACTTCTTTCGATGTTTAAATATGTTAGACGATTTCGGATAAAATAATTTGCATTTATTTAAACACCGTAAAATTTAAACAATAATTTCTCACTTAAATTTTATAAAGCTTTGATCTAATTGAAAATGTCTTTTTGCATTGAGTTCTTGAAGAATTTTATTTTCCAGATATTATTAATGATCTTAAATTTTTTCTCTAACCTGTAGAGTTCTCATGATAATATTGTTTGAAAAGCTCGTTCGGTTTTTAGTAAGATGGCTGTAGTAACGCTTAGTTATCTTTAACGTCCTTCGAAATTTAGATTGTGTTGTGACAGCTGTCATTTCAGCGGACAGCTAAAATGAAAACTTATCAAAATTGTTGATTTTTTGTGTAGCTATTTTAATATTGAAGATGGAAGAAAATTAGCAACATTTTCACCATATGACGCGTTATTATTTCAAGAAAGTAAAACACAACTAAAACACACACACGCACAAAAAAAGATTTGTGAAGTGTTAGTTTGGGGAAGATAGAATTATGAACTTGATTGGAAGATAGCAGAAGGTAGTTGTGGAACAATGTTCAATAAAGTGATTGGTCAAAATTAAAAATGTGTTTTTGTTTTTACCTAAAAGCCGAACGAAATTGTTTGGCCAGCCTAATACTTTACGTTACGATAAATGACTGATATGATCATTTTTATCTTGCATTTTATACTGCAAGAATTGGGTAATACTCTTTCATAGACCCCGACTAGTCGATCATAATCCTCAAATCAACATTAGATTGAACTTTGGTGAATTTGTCTTACGTGAGCAACAACATTTGAACAGTTCATAACGATCCAGTACCTACAAATTTCCACTGTAAATAGGGAAAATGCAATATTTTTTTCTTATACCTCATTCTGATCTATGTTTGTCTGAAATTATTTCATACTCATTACTGCACCACCACAAATTCTACATTGAAAAGGGGGATCTGATTTGTTTTAAAGCAACTAATTACTCATTTCCACTGAAATATTATATATTCTTTGTTCTGCACCACTGCTTAATGAGACACATCCAAAACCTCGTCAGGTTTCAAACTATGAAATTTATTTAAAGTGTTGCATTAATTGACTGGAAAGATTTACTTCTATTATAATGATACACAGATGTAATGAAAAAAGGGGTATCCATCGATTTTCTAAACTCCTCGTGAATCAAGTTTTCGATAGAACTTGCTAGAATAAGGCGAATTTATAATTAATGAACGTGTTGGCATAGTGTAAAAAGAGTTAGAATCCGAGATGTCAAATTTTTTAATTGCGGTGGTTTGGGGGTGATGTAAAATCGTGAATTAAGTTTGCAACTAGGCGTTAGTGAATGTTTGCGAGGAATTTGTATTTTACTGGTTCACGCATCTGATTTGATTTCTGAAGCGTATGGTGTATATGTTGGCAAAACGTAAGCAGTATTCTTTTTCCTACTTCGAGAAAAATTATAAATTAAAGTTTGGATATAATTTATGTGTTTGAAGCTACGACATGAAAGTCTTATTTTTAAGAAATTCACAAATATTTCAAGAGGCTTATAAAGGTAGTCCTTATGCTATATGTATTATGAGGGAAACCACTATGATACAATTGAAATTTATAAAAGTTAGATATAAAATTGTTAACTTTCATTTTTTTTGAATAAAAATGTTTAAAGAGATCACTCCCCCTTTTAAAAGTCTAAATTTAACGAGAATCTCAAAAATAGGTCTGATGTAACATGAAGAAGAAAACTTATATAATTTAGGAATATCAAGTTGAATGCTTAAATATATATAATTTTATTTTGAATTATGTTTTTAACTGACATTATCACACAGAATAGTCATAAGCTGCAATGAGATTTCAGTTTTGAGGCCGATTAAGCTTCACACATATGGTATGCAAGTACTCTAGCACTATTGAATGCAATTTAAGTGCAAATGTATAGTTCTTCTATACAAACAAATTGTTTAATTCAAGGAAGAACGAACAGAATGATTAAAATTTTTGTACTGTAATAGTGAGGTTATTTTGAACGGGATCCTAAAACTGAAAATATTACTAGTTGAACTCAATGTTTCGTAACTGAAAGTTTCTAACTTGTTAAGTATTCCCTCCCACCCATAAAAAGGCATTCTAAAAAATAGAACAGTTTGTTTCTTTATACACTAACAAAGATTTTTTTTTTTCAAAAATCAGATGGATGAAGTATGCCCTAAGATCCCGTTAAATGTGTTTCTTTATTTTATGTGTTGATTTTGAGATTAAAACAAACAAACAAAAAGCAAGATGCGATACATTAGAAGCCAAGTATTACTAAGCTAAGACAAATGAAGTAGTGTCTCAGCTGAAATTCTGTTTGTAGTCCTTAGTCAGAGAGCAATTTGGATCAATTTTCTTTTACAAATGAACGAGTGCGGAACAGATGATTCAAATAAAGAGAATCTAGGCTAAGTGCTTTTGGAGAGTTTAAGGCTTCAATTTGGCAAAAACAATCTTTTCTTGGAAAAGCAGCTGAAACACGTAAATTTCCATTGCATAATAAAAAACTGCTGAGTTAACCCACTAACATGCTTTGAATTCACATACCAAAACTCAACTTGTGATTTTCTTTTCCTAAAAAACAAGTTTACGCTAACTTATTTGAAATTTAGCGAACACATAAATAGCTTATGCAGTGCTACATAATTTAGCATTAAAAATAAAAACAATACTTGATTCAAATTTGAATTTTAAGCGTTTAGAGAATTTAGAATGGAGGATATTGGGGAAACACTTAGAAAGGATATATTTCTATTTGCAGCTTAAAGTTTAAAGTTTCATTTCTTAACATTTGTCCATAATGGCATACATTATACTGAACGTTTTCTCATAAAGCTTATATATTGCAAGAAATAATTAGTTTGTCCATTAGATAAAGTTGAGAAGTTTATCAAAGGCAACAAGGAATTTTTAGTTCATTACGAGATTCGATTTCAAAACAGTTTTCGGGTTTCTATCATTTTTGATTCATCATTGCCTTATACAAAGGAAATAAAGTTTCATACTTTAAATGCGATTTCGGTTTCAAGATTTTGTTGAATCATGCCCTAACAAAATTTGTTACTTAAATCTTTTTGTTTTTTTTCATTTGTGAGGTGATATATTTTTCATATGTTCAGGTAATTTTCTAACTAATACTAGCTACGACGATCAATTTATGAATTTAAGTACAAAATATAAAGCTAAATATTAAGTACTAAACTTGAGAAGAAAATGGTCAGGATATTCGTAAGGAAAGGTTTATGAAAAAAATATATATCTGAGCATTAATCACAGGTAACATGCAAACAACTTTAATACACAGTAGTGATAAATGCTTGAACTTTTTCTCTTTATAAAATACTCGAAATATTGTTGTATTACCAATATCCATGTAACAAACATGACAGAATTTTCTTACACTTAAGTGAAGAAAATTCCGATATAATTTAAGCTTTGGTTATCCTGGAAAAACCCATCCTTATCTATAAAAAAATTGTCCTGAAATGCAATCATGAATTAAATAATTTTAAACTACATTTATTTTTGTCTTTTTAAACCCATTCATAACAGAGACAGTGAGAGAGTTTTTAAAAAGCAATAATTAGAAAATTTCCTCATTTCTCTAAGCTATGTTCATGTTCTCAAAAAATTTCCAATGAAGTTTTTTTTAGTTTTTTTAAATGAGTAATTATTGTAAAACTGGTTTGATAAAGTACTTCTGATGATAAATTAAAAGACAAATTGGTAAGCATATCTCACACACACACCTACCTACCTACCTACCTACCTACCTACTTACCTACCTGCCTGCCTGCCTACAAACATACATACATGCAATAATGGATTGGACAGCAAGATGTGATGGTATAAGGGAAAGAATACATGCTTTAATAGGGGAATGATCCACCACGTGCTGCAATTACACTAGCAACCCTTCTGGGCATACTTTCAACAAGATTTTGATACAAAGCCATGGGTATATGTGTCCATTCCTGCTGCAAGAATGTCGCCAGCTGAGCTGTAGATTTCGGACGTGGCTCCCTGGTCCGTAAGAGTCGCTCTAACTCGTCCCACAAATGTTCTATGGTGTCTAGGTCGTGACTATGAACTGGCCAGGGAGGACGTTTTACATCCATATATTGATACCACTGCTTGACAGAGGCTAAAACATGACATTAAGCGTTGTCGTTCTGGAAGAAACATTCGTCCTTTCCATAAAACTGCCAGAGCGTAGGAAGAACCTGATTGTCCAAAATGTTCATGTAGGCGTCGGCGTTCAATTTACCAGGAACAACATGCAAAAGTCCCACGCCATATTACGAAACACACCCCCAAGAAAGTGCACCACCACCACCGAACTTGAGAGTTGGAACGATGCACTCGGGTTACAGATTTCGCCTGGCATTCGCCAAACCCAAGCACGCCCATCCAACTGAAAGAGCGTGTAGCGTGACTCGTCGCTCCATAAAACAGTTTTCCAGTGGTCCACAGTCCCGTTGCGACGTTGCAAACACCAAGCGAGTCTGCCGGCTTTGTTGGATGGGGTGATACTTGGTTTGTGTGCGGCAACACATCCGTGGATACTGAGGGCGTGCAGTTCTTTCCGCAAAGTACTTGGGTGCACCGTAACCCCTGCTACTTGTTGAAACTCACTATTGATGATTTGTAGTGGTTTCTTGCGTTTCTTACGAACATCACGCTTCAGGACACGACGATCCCGTTCGGTCAGTTTACGGGGACGACCAACGTGTGCAGTTCGTGTCCCAACTTCCATAGTCTTCTACTTCTTCACTACATCACCAACAGTTGACCGTGTCTGTGATAATTCTACCGCAATTGCGCGAATAGACTTGCCACTAATGTGACAACCAACTATAACACCTCTTTCAAAGTCCCTAAATTTCTTTCGTTTCGACATATTGTCACAATTTCACACAGAACTAACCACGTTACCACTTTGCGTGTCATATTTAACCTTGTCACGCGCGAGCACTGGATTTGCATAAAATCCGACTGCATGTCAGCCAGGTGATGGCCGAATGGCTAGGGCGCTAGCATAAGGTTCAGATCCTATGGGTTCGGGTCCCCCTGTTGGCATGGATGTTTGTAGCCGTTCAGAATCGGGTTTAAACTGTAGGTCGCGGTCTAATTAGCCCTCGTGTAGCAAAAAGTTGATCCGTAGCGCTCCAAACCAAACCAAACCAAACCGACTACATGTCGGATTGTGTGTGTGTGTGTGTGAGGAGGGGGAAGAAAAAAAGGATAGCTTGAATAAAGATGGCAGCAAAAAGGGAAAACATTTAGAATTTTTATAGAATTTTAGTCCTACATACATGAGGATTAGGCTGTCAGTTTTACCTTCATTTCAGCGTAACTTGTTGAATTTTTTGAATTCAGTGATTTCAATGAAGTATTTCGGAAATTTGCCACTTTAACATAGTAATTTGTTGGTACTAATTAAAAAAAAGTTTTCTAGAACTATCACATCTTCATCTTCAATTAATCAATGCGCATACATATATGTATGTATGTGTGTGGGGGGGTTTGATATATGTATATATTTATGCACCTTTGTTCTTGTTCTGTTAGTTCTTATACTAGACCAAAAAGTTTCCGAAAATAAAAGAAAAAATATTGAAATATTGAAAGTTTAAAAATTCTCTTAACAATATCCTTTATTAATGTGTAATTTAGCTTTTTCTTCCAGAAACATGTTTATTCTGGCTTTCAAGTTACTGAAATATTTAAGATATTCTGCAATGAATCCTCTTTATTATGTTATGAACAATTCCTCCCCAGGTGTAACACTCTCAGATATGCCCCTTAAAGTAATATATGAGAAGTGTTCAAAACTACTTCCGGAACGTCGAGATTGAGACCAAAGCATACTGCAGAGATAATGTCTGCTTATATATCTTTCTGCATCTAGAAAGATACCGTAAGGCAAACTTTTAAAAGTGAAACATTCTTAATTTAAGCTATCCACGTAGTACAACTTGTTTAAGACTAACATTTAGTTATTCTCCGATAATTTTTTTTTTGAGAAAAATGCCAAATGAAATATGTGGTTTATGTTTTTAAGAGTGTGAAAAATATTCTAATAATTTACGCATACAATAGTTATTTTACAAATTTTTTCCCTTCATTTTAATTAGGTTATGTATAAATTTTTGTATACTTTTCAAGTCATAACAAAGACGATTTTTCATTATATATCCGTGCTTGCTGTGCAAAGGTTTCATCAGTATATGTTGTCACTTTTGAATTACTATTGTAGTTTCCACAACGGAATAAAGAAATTTTATGTAGGCAAAAGTGTTTCTATTTTTATCGTTAAATCTGTGTTTGCTGTGCAAAGAGTGTTAAGTCCAAAATGAGCTAAAATGAGTTATCAAACCAGACATGTTTGAAAAAACATGGGCTACTGCAGGGTACAGAAAGCTAAGTTCAATTCCACTCCTAAATATTTTTATTCATCAGGAAAGATTTGGGATAGGTGAAACAAAAGATTAAAGGGGTTAAGTCCCAATCAAAGTCTTAACACTCTTTACTCAACAAAAATAAAATTGGAAAAATTTACTTTAAGAAAAATTAAAAATTTAACTTAAAAAACTGACTTTACAAAAGCCGTTTTTTCTCAATCCCGTTTTTCTCAAAACTACGATTTTTGACTTAACACTCTTTACACTGCAAACACAGATATTTACAGATGTGGGATCTGTTGAGGATAATTTAATTTTATCTATTTTCACAAGTATATACAGCCATTTTATTAACTTGCTGTCTAACGTAACCCCTAACATCTTACAACTTATCAATACTAAATGAAATAAATATTCAAACTTATTTATATATTTTTCAATACATTCACATGCACATTACAGCCTAACCGCACAAACACTTAGACATACGTACAAATTTGCGTATTCCATGACCGTGCGCCTTTAAATTTGCATATTCATATCATGTGTTCTGTTCTGAGAAGAGAAATATGTACTGCAGACAAAATTTATGAAGAAAGTTTGAATAAGGAAGACCAAGTCTGTATCTGTCTCCGGAGAAATATGGAGGTAAATGTACTGAAAGTATGACAAATACTTCGAGCGCAACTATCAGGGTATATAGTTAGATTTAAAATTACCCATGGCAGCCCAAAGAAAATCTATTGAAGAAGAAAAAAAAAAGAGTATTACTTCCATTGAACTCTCTTAAAAACTAATTCTGTTTGCGTCCACTGACGTACATTTCCATATATGCGAGTGAATGCATGATTTATATATATCCGTTTAGGCATGGAAAATATACAGTTACATAAATTTAATGAAATTAAGTATTTCCCTTATGCACTTTTGGGTCGGATTTGGTAGAGCTATAGGCATTTTTCTCTGCAGAAAATCATAGAAAAAATAATTATAATCACTTAAGATAATTAATTTTGAACTAATATCTGTAACAATTATCTTACGGTAAAGAACATACGGAGATAACTTTTCTTAAAAATTAGCAAAATACAGTAACATGCTCTTAGAAATAAAGTTAGGCTATTAGACATCTGTAGGATTTTTCAGCAGTACAGAGTCTGAAAAAGAATCTTTTGCTGTGCTGGTACAAATAGATACATTCACACGCTACCAAAACCTGACGAAATTCTTCTCGAGCCCATAACTCGTCATCTGAACTCCTATTTCTTACCCCTAGAAATAGATTAGCAATGTTGAGAAAAAAATAGCAACAAAAATGTAACCAGTTAAGTCTTCCGTTAAAACCTTAAGCCGATACAATCAGCAAAATACCGAAGCTCGAATCATTATTTACAAATACGGCACAGAAAGTAATCGCATTTTTTCCTCCCTGTTTTCCGTGGAGAATTAAAGTGCTTTTCATTTTCTCGTATGACTTTCTCTTTTTTTCTATTCTCTCTTGGATAACTCTAGAGCTCAGTCATAAACAAACCTACCACTTCTAATAATGAATGTTGTAACAGTTTTTAAAGAACAGTAGATGACATTAGTAACAAAACATGAATTGCTTTGCTATTATGAGGAATAAACTAGAGGAGCCTTATTTGAATATTTTACACAGTGTAAATTTTATATTTAAGAGCCATAATGGACAGTGTAAAAGTGTGACTACTCTCTTAAGTAAAGTTTGAATGATTTTGAAACTCCCGTGAGTGTGATAGTTATTGTAAAATTTTGCTCATTTATTTTTTAAAGGGTCTTAGCCAAAAATGCAGTTACGACTTATTTTGTTATAAAATGCCACCTTTTATAAAATTGAAAAGTAGATGACCTAGGTTCCAACGCTTGCTTTGGTACTTTGGAAACTCATACGAATGATAGGAAACGTAAAAGTTGTCGTTTTAAAAATCGAAAATTGTAAAAATTGTCGGTTTTTAGTACTGTCTGTTCCGGAACGTCTAAGAGCGTAGAAAGGAGTCAACATTCTTTTGTGGTCCCGTTAGTATTTATCTGTCCCTTTTTTTAAAAATGAGCATAAGGAGGTAAGGATCCAAGAAGTCTGAAGTGCAAATTAGTTTTGGTCCACTTCCTTACAATATCCAGGAAAGTATTTTCTAGTTCTCCGTCTTTAAGAAATATGGAACATTATCTATATCCTGATTAACGGTTCATCAGAATTTGAGCTTATATCAGTTGAAATTTTTGCCTTTCGTCCCATACATAAATATTGGAAATATTTGAACTCGACCAATAAGCATTTTTAAAAAACTAATGCTCAGAAAAAGTCTTAAAATACTTCCCCCTTGAGTGTTTGACAAGTTAATGGAGGGAATTTTACTAAAAAGGAAAAGTATTTATTTCTTATGAGTTAACTGCAATCTTTGAAAAATTTTCCTGTATATCATAAATAGCCAATAGGTTTTTTTTTGCTTTAAATTTGTAGACTTTATCAATGATATTTCTTTATATTCGTGTTCCAAAAGCATCATTTTCTATAAACGGTAGTGATCAATGGTTTAAAAACGTAGTTAGAATAAAAAGGGAAAGTATTTTTAACGTACTTAAGAGTAGAATAAAAGCGTTCACCTCCAGCGTTATTTATGAGTAATGTTAAAAAAATCAAATAGTTTCTGTAATTGTAAAATGTTGATTGAATTTCAAATATTGCACATTAGGTTGATTTGACTATTTCTTTCTGCAGAGTATTTAAAGCAAAAAGTATAATGATTATGAACATGATTATGCATCAAAATTTACCCGAAAGAAATTAAAATGTCATCTGCACATAGAATTCACGTTGTTGCTTCGTTGTGTTTCATTAAGCTTGTTTGTAACCGATTGCACCTGCAAGATAACTTCGATCGTACATCAACCTCAATAAATTTATTGCTGAGGTAAAATAATTTTCAGTAACTAGCAAAATGTTTTCGAAATAGGAACAATCCTGCATTTCGGCATGACGGAAACCAAAAAATCTTTTATAAGTCCTTTTTTATCAACAGGTCATACAATCAACATTAGTTAATCGAAATGAGTTTATTTTATGTTGAGTCTACAATAAGAGAATAATAAGGCTTCTCGAGATTATGAAATAACAAACAAACAAACAGTAATCCTCACCCGAGACTGATAAATCCTGCGCTGTATGTGATAACTTATATTGTCTAATTCTGGATTATTAAATCGTTTCCTTTTTCACGAATACAAGTCAAGGTATAATTAGATCTGAAGTTAAAATTCTAAGTATTACGTTGAACAATTTATACCGATATTAAGTCATTGAACTGAACATAGCTCACAAAATGTAATAATATACAATGAACTTCCACTTATCAACTGAATTATAGCGTTCTCTTTTATACTAGTAACAATGAAGTCACAATTTTTTGATGCTGTAAGTACACACGTAGTGATTGTACTTTGTAACCCCCAACAACAGTCAATCTGGTAAGCTTTGGTTTAAATAAAAATCCCATTTAAAAATCCCTTTTACCACAAAAAACAAAAGTGTTTTCAAGAAAATATGTTTCCAGTTGTAAAACGAATAAACTGATAGAAAACTAAGAGTAAAATTTTTGTTAGCCACTTTTAACGCATGCTAAACAAACACATCCTTCAAGAACTTCTTTTTATTTCTTTTAAGAATGGATTCTTCAGCAGCTGCTACAACTTTAAACGAATCGATTAGGTTTCGAATCAAAGCCGATGAGGATTATAACAGTTTATCAACGAAAGACACCAACATAGGCAGACTAAATTAATAACAGGGATTAAATAAATCATGTTTTTATTGAAAATATAAACGTATTTATTGCTTGTTCCCTACCAGCAGAGGATTGATCAAAATCCAGAAGAGTGACAGAATTCTAATACGTCTGTAAGAAAGACAATTTAAGAAATACAATATTAAAATCTATCTTTTAAAAGAAATTTCAATGTTCGAAAAATTAAAAAAAAATCTCATTTCGATAGTGAGATAACATGTCCTGAAACAGGCAGGAAAAATAGAAAACTACAAAGGAGTCGAAATATGCATACCAAGGGATTGAAACTATCTACTCAAGGGAAATTATACCTACGCAAAAATGTTGACGAATGCAGCCCTTTCTTATTACATCTGAAGAAATTGATTTTGGTTTCAGAATGGAGAACATCACTGTCATAAATATACGCACCAAAAGGGAAGTTAGCATACTTCCTCACTGCATTTTGGTCAGTAAACTAAATAGATTTATTGAGTAGATTTAAAAATAAGTAAAAGAGGGATATAGGTTAACGTTTAATTTAAAATCTTTTATATTTTTAAATGTTTAGCACTAATTATAGGTATAATTTTGTAAGGAAAGGGATTTATTGATTCATAAATTCCTCTTGATTGATAGCTCGTTGTTCTAGAGACTGTAAAGTAATCAAAGAGATTGCGGATTAAATGTGATGGGCGAGATTTCTTATGACATACCGTAATCCTGGGTTTATGTAGCTCATTAGTGGAGCACATTACACGGTTTAGTGTTGTAATAGTAAAGAAAATCTTACGGAGAGCAGAATATCTCAAGGGAAGGCGGAGCATCAGTTACCTTGCAGATCTTCAATCTCTTTGTTACGGCGACGGCTGACTTGTACCGCTACGTTGTAATGTAATGCTCCCTGCGAGCATTACATTACAAATATACCCATGTTTCCTCGCGAATGCTCGGTTCAAAAGCTGATCCACATCAATCAGTTCAGTACGACGTGCACTGACTTGTAATGTAACGATCAAAGGGATTCTCGAGAATACCGACAGACAAGTAAAGCACGATTGCTCGACTTGAGCGGCTCGGCTCGTCGGATTCTCTTGTTACATTACATTAAACTACAACGTGTTGTTAAAAGTCAGTCCCTACTTTAAAGCTATAGAGAATTTTTCGCTTAGTATTTTTCCTATCACAGATAAGCAAATTCATAGATGTATATACACTGAAGTGCCACTGAATTAGGGATACCTACCTAGTAACGAGTTGGGCCTCCTCTGGCCTTGATAACGGCTGCCACACGACGAGGCATAGATTCAACAAGTTTCTGGAAACGTTCCACGGGAATGGCTTGCCAAATATTGGCTAAAGCTGTCCATAATTCAGTAAGGTTCTTTGGTGCTGTGTGATGGCCTTTCACGCCTTGTTCCAAAACATCCCAAAGATGCTCAATAGGATTTAAGTCTGGGCTTCTAGGTGGCCAATTCATGACAGAGAAGTCAGAGGAATGCTCATCCAACCAGCCAGTAGCCAACCGGGACTTGTGAGAGGTACAGTTGACTTGCTGGAAAACTCCATTACCGTGCGAATAACAGAACAGCATAAACGGATGGAGGTGATCACCCAGTAACTCTACGTACCGAATTGCATTGAGGGAGGTTGGTAGGTACACGCACCAAAGATCCCAAACTGTGCCACGAAAAAACACCCCAGACCATGATTGAGCCACCATGCCCTTGTACAGTTCTAGCCAGGCATGCAGGATCCATGGCTTCATGAGCTATATTCTCAGCCTCCCGTCGGCGTTAAGTAGTCGGAATCGAGACTCATCACTCCATGCTACTCGTTTCCAGTCCTCTGCACTCCAGTCTCTGTGCTCTCTTGCCCAAGCAAGACGTGCAGCCCGATGGCGAGTATAGAGCAATGGTACTCTCGTAGGTAGACGGCTCCCGAAACCCTTACGGTGAAGCGAGCGTTGCAGAGTCCGTTTACTGACTGTACGACTGGCACCGTCATTAAACTGGGAGGTAATTTGAGCTAATGTTTGGCTTCGCTGGCTACGTACAATGCGCCTGAGCCGTCTCTCACCACACACTGTCAAGGCTAATTGTCCTTTGAAGTTTGCCGATCGCTAGTTTTTTTTCCACCATCCATGTATTCTTGGTATACTCTTGACACTGTCGACCTTGAAAATCCTATCTGTCTGACGATTTCGGAAATTGAATGGCCCATGCATCGCGCACCTACGATTTGTCCGCGATCGAAGGCGTCTAAATCAGGCAGTTTACCCATACTGGCAATTCCAACAACTAATTCAGAACAGCCACAGTACGCGCTATATATGCAGTTACCACAGCGCCTACACTTGCGCATACATGATGCGCAGCGCTACACAATTTGCATAGGCTTTGCTATCCCTAATTCAGTGGCACTTCAGTGTATGTATATATATATATATATATATATATATATATATATATATATATATATATATATATATATATATATATATATATATATATATATACACTGCTCAAAACAATTAGGGGAGCACATGGTTTTAACGAAATTACTCAAATACTTACACCGATAAGTAACATAAAATAAATCATCCATAATTTAAAGCCTAGCAGGAAACAGAAGAAGAAAACTTCATATGCAAATCAAAGTTCATGACGTCAAAAACCAGAAAAAGAACATAAGGGCGGAAATCGGGATGTTGCAGAAACGTCTGTTTCACTGCCTTAACTGTGAAATTCGATTGCTCAGTTATTCTTTTTGAGAAAAGGTGACTTGAAAATGTCTCAACAACGTGATTTACCGGAATCCATGGCGTGGCGTGCCATGGCATGGCATCCATCCATGGCATGCAGTTACCACAGCGCCCTCACTTGCGCATACATGATGCGCAGCACTACACAATTTGCATAGGCTTTGCTATCCCTAATTCAGTGGCACTTCAGTGTATATCATTTGTTTTTTTTTGAAAATGGATCCTTAAATGCGATCCATGTGATCTTAATTTTTTTTTAAATTTTAATTTAATTTTTTCCGAGAATAATTTCAGTTTTGCAGCTGCGAACATCAGTAATTTTACGCCCTGTAAAAAAGTAACTCCTAAAAAAATTTAAATTTTAAAACGAGATTTCTATTTGAAACTCTCCCTTAGTACACGGAAAAATACAGAATTAAAAAGTTTGCATTTGCAAACTCTGATAAGAAAAATACCAAGAGAAAATTGCTCATAGATAAATATGGGGATTAAAAATCTGCAATGTGAACTGCTGCACGACCTTACAACATGGAGGGAGGAAGATGAAAAATTTATAATTGGGAGAATGGGCAACAGGCAGGGTCATTATGATGTAGTTAAATTTATAATTGTGAGAATGTGCAACAGGCATGGTTATTATAATGTAACTATTTACGAAAGTGTATTTCCCCCTTTTTTCCACAGATAAAAAGACAATATTTTTCAGTTTGAGGAACAGAGAAATTAATTAAAAAATCAATTAAAAAATCCTTATAAATCTTTTTTCATACTACTATGAAGCGTCAATACTACATACATTTAAAGAAATCTAGAAATCTTTTTTTCTCTTATCATCATTTATGAATTTATATTCTAGATGCTTCTGTGGACAAGCATCTCTAAAACACAAGGGAAAAATGAAATTTGCTAGAGATAGCCTTCTATCGATATCTTATTAAACGATGAAATAATCCTTTTAAAGAAAAATTCTACATAAGCCTGAAAACGATGTTTGTGATTAGGAAATGAAGGGCAAGCATAGCAAAGTAAGGACTATGCAACAGAATGTATAAATGAACTGGAGGATTTTTCTAGACTAGGAATAGATCATAACTTTTTTTTTCTCAACTTGCACGTTCAAATACTCGACATCTGCACTTGGAGGCGTTATTAATGAATATCGGTAACCACCGAAACACTGTCGTTGGCTCGTAAGCTATAAATGAGGATTTGTTAAGATGTGAAGCAAAAATCTTTCATATAAATGTAAATATGAATGAAAATAGGGTAGATATTTAGGTTTTATGAGAAAAATATTTGCAAAAGATTATTTTTATTGACTTCAAATATACTCACTGATTAGCTACTTCAGTATGTACACACCTAGAAGCAGAAACGAGCCGTTATGATTATTGATTAGCAACCGTAAGATCCCAGTGAAAAGACAATCGGTTGACTTCTAGCACTCAACATGTGTTAGCCGATTAAGATGAATTAAGAGCTAGGTCGATGTGAGCGACTGCAACTATTTCGTGACAGTTAGTGACAGATCAGCAGAATCCAGCATATCTGTTGTCGCCTACATGTTCCGCGTTTCTCGCACAATGATTACTCGTGCGGGGAAAGAATGGTGCAGGGACAAAAAAAAAGTTAAAAAAAGTCGAACATCAACTAGTTAACGGCACTTCGGAATGATTGCACTCTTTAGCTGGCGTGCAAAAATCGATGAAGTTAAATAGCGGTGACAAGCATGCAAAGTTAAGACACAGATGTTCCAATGCTATCCTCTAAAAGAGAGCAATGTTGGTTTACATATAATTTTCTCTCCTACCACAGTAGCGAACAGAGATTTGGTGTTCAATGGGCAAATGTTTTCAGGATAAATAGCTACCAGTCTGGGGGAAAAAGGATGGAATTTGCGTTGTAGCTATAACACCGATGTAAAGAATATAACTGACTGAGTAAAGTTTTGTTCACTTTAAAACAGCTGTGAATATATGGTTCAAATGAAAACTTGCATTTGCTCAATTTAAAGAATAAGAGATTTAAATGAATAACTGGAAAATAACTTTAAGAATATTTAATGAACTTTTTCTTCAGTCATTTAATTTGAAAGTTCTAATATATATCTACATCTCTCTCTCTCTCTCTCTCTCTATATATATATATATATATATATATATATACACACACACACACACACACACAGGTGGTTATCAAAATAATGGAAACACCTATCAATATTGGTGGTGTTTATGAATGTGCTTCGCATTCCTTAAAGAACAAGTCTGGCCACCGGTATTCTTTTTTATAGAATATAGTGTATATATCATTCTTCTGTCAGGTAGCAGAAATTAAGTTAAGGGCATCGTGCTTTTTTAGGGGGTGGGATAGCGTAAGATATCAAACCTTGAAGACCTTGCAAAAAGGGCAAATTGTTGTAGCGCGTCTAATTTGCAGTATCTGTTACCGCAACTCCTGGAGTAATGGGTGTTTTTCGAGATATGGTATGGAAAGTCATGACAGCATACAGAGTGCACGGAAAAATATCCTCTGCGAAACAGAATAGTGAACGAAAGGGAGAACTGAGTGAAAGAGACAGGCGATGTATTGAATCTAATTGTGCCATGAAAAAAGAAAACTATTGCGACTAAATTGACCGTAGAGCTCAAACTACATCTGCATGCTCCAGTATCAACCATTGTTTGGTATGAGGGAACTTACCAAACAAAGCATTTATGAAAGAGTAGCAATTCCCAAGCCACTTGTATCAGATGTCAATGCAAAACATCGTCCACAATGGTGGAATGAGCGCAAATTCTGGTCGATTAATAAGTCGAAAAATGGCATTTGGTCCGAAGAATCGTTGTTCACATTGTTCCTCTTTACAGGACGTACGTACGTTTGGAGAACACCTACACAAGCGAAGGATTCTAGCTGTCACATGTCAACTGTCAATCATGGAGGCAGATCTATCAGGGTTTGGGATGACATCTCATGATTTTCTTCAGGCCCTATTGTAACCCTAAAGGGCAGATTAGCTGGGGAAGACCATGTCGAAAATTTAGATCACCAGGTCCATCCTATGGCACAAACATTGTTTCTTGCAGGAGATGGTGTTCTCTAGGATGATGAAGCCCCTATACATGCAGCTAAATCTATCAAGTAGCGCTTTGAAGAGCATGAAAATGAAGTCACACATCTTATCTGTTCCTGCATAACCCCCCCCCCCCCCCGACTATATATCATCCAACCACTGTAGTTTGTTTAAGCGGATAGAGTCAGGAATTGATATCCACCATCAGCATCTCTACAGGAACTTTCTCGATTTTTCCCCGAAGAATGGAATTATATATGCTTAACCACTATTCATGACTTGTATAATTCAATTCCTAGGGGAATTAGGTGGTATTTCATCACAAATGTGATCCTGTGCCATATTAATAAGGGTTTTCATACTGTTTCTTAGTGTTTCCATTATCTTGATAACCACTTGTGTATATATATATATATATATATACACTCTGCCACAAAAAAATATATGCACCAAGAAGAAATCGAGCTACTATCACGAAACTTGGCAGGAATGTAGTCTGGTAAGAGATATGCAAATGATTAAAATTTCGAGACCAATGAGACAAGGGTAAGCTCGCTATGAGCATATGAGATGCGTAGCTGGGAGAGTTTAAAAGCATGATTGCTCGTGCCATAGGGTTATTCAAACAAATCTGTCGACTTGGATGGATGGTATTGTGACTAGAGATGCCTCTGAGACGTAACCGGCGACAGTACGAACAATTGTCAGACTTTGAGAGGGGGCGTATAGTACCCCTCAGAGAAACAGGTTGATCGAACAGGCGTATCGGCCGCCACCTCGGTCGAAGCGATATGGTAGTTGCTCGGTGTTGGCAACAATGGATGACGGAAGGGATAGTCTACCGTCGCGGAGGGTCAGGGCATCCCAGGAACACAAATGCGCGCGAGGATCGCTCAATCATAAGAGCAGCCACGTCCGCGCCAACAACCTCGCTAGAATAGGTTCGACGCCATTTACCACCTTCCAGACATCCGGTGGTATCAAGGGAAACCATTCGGAGACGACTGGCCGACACAGGTATAAGGAGCCGACGTCCATTATGACGCCTACCACTGACCCCACATCATAGGCAGTGTAGATTGGATTTTTGCCGACCTCGGGCAAGCTGGAGTGTGACCGACTGGAAGCGTGTGATCTTCAACGATGAATACCGATTTAGTCTCAATGTTGATGACCAGCGCATACGCGTGTGGAGGCGGCCAGGCCACCGGTCCGATCCGACATTTATTGTCGAGAGGCATATGGCGATTACACAAGGTGTGACAATGTGGGGAGCGATTTGTTGGGACACACGATCACCTCCATTCGTTTTTCAACGCACTGTGACGGCACGCAATTACGTGGACGAGATTTTAACGCCAGTTGTACTGCCTATGCTATCAAGTCGCCCAGGTACCATTTGTCAGCAAGACAACGCTCGTCCACATACTGCGCGACTCTCCCAACAATGTCTTCAAGGATATGACGTACTCCCATGGCCTGCCAGGTCACCAGAACTCTCGCCAATAGAGCACATCTGGGACGTGCTTGGAAGGAAACTGCAGCCGTCCCGGAATACTGGTGAATTAACTGCCCAGTTGCAAAGATTATTGCATAATCTTCCGCAAGAGGTCATAGGTGACCTCACTGATTCGATGCCACGCCGTGTTTTGGCTTGTATAGCTGCCAGAGGTGGATTTACTACTTACTGATTTGTAACCTTTTTCATGTCATATCTTCTTAATAAAACGGTCTGTTCTTCTGAATTTGTAATCATTTGCTTATCTCCTCATACACTACATACATGTTAATTTTCGTGATAGTAGCTCGTTTCTTTCTGGGTGCATATATTTTTTTGTGATAGAGGGTATATATAATGCTACGTAGTTTAGCAGTTAGAATGTCTCTTGCTCTTTGGAAGTCTTAATAAAATTTCCATGGCTAGATGATACAGTAAGCGCTAAACATCTGACCAGTGACTAAAGGTAATTACATACAATTGAATTAACAAAGGGGGTTAAAATAATCTTTGATTATTAAGCTAAAAGAAGCATTAAAAATACGTAACTTTAAAGTCTTCCTAGAACTATTGTTAGCTATAATTACATCAAATTGTAAATACTTTTTCTTTCCAGCACAATTTATAATTATAAACTTTGTTTACATACTTTCAGGTCCTAATCTTCTCTTCGAATTTTCGTAAATTATGTTTCCGCCAAAGTGATTGAAGGAAATTTTTAGTTTCCCTCAAACTAGTAACTCGCTTTTTTTTTTCAGCTTTCTCATGGATCGTAAAACTTGATACGGAAAGGGTTATTTTCGTCTTTTAATATGTTTGAAAGTTCATTGCTCCCTTGTCAATTTTGTCTAGTATTATAAGTTCTCATTTCTATTTAGAAAGTTTTTATGGATGCACTATTTGTTTCACGCACATGCAAACAAATATTGCGGGAGTAGAACAGTTACTGTCTCATATTGTGTCTGGACTGGGAGTCAAAATCGAATCTTCGTATCCTGAGACGAATGCTCTTCTAGATGAATTATTCTGCCGATGGGAGAATATTTTATTTTGGGTCACTTCCTCACAGATTTGAGCTGTGATTTTTTTTTCGAAACTATACTGTATTTAATTTTTTTAACTTCAATGTATTAAGCATATACTAAAACCTTCTATCTTTTAAAAAATGAAATATAATAACACCCAATTTGATATTTGCATATAAAAGCGAAATAGTATACTTTATACATAACATATAAATTAACGTTAAAAATAACACTGTATCCGTCCCGTAATGATGAACATAATTTTTGAAAAAGCATTTTCAAAATAATCTGCTCAGAAATACTTTTCTTTCCATTTATTACATAAAATTTTTGAATTAGCTGATTTAAACGGAAAATGTATTGATATCACCACTTAACATCTTTATTTTTGAAAAAAAAAAACGATTTTTGAGGGAAGATATTGACCCAAAGCATATGGTAATAATGACATTTTGTTCACCTTATTTTTAAACAGCAATTCTTATTAACCTATTTACACCGTCTAGACGCGTAGTGTGTGTGGGAGTCTTGTTTACGGAACTTGAAGTGTTGCTAGGGAAAGTAGAGTTAATTTTAGGTTCTAGGTCATGGCTACGATTAAAAGCCCTGTTAAATTTTAGGAAGTTTTAGTATCATAGTCAATACTAACTTTAAAGGGAAAGATAATGGCATTATACGAGTTTCAAAGGAAGTAAGTAAATTGTATGTTAATTATAAGCACTGGGGCGGAATTATATTTATTAGCATAAATGAAAATTTTACTTCGCCGAGTCAGAATTCTCATAGATAAATCAGAAATAAAAGACGATTATGCAAACAAGAAAGATACAGTCGTAACTTATTTAAATTGATATAAGTTCATTTAATTAAGGCTTTATATAGATAAATGTTTGATTAACAAGAACATACTCAGTGTGAAACATAACTTTATCTGTTTCAGTTATTCTTGTATGCAAAATAACAATATAAAAATGTAAGTTATACAAAATAAAAATTTCTAGTTATTAAAAAGAAGTTTTCAATGATCAGGCATTTAATTCCTAAAAATACTAGCACTCTGTAGGGGATAGTGAAAACCAGGATTTATAAGCAAATTGATTTTGTGTTTTCTTTGAGAATTATAAATGAAAAATATTTAAAATTAGAAAATGTCATATAAAATTTTCAGCGGTTGGTTGGTATAGAACTCTACTGTTATAGTTTGCTACTCTAGCGGCACAGTGACCTGAAATTTTCAGTGACTGCGTGTATTGAGAGGAAGAAAAATAGTTAAGTGACTATTACGGGAGAAATCATATTGCCATTTTTATAATTTCCAGGTTTTGAAATTTTGGAGGCTAAATACGAAAAATATGTGCAAATAATTCTTAAACACTCTCTTTAACAGGATTAAGCATGTATCAATATCTGCTACGAAATCTTAATATTTATTATTTAACATTATGAGAAGACATAAACAATTCATAATCTTATCATCAAAATTTTGTTTAGTTTTATTTATCTAATTGTTGAGAATTTTTATAACATCAAATACTTAGGGGATATTCGGGAATTTTAGTTCAGTACCAATAAAAGGCAACTATATATCTACAAACTTAACAAGTTATTGCGTATCAAAATTTCATACTGTATTATCATATTTATAGGAATATAGTTCAGTTTCCTTTAATTGTGTGAGTGAATATGTTGTATAATTCAGGCGTATTAAAAGCTGCAGAATTAAAAAAAAAAGAATGTTGACGCCAATGGCTATGTTGGCAATCGCCAAACGCGCCCTTGAAATACACTGCTGGCCACTGTAAATGCAACACCCTGAAGGAAACATGCAAATAACATGAAATTTACAACATGCATTAGCGGAGGTGAGATATGCAAATGATTAGAATTTCAGCGCAGACGAACATCACGCGCGCCTGTGGCGCCACTTCAAAGCGCTATTTAAGGCTTGGAGATTTCGACGATTTCAAGTTCGGCAATTGTGTTTTTCAAAAAAACGATCAATTATGCCTCGTCGAAAACAGCGATCATCTTTTGATCAAGTATCCGAGTTCGACAGAGGATGGATAGTGGCCTACCGAGATTGTGGTTTATCTTTCAGGGAAATCGGTAGTCGTGTTGGACGAAACCAAACAACTGTAACGCGGATATGTGATCGTTGGATGCAGGAGGGTACGACGGACCGGCGTGTTCGATCTCATTCACCTCAGCGCACCACTTCACGTGATGACAGGCAAATTGTGCGCATGGCAGTGACGGATCGCTCAGTCACATCACGAACCATAGCACAGCACATGCAGTCTGTAACGCATCATCCAGTGTCTGCGCGTACCATTCGACGCCGTTTACAGCAGAGTGGTCTGTCCGCAAGACGTCCATTGCTTTGTCTACCCTTGACGCAGAACCACAGACGTCTCCGCCGCCAATGGTGCGATGACAGAAGGATGTGGACGGCAGAATGGAATGAAATTGTCTTTACTGACGAGTCACGCTTCTGTCTGCAACACCACGATGGTCGCATTCGAGTCTGGAGACACCGTGAAGAGAGGATGCTGAACAGCTGCGTTATGCACCGCCACACTGGTCCTGCACCGGGTATTATGGTATGGGGCGGTATTGGATATCACTCTCGCACACCTCTAGTACGAATTGCCGGTACTTTAAACAGCCAGCGCTACATCTCCGAGGTGTTGGAGCCAGTTGTCCTTCCTTACCCCCAGGGCTTGCCCACAGCCATATTTCAACAGGATAATGCGCGACCACACGTGGCACGCATTGTCCAACGGTTCTTCGTCAATCGCCAGATTGAATTGCTTCCCTGGCCGCCTCGCTCTCCGGATCTTTCGCCGATAGAAAACATGTAGTCCAAGGTTGCTCTACGATTGACCCAGATTCCATCCCCAGCTGCCACAGCAGATCAACTTTGGCAACGTGTGGAAGCTGCTTGGTCTGCTGTACCCCAAGAACTCATCCAAAGTCTCTTTGAATCAATGCCGAGGCGTGTAGCAGCGGTGATCTCCAACAATGGCGGCTACTCTGGCTACTGATTTTGGCAGGAACCACACTTCACAGAAGTCTATAAATTTAATCATTTGATACTTGGTCAACATGTTATCTACAAAATAAATTTTGTTGTGATATCTCTTGTCTTTCTTGGTGTTGCAATTTGGGTGGCCAGCAGTGTAATACAAATATAGGTATCTTAGTTTTTAATTCTCATGTTGGCATCGTAAACTTAAAGATATCAGAATTTGTTTGAAATCGCTTGCTTCATCTATATAAAAAGTTTATTACTCTCGCAGATCGTATGGTCGATGTTTCATGTATTGATTTTGTTCATACATTAGTATTGTAGATAATTAGTTTAAGTAAATAAAATTGTTATCAGTGCAACGTATGACATTTGGCTCATACAGTTGGTCCGTCGAGCAGGAGAAAAAAAATGGCACTCATTGCGCTAAATCGACAAAAATCGACATTGAAGGCTCAGATTACTAAAATAGAGACATACTTAAAAGAAAAGCAGGTAAAAGCCCCATAGGATATTTTAGCTGCTGAGTAAAAAATAAAATTAGAAAATTTATTGAAGTATCGATTTAAGTTTGGATTACATTCGAATACAGTTTTTCGAGAAAGTTGATCCCGAAGAAGGTATATCGGATATTGAAGAAGAATTTTTGGATTTGGAATTTCGCATCGAAGCATTACAGGTAAAAATTCATAGTTTGATTACCTGTCAAAATAGTTCATTTATTTCAAATGGTAAGATGTAAATAATACCGTTAATATTCGACTTCCCGAAATTGTAATTCCTAAATTTTCGGGAAAAATAGAAGAATATAGTTGTTTTAAGCTGCAATTTGATAATATTATTACCGATAATTCTCATTTAGATGAAACTCAAAAATTGCCGTATTTACATTCGGCTTTAGTCGGCGAAGCCAAGAATTTACAAACTGTTAATGATACATTTAAAATGCTTTTCGCAGCTTTAGAAGAAAGATATTCGAACAAACGAGTATTAGTTGATGTATATATTAAGGAAATACTAGAATTTGATAAAATAACTTATGAGTCTTCTAAGGAATTGCGAAGTTTGATACATATAGTTAACAAAAATTTAAGAGCACTAAATACAATGGATCTTGAAAGAAATAAATTATCTGATGTTGTGTTAATAAATATAATTTTGGCTAAACTCGATAAAGAATCAAGAAAGCAATACGCGCTAAATATAACTTCCAGGGAAGTTCCGAAGTTGGATGATTTAATTGCATTTTTGGAAAAAAGATGCCAAATGTTGGATAATTTATCACGTAGTGTCTCTTCAAAATTGAAAGTTTTTGATAAGTGCCAAAAACCGAAATCACTTATGGTGAAATCATACAATAAAGTATGTGCTTGCTGTAAATCTCTTAATCATTACATATTTAAGTGTTCTGCATTTTTAAAACTAAATTCGTTGCAAAGATTTGATTTTGTAAAAAAACATAATTTGTGTTTTAATTGCTTCAGTACGCAACATAAAGTTGTAAATTGCAATTCGAAGTACGTGTGCAACGTATGCAAAACTAAGCACAACACACTACTTCATAGAGAAAGAGTAGACACCCTATCGGTGGCGCCAATTGACACGCCAATTGAGTCATCAAATTTATTTATCCAAAACGAAAATGAGAAACCACAACATAATTTAGCAGTCGAAGCTAAAGCAGTTTCAAGCTGTTTAATCTCTTAAAGGAAAAATATTCTTCTTCAAACAGCACGAGTTTATGTGAAAAATACGTTAGGGGAATTTATTCCTGCCATTTGCCTTTTGGATAATGGATCAAGTGCTCAATTTTTATCGTATAGATTTTTGCAAAAATTGGGTTTAAGAGCTAAAAGAATATATGCTCCCGTATCAACATTAAATAATACATCGGTCACTGTAAATAAAAGTGTAGTTATAGAAGTTGCAAATAAGAACAGGAATTTTTCTGCCAGTATGGAATGTTTAATTGTACCTAATATTACAGATATTACTACGAATATCCCAATAAACATAAATGACTTGAATTTACAGTCGCATATTGAACTGGCACATGAATGATTCACAAATCCAGCCAAAATTGACTTGCTTATCGGAGCAGAGTATTTTTTTGAAATTTTAAGGTCAGGACAATTTCGTTTACCTTCGCATGGTATTTTATTGCAAGAAACTGTCTTCGGTTATGTAGCTAGTGGAATAGTAGTTAGTTCTGTAAACACGGAATTCTGTAGATTATTGAAGCCTTCAGAATATATTGAAGAAAACTTAAAAAAATTTTGGGAACTGGAAGAAGTGAATTCAGTTAGTTATTTAACACCGGAAGAAATTGAATGTGAAGATCATTTTGTAAAACATTATACTAGAGTATCGGGTAGATTTTGTGTAAAATTATCTTTCAAAGAGTGTACTAAATCTTTGGGATATTCAAAGGATATGGCTATTAAGCGTTTCCTAAAAACGACAGAAAAACGATTAGAACGCTTGCCCAATTGTAAAACCATGTATAAAGAATTAATGGACGCTTATTTAAAATTAGGTCACATGGAGCTTGTTCCACATTACGAGAGAAATGAAGTGTTGGGTAAAACAAATTACCTTCCGCATCATTTTGTTTTGAAGGATAGTTCGACAACTGCATTGAGGGTAGTGTTTGATGCCTCGGCTAAGACATCAACAGACATTTCTCTAAATCAAACACTAATGCTAGGTCCAAAGTTGCAGGATGATATTTTCGACATAACATCAAGATTTAGATTACATAAATATGCTCTGACAGCTGATATTTCTAAAATGTATAGACAAATTTTAGTTACGAATAATGATTCAGATTTACAAAGAATAGTTTGGCGTAATTCTCCTGAAGAGTCTTTTCAAGAATATAGACTTAAAACTGTGACATATGGCACAGCCTCAGCTCCATTTCGAGCATTAAGAGCTTTGAGACAACTTGCAGTAGAAGAGAAAGATAATTTTCCTCTTGCTTCAGCTGTGACTCTTTCTGATTTCTTCATGGATGGCTTAGTCACAGGTAGCAATGATTTAAATAGTGCTAAGGAGTTACAAAACCAGTTGATACAAATGTTACAAGCTGGTGGAATGGAACTTTGTAAATGGTCCTCTAACGAAAGAGAACTGTTAAAATCAGTGCCGTTCGAAGATCAAGAATATCATTTTGATCAATCAAGAGAAACAGTAAAGACACTAGGTCTCATTTGGAATCCAAAAATTGATAAATTTAAATTTTTTGTTTCTCCCTCAATATATTCATCAAAGTGACTAAGAGATCAATATTATCTCATATTTCTAGATTATTCGACCCTTTAGGACTTTTAGGACCAATTATAGTTCGAGAAAATATATTTATTAAAAAATTATGGCTTTTAAAGATTGACTGGGACGAGCCACTCTCAGCTAAAGAAGCTCAAGAATGGAAAAATTTTGTAAAAACCCTCCAAGTAGTTGAAAGTATTGATGTCGATCGCTATATTTTGAATGATAGTATTTGTGAGCTAGAAATACACGGATTTTCGGACGCCTCCGAAAAGGCCTATGGAGAGGTAGCTTATGTCAAAGCCATTGGCACATCATCGGAAGTCTCAGTGAAGTTACTCTGCAGCAAATCAAGAGTCTCGCCTCTGAAGCGTACAACAATTCCAAGACTAGAACTTTATGCAGCAGTATTACTAGTAAAATTAGTGAACCGAGTGCTATCATCGTTAAAAATATCTGTGAATAGCGTTCATTTGTGGACCGATTCGACAATAGTACTTGCGTGGATTCAACACGAACCACATACTTTGAAAACATTTGTAGCAAATCGCGTCGCAGTTATTCAAGAACTGTCTTCGACTCATCAATGGCACCATGTAACTTCAGAAGAAAATCCAGCTGACATAATTTCTAGAGGTGTCGATCCTGAAACTCTTCGAGATAGCAAACTGTGGTGAGATGGTCCCAATTTCCTTTTGAATGACTTTTCGTCGTTTAAGGAAATTCCTGCCCAACAGCTGTGGAGGTTCCAGAAGTGCAGAAATTGCCGGTCCCTTCATTGACTTTTGTATTGACTTTAGAAAGTGATTTGTTAAACAGAGTTTTAGACAGATCAAATAGTTTTCTAAAATTGTATATATTTTTAGTTTTATTTCCAGATTTTTGAAAAATACTAGAAGCAAACCAGAGGACAGGTACAGAGGCACCCTGTTACCCCAGGAGCAGAAAACAGCGACAGAATTTATCATTCCTCCCAAAGCCCCGAATTTCGGTGGACTTTGGGAAGCCAGTGTCAAATCATTTAAATACCATCTTAGACGAACTATTGGTGATCGAAAGCTGACCTTGGAAGAATTCCAGACTATTACAATGTAGATCGAAGGCATCTTAAACAGCAGATCGTTAATTCCGATGAGCTCAGATGTGGATAATTTAGATGTTTTAACTCTGTCACATTTTTTGATAGGACGCATTTTGAATACAATCTCTGAACCACTAATAGTGAACAAACCAGACAATTTATTAACAAATTGGCAAAAAACACCAAAATTGTTCAAGCCATATGGAAAAAATGGCAGATTAGTTATTTAAATCATTTACAAAATCGCACCAAATGGCATGTTGAAAGACAAAATTTACAACCTGGTCTAATGGTTTGAGTTAAAGAAGATCACTTGCCACCATGTAAATGGTTGATTAGACGTATTCAAGAAGTGATACCAGGATCCGATAATAGAATTAGAGTAGCTGTGATGAAAACAAACCACGGTATATATAAACGTAGTATTAGAAAGTTATTTGTATTACCTAATCAAAATATGTAAATTTTTAGTTGGTTTATGTTTTGAGTTTATATTTAATTTGTATATTCGTGTATTATTGATAACATTATTTACATTTTAAGTTATCTGTATTCATTTAGAACTTGTTTAAGCCAAAATTTGAGGCAAAATTGTTTTGTATATAATATATTATTCATTTTATGTATTCAATTGTAATAACTGTATTTTAATGCATTTTGAAATATAATATTTCAACCTGGGGAGAATGTTGACGCCAATGGCTATGTTGGCAATCGCCAAACGCGCCCTTGAAATAATACAAATATAGGTATCATAGTTTTTAATTCTTATGTTGGCATCGTAAACTTAAAGATATTAGAATTTGTTTGAAATCGCTTGCTTCATCTATATAAAAAGTTTGTTACTCTCGCACATCGTATGGTCGATGTTTCATGTATTGATTTTGTTCATACATTAGTATTGTAGATAATTCGTTTAAGTAAATAAAATTGTTATCAGTGCAACGTATGACATTTGGCTCATACAAAGAATAAAAGGCCTTTTCTTTCTGCTTTAACCATGGACATTAAAGGACAAAATAAGGAAGATTTATATATATTTGCTGATTGTTAAAAATATTTCAAATTATATAAAATTCATAATGTTGATGACAAATTAAAAAATGGTGGGTTTTAAATAAGACCAGAAACCTATTAATAATTTTAATATTTTTTAAAGTTGGGAAAAATTGACGTTCTTCAGGCACAAAATGGTAGCTAAACACCGAATGCTCTTAATATGAAGTTATTATTGCTAACGTTCTTACGCTGTTTAGTAAATTTAGAAATTTTTTAAATTTCGTAACGTAAGAACTCTAAATTTACCGATAAAATTTTTTTCTTTGAATTGTATGTTAAGACGACAAATTATAAATTAAAAAATTCATGGACGTATAAATCTGTGCTCAGATGGCAAAATGTTATAAGAAATTTACGTGACAGCAATTCTAAGATTCAAGATGTCATGAAAAATCAGTAGTTTGTTTTACATGAGCAAACGTGGTACCAATGTTTCAGAAAAATAGTTGGCTATTACTTACAGTAGTTACTGTAAATATCGGCGAACGAGAATCCGGAATGTGAAAAACTCAATTTTTTTAAATAAAAGTTTCTTATAACATTTTGCCGTCTGAGCACAGAAATGACGATATGAAAGGAGAGTCAACTGACAATAAGCTTTAGGTCAGATATCCTCCGCATGAATAAAGATTAAATCCAAATACTTCATAATGAGTTGTAGATATTATTACTCTTCGGAACAAAGACAATGAAATCTCTTTCGGGATGCTAATAAAGCAGGCAGAGGATCTGGCAACAGTATTTTAAGATTCACAGCGGGTTAAAGAATTTTAAAGCTTTTAATAGAGATGAAAGAAAATATACGGAAAAGGCTCGTCATGTTTATTGACAAATCAAAGTTTAGAAGGATTCAGATCCCCTCAGCATTCATAAACAATACGCCTGGCGTACTGCCTAGAGGAAGGAAACCCAAAGCCAAAATCATCGCACCATTTCTCTCCGGAAAAAATTGAAACCTTCAGCTACAACGTACGCAAGTTGCTACTTATTAAATTTCCCGCAGCGCGAAATTAAATTCTTGGACGATTCTCAGAAAGGCTGTCAACCCTCCCCTTTGAGTTTGGGTGCTGACTATTTCCGTGCCGTCCTCCTCAAAATCCTAATATAGTACAGAAGAGGCACCTTGCCAAAATAGTTCGGGGGAGTATTTAAAATAGGAGAGCTTGCTCTTTTCAATCGCCCAGAAAAATACATTAAGAGTTATAGTATGCTGCCTTGTGTGGATATTAATCAATACTAAATTGATTTTTCTCTCATTCAAAAATTTGAAAATTTTATCATGAAATACGTTAAACACCAACAGTCTAAAATACTACCGTTTAGTGACGGTGAGCTATTTTTTTTCCAGTTTTCCTTCTTCTATGATAGCAGAAAAATTTGTTCAATTTGGTTAATGCATATTTCAATAAATTTTGCAGAAGGAAATTGGTTTGAATAATACATATTTGACTATTATAATAAATATTTAAATGCTAGAATTATATAGGATTCACTCTGAAAAAATTTATTTTGCTGATACTTTAAATTCTATCTAGATATGATATTTATTTTGCGCATCAATGATTTTGAACGGAAATACTATTACTCAAGAAATATATATATATATATATATATATATATATATATATATATATATATATATATAATATTTAATGTCGAATATAAAAGATTGATTTATATGACTGAAGAAATGTTAACTAATGCATAATTTTCTGAAGTCATTATAACAGTGAAATTGTTCACACGTGTATCAGTTTTGCCGATGCTTATTAAATGCGACAAAAGATGTAACTGACTAAAGATACAATACGGAAATGATACGCTATGTGTAAAAAATGATTTATTTTAAGCCAATATATAAGTTTCTTAAGGCCGGTTCACATACAAGGATTTTTAGCTGAGATCAGAACACCGATGACAGCAGAATAAAAATCCTATCGTATCAGATCTTGTAGAATCGATACGGAACAGTTATCAGCCCCGATTTCACCTCTCTTTCTCAGAATATGTCATGGAGAAAATGATGCTTGTAAATTTTTAGTAATTTTCTTTGAAAAAGGTGGCATATTAAGATTTTAAAGTGCACACTTTATTTAAGATTGTCCAAAGAATAGCCGCAAAGAGGAAATCAATTTTCTCATGCAAAGTTATTTTGTAAATAGCATTGTGAACTTGAAGTCCGGTAAAATTTCTCAGGAATGGGGAACATTCAGCCATTTATTCGAATTAGTGTCGTTTTAAATTCTTTCAGCCAAAAAATTTCGAAATCTTATTAGGTAATGGGATGAATGAAAAATCATAAAAAAAATGTTATTGGCTTGGGAATTAAAACAAATAATACAAATTATTTCTTAAAATATAAATTACATTATTATTACTGAATTTTGGAATATCCTTTGGAGGGAAAACTCAGGAAAACTGTCGAAAAGACATGGGAAAGGGACCACAGAACCAATCGATGCCATATGCAGATATCTATGCTCTTAACCACAGATTTTTTTTCTTCTAACTTTTCGGTTTATGCAGTTTTTCTGTTCATACGCTAGGACATGTCTTGAAGTGATTTGTTTGTGTGATTCCGTTACTGATATCATAGCGGTCGAAGCGACGTTTAAACCTGTATTACTTTCATATCCCCCACTTTTCATTCTTCTTAAAACACTGGTAGTCTTGCTGTATCTCTTACTAAGCAAAATACCAATAAATTACACACAAGCCTTAATGATCCCAATTACCTATTTGAAAGAAGAGGTCATTTGATTTTCTCCAAAGAGTTCCCGAGAAACTTTTTGGAAAAAAAACTTTTCACCACACTCACATCATAGTGCTCCCAGATAAAAAGCAGTCAACTTATTTCAGTGGTATATAGTATGAAGGTATAGCGTAGAAAAACAAAATTAACACATTTTTTGAAATTACACTGTCTTATCCCCTATTACTTACACTCAATTAAAAGAGTATCCTCGCCCATAACAGCGTATGCAGCCACAAATATCCCATTGAGCGTTTTCACTTGTGGTCAAACAAGTCGCCTGGACGACTTAAAGATTAAAAAGTCTCTAATCGATCGACCGAGGTATTTTAAAAGAAGACTTGTGAGCAGAGATTTTAGACACTGTAGGAGTAATCAAAGAAAAAACTAACTTTGGATGTTTGAAAAGATGGATGATAATCACACACACACACACACACGCACACACAAACAAACAAACAAACAAACAAACAAACATATATAATAGTGATAAATTTTTAAGAATTAGTAGTATAATAAGATAACAAAATACTTATCACTACAGTATAGTTTTTCTAAACGGAATAAAAGTTAATCGCAATGCCACGTTTTACTTTTCTTAATCATTGCTGGCTCGGCCAGGCCACAACTAACTAAAATACACTGGTATAAGAAATTAAGAGAATTTGCAGACTTGGTCGATTATCTCTAGAACTACTGTACCGATTTTAATGAAATTTGATATGTACATACATTGATACAATACAAAGCAAATAACCATTCAATAATTGTAATACACACGCAGGATCATGCGTAATACTCGTTAGAGTCAGAAGGTATGAAACAGCGGTTGCAGGATAAACAAAAAATGGGTAAATAGGGGTATGGTCCCCTCTTACAGATATAGGTCTCGCAGCGTGATTTCATACTTGAAATAAGGCAGTTTATCATTTCCTGTGGCAATTGGTCCCACTCGTTCAGCAACGCTGCTTTCATTCCCTGGATGGTTCTCGGAGGGGGGTTGCGAGTTGCAATTGCCCTCCCCAGAGCGTCCCAAACATGCTCTATAGGGTTAAGGTCTGGAGATCTGGCTGGCCAATCCATCCGGCGAATATCCTCACTCTCTAGAAATTCGTCGACCAGAAGAGCTCTATGTGGCCTCGCGTTATCGTCCATTAAAATGAACTCAGTTCCAACTGCACCCCTGAGATGGCGAACATAGGGCTCCAAGACCTCATCCCTATACCTCACACCAGTCACAGTGCCTCTTTCAAAGACATGGAGGCAATCCAACATGATGCCTGCCCAGACCATTAAACCTCCTCCGCTATAATGATCGATTTCGAGGACATTGGAGGGTAGGTAGCGGGTCGCTGGTTCTCTCCATATGAACGTACGACGAGAATCGGTGTTTAGGCTGAACTGGGACTCATCAGTGAAGAGAACGGTCGCCCATTGATCCATACTCCAATCTCTATGCTCTCTGCACCATGATAAACGGATTCTCCTGTTTGTAGAAGTGTGCGGGACGCAAAAAGCAGGTCTTCTTGCAAACAACCTTCTCTCATGAAGTCTTTTGGAAACAGTCACCCTTGATACACGGGTTCCTGTTGCTGCATACAAGTCACGAGAGAGCTGAGAAGCTGTAGCACTCCTGTTACGCCTCGCTATAATCGACAATCCGGTATCCTGGAACTGTTTCCATAAGTTACACATGACGCTGGGCGTTAAATTGAACTCTCTACAAATTTGGACTTGAGATTGGCCTGCTTCTAGCCTTCCCACAATTCGCCACCTCATTCCATCATCTAAACGTTGGTGGTTACTCATTTTTACTGTTACAATTTGAAATTAACCGATTTCTGCAAAATAACACCATCTATATTAACCCATTTTTTGTTTATTCTGCAACCGCTGTTTCATACCTTCCGACTCCAACGAGTGTTACGTACGATCATGCGTGTGTATTACAATTATTGAATGGTTATTTGTTTTGTATTGTATCAATGTATGTACATATCAAATTTCATTAAAATCGGTACAATAGTTCTAGAGTCAATCGCCTGCTTAGAGATAATCGACCAAGTCTGCAAATTCTCTTAATTTCTTACACCAGGGTATATGCGAGCCGGGCTGGGTTAGACTAATAATCAAACGTACCCGGGCTGGTCCTGGTTTTGAATTTTCTGTGCAGACTTTTACCCCGGTTTCATCCTCTCTCAGATTCACGGGATCATTTGATGTAACCATATCAAATCCATGAATCATGGACTTGTGGAATCCATTTATCCAGTGGAATCAACTAAGATATCTAAGGACACTAAAAGCCTTCACACCACCTTTCGGTTGGTTGGCCTTCACATGATTAGTAGTAACCAGAAACTGAGCACTGTGTTTATGATGATTTGAATGGGCTCTACTGAATCAAACCAGCATCGTTTCAAACTTGTTTTTTACTATCACGGCTAGTAGTTCGACAATACAAAGTTAGCCAGGTATATGACAAACGATGAGTACAATGTGTGAGATTGGGCTATTTGTGTTTAGGTCAGGACGTGCAAGAGCATGTGATACTGAGTTAATAGCTACAGTGAATGACTCCAACACCAGGTATATGGCAAACGATGAGTACAATGTGTGAGACTGTGCTATTTGTGTTTAGGTCAGGACGTGCAAGAGCATGTTATACTGAGTTAATAGCTATAGTGAATGACTTCAACGCTTTTACACGAGATTTAAAATTTCCGTCCTCTTTTTATTTACTCAAGGAAAATGCTACATCACATAATAATTTTAAAGAATTACAAATTTTTGTATCATCAACATGGTTTCTGAATATATCTTACCTACAGGAATTTAACAACGCTATTATGGGAGAGGAGCGCTGATTGCAGTTTCTTAAAAAAGGAGTCGTTTTCGATACAAATTGGATTACATTTTCCTTAGATGTCGATTGAACTGTAAAAGCGTTTGTGTTACATCTTTTTTTCAACAGAATGTTTCTTATTAATAAAAAGCAGAAATGTAGAGGAATTTCATGTCGCTTTCAGTCTTTATTTTTCTAGATCTTCAGATATTTGATAATCGTGAGTTATAAATTGATAGGTGTTTTCTGAAGCTTTCATAGTTAATAAAATAAGGAGTTTTGGCTCTTTTGTTCATAAATCTAGTCTAAGTTTGTTATCTACCGATAAAATATTTCTTTGTTATAACCCATCACGTAGGACGATGAAAAAGTTAAATTTTAACTTCGATCGATCTGAAGATAATACCTATATGTGGTTGGATATATTTAATTTCTATTTTAAACCCTTGTATAACATGGTTGCATTCCACAAAGATATGATGGATCCAGGATCCGATGCAAGACTTCATTACGTCTCCTCCAACGAAATCAAGAAGCTAACGAAACTAATTACCATGAATCCTCATACATCATTGAACTTTCATACAGATGAAAATAATGAAAAAAGAACTGCAATAAAACATTAGCACAATTTATTTTTTAATGATTTCAAACAGTTTGTGTTTGGTCGGGTATATTTTTCACGTATATAAATTATACTTAATTTTAAAACTCGAAAGAGGTACGATCACAAGAATACTCGACTTTAAGAAAGATTTCGAGCAGTAAAAAGGACGATATTTACATAACGCCGAACATTAGCTATGGAAAGCCTAGAACATACTCTCCCTTATAAATGCATTCAGTGGTACAATTCTTCAGAGGCGCAACCAGTGTCCGTCTCTACGATGGGGTAAGGAAAAAAGGCAATGGAGTTACGTTTCCACTGTTGAAATTTTTAGCTCGTGAATGGGTGGGGAATGCCAGATTTTTCTTTGCTTATACTGCAATACTGCAAAATATTTTGGGGAAAGCGGGGACCTTGAGGAAGGGTCACTGACCCCCCCCCCCGTTCGCTTGCGTAGCGCCACCTCAAGTTTTCTCCTGTAGTCTTTGTCTTGAGGAGCTATGCGAATTGTCGCGTAGAATAATCTCTCCGTGTTGAGATTTGTAAGCACATCTTGGTGTAAAATTATTAATGCCGTATCATGCCCACGGCAACTTGCTGTATATATCTTGTTGTACATATATCTGTATATATATTATACTTCAGAACTATTTAATGAAACTCTTTTGAGTTACCAAGAGTTTGTCTGAATGCTTCGTGAAATTTTTCTATAGTGTAGTAGTATACATCATCATCTATCTTTTTTATATTGGTGCCGAAACCCTCGAAGTAGAGACTTTTAGAGTGTTGTGACAAGATTTACGCATTGGATTATTTAAGTGAGTCATTTGGATTATACGTTCATCGCCGGACTCCAGGTAATGATTTTAATGTATTTGCATGAACGTCGACGTCAAAAGTAGAAATGGAATCAGTCGAAAAATCTAAAGTAAAACGTGGTAGTATCAGAGCTGGAATAACAAAGCTGATATCTAAAATAGACGCATTGTTGCTGGCGTCAATCGAGAATACAGTTATTGATGCTTTACTGGAAAGTAAAGATCAGTAAGAGCAGAAGGAAATTTATTTACAAAGGCTTGATTCTAATATCGAAAGACAGATAAATGATCCTTTAGAATTCAATAGGGAGATAAAGGGCAGTGAAGAGTATTAAGAGAGAATTATATCGGTTAAATTTAAGATAAAAAATCGTGTAGAGAAATATAAATCTAAAGAAATTGTTACTGCTCCTCAAACTACAAATAGTCCAAATTGGACAGGAAACAGAACTGTCTCCTCCTTGAAATTGCCTCACCTGGAAGTTCCAAAATTTAGTGGCGATGCTAGTTTATATCAACAGTTTTTTAATAGCTTCACCAGTGCTATTGACTCGAACGGATCATTGACAAAAATTGAGAAGTTTTCTTATCTAAAATCGCTTCTAATAGGAGAAACACAGAACGTGGTAGAGGGATTTACCTTGGCAGAAGAGAATTACAATTCTTGTCTTGAGCTCTTAAAGGATCGTTATGGGAAAACTCAAACTCTTATAACCTGTCATATTAATAAATTACTGAATTTAGAGCCTGTCAAACATTCATCGAATATTAAATTATTAAGGAAATTGTATGACGCATGTGAAATCAATATTCGGAATCTCAGTTCGTTAGGGGTTACGTCAGAATCTTATGGTCATCTGTTAATTCTGATTTTGTTTAAATTACTCCCACAAGATTTGGTGCTTGAATTTCATCGTAAAAAAGACGCTGAAAAGAGTAGTGATGTAACGGAGCTTATTAACTTTATTAAAAAGGAAATTGAATGTCACGAAGCTGCATTGCTTGTATCAAACTCCCTGAGCGTGAAGAAATTTGGAAATACTAATCGCATGCCCAATAATTATAGAAATCCACATTTTAAACCTGAGAACATTCCTTCGGCTGCAGCGCTCAATGCTTAAACCTCACAATCTTGTATATTTTGCAAATCAATTGATCATCATTCTCAAAATTGTAGTACGTTAACAGATGAGCAGAAACGGTATAAACTAAAAAAGGAAAGACGCTGTTACTGTTGTTTCAAATTTCATTTGTCCTCGCAGTGCAAAACTAAGCTAAATCCTTGTCCAAAGTGCAATTCTGAGAATCACAGTGAATTATTTTGCTTTAAGGAAATAAACAGAGAAATTCCTGAAACTCAAACTGTTGTCTCATCGATGTCCCAAATTAAAAATTCTGATGAACCAAAAGGGACTGTTTTGCAAACATGCACGGTTTCCGCTTGCTCTGGAAACAAAAGTAAAACAGCTAGAATTTTATGTGACTCTGGTTCGGTACGGGCATTTGTAAAAATTGATTTAGCAAGAGCTCTTCACTTAAAAACGCTCAGGAAGGAAAATTTACTAATTTATTCCTTTGGAAATAGCTTGCCTGAGGAAAGGGAGTACGAGGTAGTGTCATTAACATTAAAAAGCATTCATGACCCCCTCAATATGATTAAAATCGAGGCTTTAATTACTCCTGAAACTACGGGGGCTATTATAAATACGAATTGTCGATCAGAGATCCAGGAAGTAATAGATAAAAATTATTTGGTGCTTGCGGACACCGGGGGTGAAGAAGAAATAACAATTCTTCTTGGATCTGATTTCTTGTGGCAGATCTACTTAGGAGAAATTAGAAGAGTAACAAATGGTCTGTTTAAATCTAACACGATATTTGGCTATACCGTCCAAGGTCGAAGTGCAATGAGCAATCAGGAAGGAAAGGTACTCTGCAATTTTCTTGCATTGGAACCAGACATTCAAAAGGATTTGCAGGCCTTTTGGTGTTTAGACTCACTTGGGATAAGATATAAGGAAAACATTGACCGTTCGGAAATTGTTAGTGAATTTGAAAGCGGTTTAAGATTCTATGATGGAAGGTACTCCACAGGCTTGTTGTGGGATGAGTCACGTCGGGACAGTTTGAAAAATAATTACGCAGTAGCAAGAAAGAGGTTTATGGTCTCACTAATAAGTTTCAAAGCGATGAGTCTTTATTTAAGAGGTATAACGAGATCATTCAAGAACAATTAGACGAAGGAATAGTAGAAAGGTGTCGTGACGACTGCTTGACACATTCATACTATATGCCTCACCGACCTGTTATTCGTGAAGATAAGGTTTCTACGAAGGTTAGAATTGTGTTTGATGCATCTTCTAAACAAAATAATTGTCCCAGTTTAAATGATTGCTTAATTTCTGGAATAAATTTAAATCCCACTGTTTTAGATGTCATTCTAAAATTCCGTGAAAACGAAATAGCCTTTTCTGCTGATATTGAGAAAGCGTTTCACCAAATCAGTATTATTGAAGAAGACCGTGATTATTTAAAATTCCTATACTACGAGAATTGTGCTAAAACCCAGGCCATAGAATCCAATCGAATGACACTCACTGCATTTGGACTCACTTGTTCTCCATTCATCCATGCTGCTACTATCAAATATCATGTAAGAAAATATATAAACTCCCATAAATCTACGTGTGACATGCTCAATACCTCACTTTTTGTAAACGACCTCTTTTATGGGGCGAACTCCGTTGAGCAAGCTCTCAGTCTGTCTACCGAGGCTGTAATGGTCCTGAAGGAAGGGGGTATGAATTTGAGAAGATTTGAAACGAATTCCAAGGAATTAAAAGAAAGGTGGAAAAATTCAGAGGTTTTTCTTGAGACAAACGATTCCCCAGATACACTCTTGAAAGTACTGGGATTGATTTGGTACAATCATGATGACAAGTTGGGGATTAGAATTCCGATCACTGGTGGCTCTGAAAGATATTGCATGCACTAAACAAAATGTGCTCCAAACCGCTGCAAAGGTTTTTGATCCGTCTGGTTTTATTTCGCCATTTGTGATACGTATTAAGTGTATCCTGTAAGGAATATGGAAAATGGGAGCTGACTGGGATGAACAGCTTTATGGAGAATTGAAGGACAAATGGGAAAAATGGTGTTCTGAAATTAGAATTTTCTCCAATTTAACCATTCCAAGATATTATTTCCTTCATGTTTCTTGTGATAATGAAGGAGGAATACAGTTGCATGTGTTTGCCGACGCTAGTCCTCTCGCATATGGTGCGGTCGCCTATTTTAGGTATCGGGATGTTGAAGGCAATCATAAGACGAGTTTGGTAATGTCCAAATCTCGGGTGGCTTCCTTAAAGAAGTTGACTGTGCCAAGGCTTGAGCTCATGGGAGCACTAATTGCCTCAAGACTTAGTAAATATCTTAAGGATATTTTTTCGATGCAAATGAAAATTTTTCTCTGGTCAGACTCGACCATCGTCTTGCATTGGATTAAGGGATCTGCAAAAAAGTGGAAACCCTTTGTCTCAAAAGGATAGCCGAAATACAAGAAACTGTCCTGATTGAAATTGAATTTTTTAATTTTCTTGATTTGTTACTTAATTTAACCTTTTGATTTATTTATTGATTATATTTTTTTTTGCTTATCCTTCTGAATATTTGTAATATTGTGATAATTTAAATTTTTTGTTGTTGATGCAAGTTTGAACCTTTAATTCGTCAATTTTTAAATTTTCTTGATTTATTCCTTATTTTAACACTTGAGTTATTTAGCATAATTTCTTACTTGAAGTGAATTCTATTTGCTGCAATTGTGTCTTCTATTTTATATATTTTTAGTGTAGTATCATATTTACTTTCTTCTTGAATTATTATTGAAAGGAATTTTTTAATTTTCTTGGTTGGTTACTTAATTTAACCCTTTGATTTATTTAGCATAATTTCTTATTTGAAGTGAATTTTATTCGATATGATCATGTTTTCTATTTTATATATCTGTTTAATGTATTATCATATTTACTTCTTTCTTGAATTATTACTGAAAGTATTAATTATTTCGTGAAATATCTTGAATTTTTGAATTTGAATATATCTCCTGTTACTTGAATTTAACATATATTTACTTGAATTTTGGTGAATAATTTTGTGTTTATGTTGACTTAATTGAACTAAAGTAGAATTATTTTGCCTAAGGTGCAAAGTATATATATGTATTTCTTTTTATTTATTTATTTTTTACTTGAATTTGCTTGAAATTTGCCATTCTTGAATTGAAAATCAGTTGCCTTTACATGAATTTTTTTTTTCTCTTGAATTCAAATAATATTTCTTGTTCATGTGAAATGTAAACTTTCTTGATCATGCAACCTGTTTTTTGATGAACCTTCCGTTCATCGGGGGGCAGTGTAAAATATTTTGGGGAAAGCGGGGACCTTGAGGGAAGTTTTCTCCTGTAGTCTTTGTCTTGTGGAGCTATGCGAATTGTCGCGTAGAATAATCTCTCCGTGTTGAGATTTGTAAGCCCATCTTGGTGCAAAATTATTAATGCCGTATCATGCCCACGGCAACTTGTTGTACATATCTTCTTGTACATATATCTGTATATATATTATACTTTAGGACTATTTAATAAAACTCTTTTGAGTTACCAAGAGTTTGTCTGCATGCTTCGTGAAATTTTCCTATAGTGTAGTAGTATACATCATCATCTATCTTTTTTATTATGCACTGAATCTCTTGGAATTAGTTGGTGTTAAGAAAACATCAATGGTGCTAAAAGAGAAGGGAAAAATCTAATGTTAAAATACTGTTAGTAACTGGAATATTATTTAGGTGATCTGTTCTTATCAGTGGGGAGTTGATGAAATATAGTGAATGTTTAAAATTTTGACGAATTCGATTTGATCCATATAATTCATTTAGATTTCAGACCCATTTTTACCAGAAGTGAAGTGAAAAATGAATCTTTTGACTACGGAAGTCTAAAATTGAAACATTATATATTCGGTTTTAACCAATGACATTTTTTACAGAAATATAAATTAATCATTGCAGCTTAGCCAAAACGTATTTGAAATTTGTTTTTTTATTTGCATATTTTGTGCTTTCTGCTTCTTTTTTTTGGGGGCAAAAGCATTGATTGTATGTTTAAAAAATTCTTACTTCTCATATTTGAGAGATGCCGCCGACATAGTGTAGTGGTTAGCGTTCTGAGCTGTCACGCAGTGGGCTTGGGTTCAAATCCCGAATAAGGCTTGGTCGTTTCCGTGTCGTCCCCCTCATAAGGAGCAATGCTGGCTTACCTATATGGTGCTACCATAATAAAGTAGCCAGTAAAACAGTGGTGAATGGCAAAAGGTAAATGTCTAACAACTGCCTCCGCATTAGACAAACAAACAAAAAAAATTGAGAGATTCGTTATGGTAGTTCATAACATAGCTGGATTACGTAATGACTTGAACAGATGACTAGTCAGCCTCATCGTTTGAAGGTAAATGAAAAATGGGAGTGAAAAGTATGGCTCAGAATCCTGTTTATAATCCATTGTTCATACTACTATGAAAACAACTATTTTATCAACGAGAATGCTGCAACAAATATCTACAATATTATGAAAATCTATATCAGAGTTTATTACTTCGCGTTATAAAGACAATATATTTTTTATCGCAGTTTTAATGAATTCTATCTGGAAAGATTCACTGAAAAGTTTTAGTAATCAGAAACATGATTTTTTTTCAATCTACTATTAATTTTTTATCAGGAGCACTACATCAATACAGAGCTTAATGATAATTAAAAGCAATAAAGTTTAGGGTCTGTGTTCAAGAATATTAAACAAAGTACTTTATATGTATTTCGTCAGGTTTCAGAGGGATTATAAGCTCGGCAGTGTTTACAGGCAAACAAAAGGACTTTGATGAATCAAAACTGGTCCATCAAGATTTTTCATTTTCTAAAAAAATGTTTCAAGAAAGTCTAGTTCTATTTTTATAGTAATTTCAAACTGTCCCATTTCTAAAGGATCGGGAAGAAGATTTTATTTTTCTGAAATCAAATAAAAAGCAATGCATTACATTTTTTTTTGTGAATTTTCTTTTCTAATTCCAATAAAAATGGGAAACATGATATATATATTTTTTTAATTTGAAATTGGAAAAAAAAATATTTCTAAAAAATTCTGCTGTAACAAAATCATTCTTGGCTCTTAAATTGTTCATGAGATTTAGAAAAGTTATTTTTATCAGCGACTAGGCAATATCGGAAAATCTGATTCAGGAATATTAAGCTCTTCCCCAGTATCATCGGCGATCTATCGATTCAGCTGATAATGAAAGTGAAATCTGTTCATCCATGTCGATGAATCGAGGATTCAGATTCATGATTTTTCAAAATGCTGCTGATAGCTTAATTTGAAGTCATTATTTGCACATTTTCTCTTTAAGTGAGCTCCAAAATAATGAGCAATTAATGCGATTTTTCAACAATTTAAGGCTTAGCGCTCTATTAGTTGAAGAAAGAATTATATCGATGCTTTGATTCCATGCTTAAAGGGAAAATAATTAATAAATTAAGTTCCATATTATTTCAATACTTTGTTTAGTATGCTTTAAGTTTGTGATTTTTCTTTTTGTATAGAATGTAGGAAATGTTATATATGTATGTATGTATGTATATGCAATATCTTATAAAGGTTGGGGATTTACCAACTAATTTACGTAAATATAAATTTAATATTATTTCAGTACTAGTTTAATATGTTTGAAATTTGTGATCTTTCTTTTCACTTATATAGAGTGTATGAAATGTTATATATGTACTCATGGATATATATCATCTTACAAAGGTTGAGGATTTACCAATTTATTTTAAAAAATAGTTAAGTAAATATAAATTTTACCTGATATATCTGAACTTATATCTCGAACTTCCAATATTTTACAAATTGAACACCCCTGGTTAAATATATTATACCTTAAAACAATACGAATTCTATGGAATTCGTTGATTGGTTGCTTTTCGAGCAATGCAGTCATCCTTTTCTACACCAAGCTCTAAACTATCAGGTAATACAGAGGCTGTTCGCACATTTTTTAGACGATTTTGGTAAGCGGTAATAAAAAATCGTTTGCTGCAAAAGAAATAATTGCAATTGTACTATGTTTTTAAAAGTCAAAATTATCGTCTGCGGCTTGAAAGTTTTGTTTTTATTCAAAATGGCGTTTTAAACAAAGCAGTGGTTCGAAGGCTACATTTATGCTCTTTCCGAAGAGAAATATGCATACTCCGCTATCCAAAAACGATGTGAGAGTCATGGTTTTGTGATATCTAAAGCGTCGGTAGGTAATATCGTCAACAAGAAAGGAAAAAAACGTCAAATTGGAGCCTCAAGTGGGACAAAAATTCCAAACAAGTATCCAAGGAAAAAACAGACATCTTCGACTATTGCAAAGGTACGTTGTTTAATGTTAAAAGAAAAAACGCAATGTGCATCGTCTTCTTCCAAATCATATCGCTGAACGCAGGACACGCTGCAGAATTCTATATGAGAAACACTTATCCAAAGAAAAATGGAAAACAATTGTCACAATAGATGAATCATGGGTGTATTTAAATGATTGCAACAAAAAAAGAGCCATTTGTTATCATAAAAGGGCAGAAAAAAATTTAAGTACATGATTGTTGCTGGTTTTTCTTATAATGGCAAGTTAAAAATAAAGAGAGTGAAAAAAATGTCAAGATTAACTCCAAATACTAACAGGAACATATTTTATCACCAATTTTTCTGAATGAAATACCATCGCTTTACCCACAGTGCCATCAATCTGTGAAACTCCATCAGGACAAAGCTAGCAGTCACGCATCAAAATTCACTGTAAATTTCTTAAAAGAAATGGAACAAAAAACTGGTATCAAAGCCATACCCTTCACTGATATCCCTACTAAATCTCCCGATGTATCACCTATGGATTTTTGTGCTTTCGGACTTTTAAAATCTGCATTATCCAAACGTCGTCCCAAAACCCTTACAGGACTCTGGAAAGCTGTTCAGGAGGAACGGGATAGAATACCTCTTCTGACACTTCAAAAGGCATTATTATCCTGGAAATTGCGGTGTCGAAAGATAGTTCAGAATAAGGGATGTCAAATAGAACATTTAAAACACAAGAATTTTATGTAATTTAGTTTTGTGAATACAATATACATAGTCTAAAAAATGTGTGAATAGCCTCTGTAGAACAGCACTCACGTAATTGATACAAGTTGTATCACGTAATTGTACCCCTAAAACTACCTCGTTTGATCCGTGACTTCGGTACAATAGCATGATGTGAACTTTTCACTTTAATTTTGACTGAAAAATTATACTGCTTGTTGGATGTCATATAACAATTTTATTTCAGTAGACTGTATCAAATTATGTAGACCTAAAGAAATACAGAAACATACTCGTTCAATTTTAATGAATGATAAAGTTTGACATTACAAGCAAAATGCATTACTTAGAGTAACAAAGCAAAAGTTAGCTATTAGAAAAGTAGCTATGTACTAATATCACTAAGTGTGTTCCTAACGGCCAAAATGCTTGATCATTCTCTGCTGGCAAGAGGCATACACAGAACGTGCGTCCACCGCTTAAGTCAACATCCAAACTGTTCGCGGTTGCGCAGAACAAACATATGCTGTAGCGTACTGGAAATATGGTCTTATTTTTTCCCGAGACCCCACAAGAGCTTGAAACACAGCTGCGTGTTTTTCAAGGAATGTGTTGCTCGTTCCCACCAGTGCGGAACACGTGGGGGATTAAAAAACGTTTTTCCCACTGAGGCAGCCAGTAAAGCTGTCATCCTAACGTTTCTGCAATGTAATAAAGTTCGGCGTCTACGAAGAAACTGTCACGAACGCTTGCCGACCCCCTCGCTGAGGAGAGACGCTAGAGAACGCGGCCTGTGCGGATGTGTGTTTTAGGCTCCGTATGTTGTGAATCTGCACGGGGTTTAATTGAATATGTTGTACTGTTTTAATGTTAAATTTGTTTGTAAATAAATGTCCTCGTTGAGTTTTTGTTTTGAGAGAATTGGCCTTCCGCTTTTAATTAGAACTCTGTCTTTCTTTGTTATGGATCCCATAGTAGTAATTTTTATCAACGCCTCAGAGAGAATCGCCTTCCCTACTTACAGTGACGCCACAGCTTACCCTTAATTGGTGCTCAGCGGAGGGATCCGTATCTGTTTCTTAATTCCGAAAGCAGAGTTCAGTATGCCAAATTGCGGGTCATTTTCTCTGATCGATAGAATGTGCAGATTTTATTACGCCGGCATAGCGGGGGAGTGACTGCGTTTCTCCGTGGAAGTTTCAGCGTGAGGTCATCGACCCAGCGTCGAGGTAGGGGAATGGTGATAGCCCCCCCCCCCGATGCTCCTGTGGTTTTCATGCTGCGGTCAAGAAGTGGGTGCTTTAAGAGGGCTCTGGCCCATGTTTTCTCCGGCGCAGTGAAATTGAGAATGTTTCGCCGTCTGATGCAGAGTTTCGTTTTCTGCGTATTTTGTGTTGTGGTCAAGATCTACTGGAAGTAAAAGTGTATTAATATGTCATCCGTGTTGCGGAGAGTGCCTGCGAGTGACCGATGACTCTTCTGCTGTTGCCTGCAAAAAGGGGTGAGTACCGCTTTAGATGCTCAAAGTTGCATTGTTTTTTTGGATAGGTATTTTTCGGAAATAATTTTAAGTTTTAAGTTGTGATGAATTGCTTGAAAAATACATATCAGTGCAATTGTTTTGTGGGTACAAAAGTAGTGTATTTTGCAACCGTAGTGTTTATATGTAACGGGTGTATGGCTAAGCTAGCTATGATGCAAGTGGTGGTTGTAATTCTTGTGGAGGGTAAAAACTACCCTGGTTGTATTGCTTAAAATGATTAAAAAAAATTAGATACAATGTTATTTTTTTTCTCGATAATTTTTTGAAACAGTTATTATTTGAGTTTTTTGATATTTTTGGGTAAGCTACCTGTCGGAAACTGTTTGTTTTAAAAAATAAATACATTTGTTTTTTTTTTGTTTCTCTCGATAATTTTTTAAAGCATGTATTGAGAGTTTTTGTACGTTAACTAACGTTGTTAATTAGAAGGTTCTAATTGTTTCCAAAGGTCAACTAAACAAGTGCCTTAGTGTGTTGGATATACAAACTGTATATTCCGGTTAATGCTTGTAGCGGTATAAATGTTGATTAACGTTTGCTACTTGGTTATTAATTGAGTTTTTTTTAAATAAAAGGTTGACTAAACTAGTGCCTTTGTGGAAAATATACAAGCTGTATATCTCAATTATAGTAGCGGGATAAACGATAAATTAACGACTTGCTATGTAGAAGTATTTTTTTGTGTGTTGTTGAATGTTAAAAAGGTTAAACTAATGTTTTGATTTTGAAAAAGTTATTGCAATTTGGTATTTTGTTTGTTTATGTGTATGATCCCATTGTAAAATACATGGTTTCACGAAGAAAATTTAATTGAAGGTGTTTTAGTTATTTTGAGTTTTTTTTATTTTCCTGATTTGTGCTTATAAATTTGTGACCGATTTAGTGTGTAAAAATGGCTTTCTAAGCAGAGGGAGAAAAGCAGATTTGAAAATTTTGGCTATGAGATTTGGTCAACAGCCCGCCCCAGATGCATTAATAATCCATCTAAAAGAATTAATAGAGAGTAGTCCAAATTATGAGGAGAAATTTGTTAGGGGTCTTCTTGAGACCATTATGCAAGATAGATTACAGCAGGAAAAAGCGGCTAGGGAGAAAGAGGAAAAGGATAGGATTTTGGTTATGGAGAAAGAGGAAAAAGATAGGATTTTGTCTATGGAAAAGCTGGAAAAAGATAGAGCTCTCAAATTATAACAATTGCAGATTATGTATCAGGCCCATTTGGCGACCCTAGAATATCCCCAGAATACGGTAATGGAAACAGTGAATTATGATTCTGAGCAAATTGAAGAAGAGAAGAAAGAGGTAGATTTTAGCTGTGAAAACAGTCGGGGATAGGACCCTGCTCAACGATTTTGGGTAGAGGCGAAAAGGGAAAGTCTAGTTGAGTCGGGAAAAATTACGACAGAGGAAAATGAGGGAGTAACCGTCCTGTGTTTTGAAAACATTCGGGGGGATCTGAGAAAGGCCAGCAGAGTTGTGGGAATGGGAAGAAAGAGTTAATATTAGGGCAGGAGGTCGATGAACCCGAGGAACACAACTCACGTTTGAATGAGAGAAACGAAGACGTAGGAGGGTTAAAAGTGATCCCGGGAGAGCAGAAAAATTTCGGAATTGAAAAAGGGGTAATGGATATGAGAGAAGATGGAGAATATGAGAGTAAAAGGGTGTTAAGTTTAGAAAGGAATTTGGGAGAGGAGATAGCGATAGAGATAGAGATGGCGCATTCAGTGGTCGTTTCAGAAGTTGGAATTTCGGTTAAGAGATCAGGGTTACCTACAAGGGCCAAATTGTCCAATCCTGAGAGTTCCGGTTTTTCTTTCGGGTTAGGGAGTAAACATCTTGAGTCAGGAGAGGTGATGAGAAAGTGCAAAGAGTGGATTTCGGAGGTAGATCGGTCGGGAGAGAATTTGATTGACTTGTATTTAGTTTCGGGTTGTAAGCCTGGAATGAGTTGCACTATGCATCCACCTGTGGTTCATATGGGCATCATGTTTTTGTATAATTTAACTATGAACAAATGGATAGCCCATGTTGAAAATCCAGATTAAATACACAGGAGGTGTTTATTAGTATTATTTTTGTTTCTTATCAGTGAATGAATATTGAATTGTGTAATTTAAGTGTTTTTATTGAAAATGACATCCCGTACAAAATAAATGCACTGAACGCAAATTTAATAGGTTATTAAATTTTCAAAATTTTGGTTATGTGCTTTGTTTAATTTTGGTTGCAACTTGAGTGTTAAAGGTGGTGCTGGCTATGTGTTTTTGTTTCAACTCCACTGTATGCCGGTGCACAAACTGTGCTATTTGTGGTGTAGGTGTGGTCAAAGGACAAAATTTTTCTTCTGCGAAGAAAAAGTTTCCTGGAGCGTGGAGGAGCTGTAGCGTACTGGAAATATGGTCTTATTTTTTTCCTGAGACCCCACAAGAGCTTGAAACACAGCTGCGTGTTTTTCAAGGAATGTGTTGCTCGTTCCCACCAGTGCGGAACACGTGGGGGATTAAAAAACGTTTTTCCCACTGACGCAGCCAGTAAAGCTGTCATTATAACGTTTCTGCAATGTAATAAAGTTCGGCGTCTACGAAGAAACTGTCACGAACGCTTGCCGACCCCTCGCTGAGGAGAGACGCTAGAGAACGCGGCCTGTGCGGATGTGTGTTTTAGGCTCCGTACGTTGTGAATCTGCACGGGGTTTAATTGAATATGTTGCACTGTTTTAATGTTAAATTTGTTTGTAAATAAATGTCCTCGTTGAGTTTTTGATTTGAGAGAATTGACCTTCGGCTTTTAATTAGAACTCTGTCTTTCTTTGTTATGGATCCCATAGTAGTAATTTTTAGCAACGCCTCAGAGAGAATCGCCTTCCCTACTTACAGTGACGCCACAATGCCAACGTAAATTCAATTAAATGCTGAGCCACACCGCAAGATGGGTCGCGGTTATAGGAAACTGAACACTGCTTTTTGCAAAATTTCTGGTGTTATCTCATGAATTTTGTTTTGAATTGCAACATTGAGTTTTTCGAAATATTAGAGTATCGATGACGAAAATGTTGAACTCAATCCTGCCTCAGTCATAGTTCGTTTATAATGAGAAAAAAAATTGAAAGATTGCTGTGTGCGAGATGCGGTCATTGCGGTTTGTCAGGAGCACTACGGTTATTTTTTGAAACACGAGAATTAAATAGACCGTAACTTACATTTATTGACGATTAAGACGCTTAAAGACTCGTGTTTTCTACTGTTTACAAGCTATAAGACTCAATTTCTGAAGACTAGCGTCCAATCCATTCAGCCACGGCCCAGCGTAGTCTATAGTGAGGCCCCAATGAAAATACAACTTTTCTGATAGAGGTACGTACGTTTGTTTATTTTTCAACTTCTCTTTTGACAGAGTATAATGTGAGCTTGTTCAACCATTAGCTCGGTATAGTTGTACAATTATCTGAATTTGCTATCTGAACTCTTTGAAAGACATTATGGTTCATGGTAACAAAAACCAAATTGTAGTCATTTTTATAGGTAGTGTATCTCGAATTTAATGAGTATATTTAAAGTGAACCAGAATGTTTGCTATCATTAAAGAAACGCACAGTATTTCTTAGGATATAAACCGCAAATTTCTGTTAAACGAACAGTTTTGCTTTTACCCCGATTGAAAAACCCCTATTACTCACTTATATTTAAAATTGAAAACCAGTAAAAACTGCCCATGCACATTCCATGATTAAACAGAAACATTTTTTCCCTCCAAAGACAGCCAGATAACTTAGGTAGGAATATTAATTGAAAGTTCTTACATGACTGCTTTAGAATGTAAAACCAATCTTAACAAAAAGAAACTGTTGGATTTTTACTTAGAGCAACATCAAACGAGAGAAATCTCTCAGGAAAAAAAATTTTAAGAATGCGTTTATGGATGACTTAGAATTGATTTTAAAGCATGCCTCAAGTGGGATTCAAAAAATGCTTTTTTACTGTTCTTTGAGATAGTTATAAATATCTGTTCTTTAAACTGATTATGCTGTTGGGCCATTCAACCGTATTATTTAAATTTTTACTCTTTTTCCAGGCAATGGGATAGAGAAATTATTTTGGTAATCATGGGAGTGATTTAACGAAATTTTTGTTTAACTTCCGCGTATGTTACATAGTAATGAAGTCTAGATGGATCAGCCTGGCCTTTCTATATTCATATGAGGGTTTATTATCATTGTTATGCCTTCATTAGTGGGGGCCTGGCGTGCATAACGTTTAAAGGAAATCTGACTTGTTTTCTCGCTCCGTTTTAAGATAACTACAAAATCACATACTCGGCCAACTAAAATGTATCAAAGGCCATCAAGTTAATAACGAGGTTCCACTGTTGTAAGAGATGGTTGTTAGACATGTAAGAGATGGTTCCACTAGGCCAGAGGTAGCTTAGTGGTAAAGTGTTGGCTTTCGGTACTAAGAGTGCTCGGATCGAATCCCGACAAGCGGCATTAAATATCTTCGTGTCTATGGGCACGGTAAATCATACCAGGCACGGTAAATGGACCAGAGAGTTCTTCTTTGAGGTCAATGCGTGGGGCAGGTACGATCCTCCCATATGTCCCCCCTGGGGGTGCTCGGTCAAATTGAGGTGGCACCTGGCCAAGTCAAACTCCGACCCTTGTGGTGCCATTATAAACCGGAGCCGAACCCATCCGACCGGAATCCCATATGGACTTGGTCTGGAATACATTCCGGCTAGAGGGCGTAAGCAACAACAACAAAAGCCTGACTTAGTTTTAAATTGATTTGCAATCATCAAATTTCTACATACCAAACGTAAAGCAAAACTGAAATACTGGTCGGAAGGGCGAGTTTTAACTGTTTAAGGGCATTTACTGACACTGCGATTTACTCATACTACGATATTTTGTATTCCTTATAGGAAAATGGCTAGATTGTATGTGAGCTTTTAACTTTATACTGAAGAAGAGGAGAAAAGGTAGTTATATAAAAACTGATACATTTCTTTGAAAAAATTATCCAGAATCTTTAAACTTAATACGTATGATATACTATTAATCATATGAAATACTTAATAGGGTATTAATGGTATGATATGCTTAATAATCCTAGTGAGTCAGTGCCAGTTTATACGTTATTTCATTCTTTTTTTTTTTTTTTTTTTTTTTTTTTTTTTTTTATCCAATGCGGAGGCACTTGTATTCAAACATTGGCCCTTACTACGCCGCAGTTTTACTGTCCATTTTATTGTGGGGACACCATATAGGCGGACAGCATTACCCCCTATGAAGGGACGACACGAACGGAGGCATTTTTCGTGGCGCAACGCTGGGACTCGATCTGAGCACCCTCAGCACCGAAAACCAGCGCGCTGTACCACTGGGCCGCCACAAGCCCGTTATTTCATTCTAAAAATAATATGTTGGATTGCATCTGTGTTTGCTGTGTAAAGTGTGTCAAGTCCAAAATCGCAGTTTTCAGAAAAACGGGATCGAAAAAAAAAATGCCTTTTAAAGTCAGTTTTTTTAAGTTTAATTAAAAATTCCTTTTTTTAAGTAAATTTTTCTAATTTCATTTTTGTTGAGTAAAGAGTGTTAAGTCCTTGATTGGGACATAACCCCTTTAATACTAATATGTTTGTTTTGTTTCACATATCCCAAAATTTTCCCCGATGAATAAAAATATATAAGAGTGGAATTTGACTTAGCTTTCTGTACCCTGCAGTAGCCCTTGATTTTTCAAACATGCCTGGTTTAATAACTCATTTTAGCTCATTTTGGACTTAACACCATTTGCACAGCAAACACAGATATTTAGTTCTGAGGAAATTGCTATTGAAATTAATGCTACGATATTGGTTAGGTATTCAGATAACACGATTAATTTCTTTGAAAAGTGTAAACAAACTAAAACTCGGTTTCTTGAGGTACCTTATAAACTTAGTGACCATCCTCTCATTGGTTCGTCTATTCGTTTAAAATAAACTATTAATACTATGAAATACGGGAGTTTTGAAATAATTGGCATCAATCAGAGTATGAATGAAAAGTCGTTTTGATATTTTAATTAACCCTTTTGATAAACTAAACTTCATAGGGATATATATCATGTTCTTACAACGGTGGAATTTAGCGATTTATTTGATGGCCTTAGAAGGGCCCCGGGTTGCCCCATTTGGTCCGCAGATCTGTACTGTCCGTCCGGCGCCCAGGCCCTCAATAATGACACTGTTCACCGAACATGGGAAATTAACCCTCGGCTATGCATACAGGTTTTGTTGCGTAGCGAACAGTCTTCAGTTTCACGCGCTTATGATCTCACGACCGGGAAACATTATTGAAGAATTACTTGATGACCTTAGAAACATTCCAGTTGACAAAATATTTGATTCTGATATTCGGGGCTTTTCTGATATCTTACTATTATTTTAAAAAATAAAATGTAGATTTAAGGTAGTTTTGTTTTCGGGTTCATAAGAACCCCAAAACAAAACTAGCCTAGGCTATTGTAAGCTTTCAAAGATGCTGAAAACTCTCTCAACGTGAAATGTATAAGTAACATAGTTATTCATGTTATGACATCAAAAATACTTATTTAAAGTTCATTTGAAATTAAATGTCGTGATTGTAAGAGGGAAAATGTGATTAATGAAGTTTCTGTGCATCTGATTAATGGAGTTTAAATGATAAATGAAGTTTAAAGTGATTAATTAAGTTTCTGTTCTCCTAAGTTTCAATATTGCTTTAAAGTTTAGTGGTTTAAGTGAACGTAAAAATTCAGTTTATCCCTCTAATTTCTGATAAGTGTAGTGTTAGAGAGCTTTTGAGATTACGTATAGTTCCCCGTATTTTGTGCAAATGCATTATTTATCTTTCTTTGGTAATAACAAGATTTTTGTAATAAACTTAACTGCTCTAAAATGTAAGTGAATAATATTGATGAGAAAAAGACTAAAAGTATGAAACAAGAAATGTTATTATTTTCTTCATTTCGTTTGTCAGATTTAATAAGGTTAGGGACGACGCACTCTTTGTAAGTTCAGCCTAGATTCCTTCAGTACTCTAATACAAACTGTAACGTAAAAAGTGAGACAGATCTTCTTCATAAGTACCTTTTTCATAAACTTTAATAAAAAGTGCTTTTTCCGTAAACTTTAATCAAAAGGGCTGCGATTGGAGAGCTTTTTGAGGTTAAGGATTTCTGAGCTGTCGTCATTTTACATTCATAAAAAAATGTTTGTTAAAATCTCCAAACAGTCATCTGATCTAACTAGAAGTTTTAAGACTTTATAAATGGTATTGTGTTAAACAGATTTAACCCCTTGGCAACGAGTTATTCAGACTTCAGTGTGGTTATCAATATGTTTCGGAAAAAGAAAACAAAACTGGTAATCTTTTTGTCTATTTTAATTTTGAATGTTTTCGAGAATTATTTCCTGCAGCAGGGGATTACTGTACAATTGGAGATTTCTCCCTGGAGAAAAACCTGCTTTTGTTCTAAATCAGAAATTTCGTAACTTTATTGTACTCTCGACTTTCAAGCGTTAGTTGGTTGAGAGCGTTATGCTCAACTTTTGAAACTACACAAGGGTTAATTAGACCTGGACTTACAGTTTATAGCCGATTCCGAATGGTTAAAAACACCCACGCCTGTAGTAGGACTTAAATCCACGGGTTCCATAGATTTTCGAGATTAACTTTTGTCGTTTTAATTATTAATGAGTTTATCATTAAAAAATAAAGATGCATTTTTTTTGGAGTTTTCCCATGCACTAATTTAATAAAATTATCAAAGTTTACAAAATTTATTTTAGAACTGTGTCTATTTTTTTCTAGAGTACTGAATCACAATGCTAGTGTACTGAATCGCATTTATATGATAACTGTATTGCCTCTCTCTATCTCTGTGCATGTGCTAACCTACATCGTTGATACCGTAATTTCAAATTTATAAAACCTATTGCCGATGTACAGAATATTGTTTTATATTCTTTTGTGAGTTAAAGACGTTTGGTAGTATTACGAGTTTATGCTATGGATACCTAGAGGTATTCGCATACTATCATTTGCATTTTAAGAGTCAGTAACGAAAACCGATGTCAAGAATTTAATTTTTTTTTCTTTTCACTTTCTGAAAGTTTAGTTTGTAGCCATTTGTTTCATTTGTGAATAATTCAACCTCTTTACAAATTTATCTACATTTTATCGTTTTTGAATCAATAAGTATAATATTTTACGCTTAGACTTCATTCGTAAACTGGTTTCCGTACTGGTACGTACTCATTCAATGTCATCAGTAGATAATGCAAATCGATGATACTAGAATCACGTTTAGATTTAACAGTTATGTAGAAAAAAATTACACGCATGTTCATAAATTAAGGATAATGCCAGCACCGGCAAATAAAGGTTCAGAACCGAAACAAACGTGACTTATTCATAAAGCCCATTTATTAAACAAAAGATAAAGAACAAAAAAGATGGTGTATGTATGATACCATTCATAAAAACAACGATTTTTGCTCCCTGGAGCAATTGTAAAAAATATCTCTTTTCCAAAAACTTAATATTACATGGTTGGTATGGCCGCTCAGTGCCATCACCGAATAGTTATGACACAGAGGATGCATGTGGATGATTTTTTACGTGGTAGAATTATCAGCCGCCTGGAATGTGGGCGTACTCAGATGGAAGTATCCGAGGAACTAGGAATTGCCCAAAGTGTCATCACTAGGCTTTGGCAACGATTCCAAGATAATGGAAATGCCAGTAGACGTTACAGTACAGGTCGCCCCCGAGTTACAGCGCCGAATGAACACCGGTATTTGGCAGTAACTGCCAAAAGAAGCAGACGGAGCACAGCATCCCACCTGTCTCGTCAGCTATCTGCAGTCACGGGTACCACAGTTTCAAGGCAAACCGTATACAGACATTTGCGAAATATTGGTCTATATGCTCGCAGGCCTGTCAGATGTGTTCCGCTCACGACAACTCACTGTCAGCAGCGATTATCCTGGAGAAGAGAACATGCAATGTGGACATCGTCACAGTGGGCTTGTGTGATGTTTTCCGATGAGTCTAGGTTTAGCTTGCAGTCTGATTCACGTCGGACTTTCATATGGAGAACGCCAGGTACCCGTTACCACCAAGATAGCATCACTGAACGACACCGTTACGGTGGTGGAGGATTGCTCGTTTGGGGTGGAATTATACTGGGCTCCAGAACAGATCTGCATGTTCAAATCGGAACCATGAACGGCCGCATTTATGGGGACATCATTCTGGAACAACCTGTACGTTTGTTTAGGGGTGCCATGGGCGCAGAATTTGTGTTCATGGATGACAATCCCATTCTCACCAAGCAAATATCGTAAACGAATGCCTTCAATCTGAGGATATCACCCGTATGGAATGGTCAACATTCTCACCTGACTTGAATCCGATAGAGCATGTGTGGGAGATGCTTGGCCGACGAGTTGCAGCCCGTCAACCACCACCTACATGTGTACCGGAACTTAGGAGAGCATTGCAGAGTGGAGTAATCTTCCCCAAGATCAGCTTGATAATTTGATACTCAGCATGCCTAGGCATTGTACGGACTGTATTTCATCGCATGGGAGACATACAATGTATTTTTAAAGGGCAATGATGTGATAATATCGGCTTTACGGGCCCTACTTCGTTTCGAGGTGTTTTTCTCAGGTAACGTAGGCAAGGAATTTATTTCTTCTGGAGTCACTAAGAACTGGTTTGAACTTGATTGATCAATACCTTCCATATTGTCATTACTGCTACATTGTTGTGGATTTCGCCTGGGCGTTATTGCGTCTGCTGCTTCAGAGGAAACAAGGCTGTGAAAATGAAAACTAAAATGCTTAATATGAGAGCCTATCTCATATTAGGCATGCTTTGGGGTCTCATATTGGGCACAACCATGTTGTTGAACACGACCACGAATTTTTTAGGTTATGCTTGACGTTAGCTTAAAAACAAACAGGCGTGTTTACACTCCACATTTATAGCTACCTATCCAATACTAACAGTTTTAATAAGAGTCTTGTCTTGAAGGTGAAAACAGCCAATGAAAATGGTGATGCAAAAAAGTCGACCACACACATTCAGGAAAAAAATACTGCACCTTTGTGTGCGCTTCAAACACTCGACTGACTCACTGATTACGAATGATGCAATAGACTACTGTTTTACGCTCCAGTCATCAGGCGGCAGTACTTGATACGTCCTGTAAGATGGAGTCTCATATTAAGCAAGGTCTCATATTCGGCATACTTACCCTATCTATATATACGGGGTCTGTCAGTGAAGTATCCGAATTTAATTTATAACTAAAAAATATAATGGATATACATACGTCAGCTTAATCCCCTTCAAAGTATCGTCCTTGAGAAGCAACACATTTAGCCCAACGTTGTTGCCACTCTTGGAAGCAGGATTCGAATTCGTTCTTTGGAATGGTCAACAGCTGTTCGATCGCTTATTGTTTGATGGTCATCACCTCCGCAAACCGTCGTCCTTTAAGCGTTTTCTTTAGCTTTGGAAATGCGAAAAAGTCGCACGGAGCGAGGTCTGGTGAGTAGGGAGGTTGCGGGACTTGAACGGTGCCATGTTTGGTTAAAAAATTGTGAACCGCTAGTGAGGAGTGAGCAGGGGCATTATAATGGTGAAGCATTCATTTCCCAGATTTCCACATTGCTGGTCGTTTCCTCATCACGGAATCACGAAGTCGCCTGAGAACATCACGGTAGAACTCATTATTAGTGGTTTGTCCATCCAGAACAAATTCGAAATGCACAACTCCATCACGATCGAAGAAAAGAACTACCAACACCTTGATTTTGCTTCGAACTTGCCGGGCTTTCTTTGGTCGAGGGGAACTCTGACTCTTCCACTCAGATGATTGTTGTTTGGTTTCCGAATCGTATCCATACACCCATGTCTCGTCCCCTGTTATGATGTTATTCAGAAATTCTGGATCCTCACACGACCGTTCGAATAACTCGGAAGACATTTGCATGCGAAGTTCTCGTTGATCTTCGGTAAACAAACGTGGGACAAACTTAGCCGATACACGCCGCATGCCCAAATCTTCGGTTAAAATTTCGTTGCAAACAGTTTTTGCTATTCCCACCTCGTCCGCAATCTCTCGAACTGTCATTCGTCGATCTGATCGCACCACAGTACGAACCTGTTCCACTTTGACATCATTTCTCGATGTTGATGGACGTCCTGATCGTGCATCACTTTCCACAGATTCCCTTCCATCTTTAAAACGTCTAAACGATTTAAACACTTGAGTTCGGCCCATAACATCATCACCGTATGCTTTCTTAAGCAAATCGAACGTTCCGGTTGCCGTTTTTCCAATTTTACTACAAAATTTGATGCAAACACGTTGCTCAGTAGAATCCGTCACGATCCAACCCGACACGAGACTTCCACTGCGTTCACTTTTCGTTATTGCTACAAGAGAACCGCGCTTCGCAGTGCTTGGCTAATTGCCAACATAAGTTTACATACGTTTAAACATGCTAATTAGCGTGCGCACGCAGAGCGGTGTCTGTATAATGTTTTATACATTCAGTTCGGATACTTTACGGACAGCCCTCGTATATATATATATTATATGTGTGTGTGTATATGTATATGTATATATATATATATAGGTGGTTATCAAAATAATGGAATCACTAAGAAACATCATGAAAACCTTTATTAACACGGTGGAAGATCACCTTTGTCATATAATACCACCAGATTCACCTTGGAATTGGATTATAGAAGTCATGAGTAGTGGTTAAGAATATATTGTACCATTTTTCAGGGAAAAATCATGAAAGTTCCTATAGAGATGCTGTGGTGGATATCAATACCTAGCTCTATCCGCTTATACAAATCACATTAGTTGGATGATATATAGTCTGGGGGATTGTACATGGCAAGATAAGATATTTGACTTATTTTTCATGCTCTTCAAACCAATACTTGATTTAGCTGTATGTATAGGGGGATTATCATTCTGGAGAAATCCATCTCGTGCAAGAAACAGTGTTTGCAACACAGGATGGACTAGTGAGCTAAAATTTCGACATAGTCCTTCCCATTCTATCTCCCTTTTAGGGTAACAATAGGGCCTGAAGAAAACCATTAAATGCCATCCCAAACCCTGATAGATCTACCTCTATGATTGACAGTTGAGATGAGACAGCCAGAATCTTACGCTTGTGTAGTTGTTCTCCAGACATACGCAAGTCCTGTTGCAATGAACAATGTGAACAATGGTTTGTCGGACCAAATGCTATTTTTCGACATATTACTCGACCAGGATTTGCACTGGTTGCATCATTGTGGATGATATTTTGTATTGGCATCTATTACAAATGGCTTGGGAATAGTTACTCTTTCGTAAATGCTTTGTTTGTGAAGTTCCCTTCTACCTTTTATGGTTGATACCGGAACATGCAGATGCAGATTGAGCTCTTCGGTCATTTTGGTTGCAGTTGTTTTCTTTCTTCATGTCGCAATTCGCTTCAATACCTCGTCCGTCACTTTCACTCAGCTCTCCCTTTCGTCCGCTATTCTGTATGGCAAAGGATGTTTTTCCGTGCACTCTGTTTGCTATCATGACTTTCGATACCATAGCTCGAACACCCTTTAACTTGGAGGTTGCAGTAACAGATACTCCAATTTATACGCGCTCCAAAAAATTTGCCCTTTTCGCAAGGTCTGAACGATTTGATATTTTACGCTGTTCCCCCCAAAAGCACGACACCCTTAGCTTCATTACTGCTATCTGCCAATAGAATAATACATATACTATATTATATAAAAAAATACTGGTGGCCAGATTTGTTTTTTAAGGAATACGAAGCACATTCATAAACACCACTAATATTGATAGGTGTTACCATTATTTTGATAACCACCTGTATATATGTGTATATATGTGTATATATGTGTATATATATGTATATATGTGTATATATGTGTATATATATATATGTATATATATATGTATATATATGTATATATATGTATATATGTGTGTGCGTGTGTGTGAATGCGTGAGAGTGTGTGTGAATGCGTGAGAGCGTGTGCGTGCGTGTGTGTGTATATAATATGTGTGTTTGTGCACACACACACATACGTATATACACTATGTATGATTGTATATATATACACACACACCACACACAAAATTTTTTTAGAAGGAAAAGTTTTGATGACAAACGTTTAAGACACAGATGCTAGAATATATCCAAAGGGAAGTTGCATAGTATTATTTCTTATTTGGGAGGAAAGCACAACAAACGATTAGTTTACGCAAATTGGAATATTCCTGATGGAAGGAGGAAAACAACTAAAATCTGCGAAACGCTCCCAAAAACTTGCCCTCCAAGCTGGGTATTGATTTTAAAAATAGCATACTGAGAATACCCTTCACTGCGATAGTTTTTAATAAAAAAGATCGATGAAACTTTTTATCTATACTTCTTTTCCTTACTTTGTATTTCCATCGAACATAAAATACAGGAATTTAAATTACTGAATCAGGAATAAATTGAAAGGAATTGAATTTTTTTTCTAATTCCACACTAAAAAAGAATGAAAAAAAATTCAGAATCCAATAAGTTTTAAGTCTTTGAATGTGTAAGCTTTAAACTTTGTAAGCGTACATCATTAGTAAATATTAATTAAAGTTTAAAGTGTAAACATTGAGAAAAATAAAATGCGTCGAAGTTTACATTTTCTGAACTTTTCATTAAATTATTTCTGTATCAGAAACTGAAGTACAACCGAAGGTATTGTATTTTAGGTTTTTAAAGTTTAAAAATTGATGCGAAGGGAACTTTTTAAAATTCCTATTATGTATTACCTGTTAAATTATTCCTTTTCCTTTTAACAGTAATATCACACTGCTTATGAGGATATTACTGAAAAGCATGTTGTTCCTAAAAATCCTGTTCTCAATTATGAGTCATCTCAATTATGAGAGAATTTTGAACTTAAACATTTTAAATTTCCCTAATCAACTGTGAACATTGTTTTGATTAATCAGTTGAACGAAACATTTGACAGAGGAACACATTGAGAAAGAAAATGAGACTGAATTACTCTCAGAACTAATATTTTATTTGTATTTCCTTAAAATTCTAAATTTATGTATCTGACATCCACGAGTTCTGATGACAGATATTTTGGATTTTTGAAAGTTACATTTTATTACTGAATGTCAATGACGTAGGAAATAGTCAAATAATTAAAAGGGTCAGAGCTTTCGTTGTGCAATAGAAAAATTAAATTTAATACAAATGGTATCAATTTATTTGGAAGTATTTAAATTGATTTTAAACTGTATTAAAAGTAGGTGTGTGTGACTGAAAAGAAATGCAATATTTTTAGTATCAAATTGTACTAAATATTGCCAATAGATGGCGCTAATATATTTAGTGTCTTCCTAAATAATCTCCGAAGAAAGTAACACATCGTTTTTCTTTTCTTACAGCTCGCGATATAAGACTATTTATTTTTTGTTTTTTCTTCTTTTAGTTTCAAACGGTAGAAAAAAAAAAGATAAGTATGTCTGTTAATATCACTTAAAATGCGTCGACAAAATTGAGCGGAAGACGTCTCATTTTGAAAGACTGAATAACTTTTATTAAAATAGAAAACGCCTCATAAACTTTTGCTAACGGTTTTCTTTCTAAATGGAATTTACTATTCTTGAATTTTTACGTAGCGAGCTTAATTTTACTCAGTGTCTTAATTATATAATTTAAGATGAAAAATTAATGAAAATTTGCTCTCTCTATTCTTCTTAGAATTGCATCATTTATTTTAGATGAGAGCAAATTTTCCTTAAATTCACGTTTATATGCTCTTTAAACTGGTTATTTGTATCAGGCGAGTCTCTTTTAATTTTTATTCTTATGTATATTTATATAGATATATTTTAAATAATTCAACAAAGTTATTTAAATAATATTACTAAAATACAATAGTCATAAAAATGATTCAACTGAACATTTTTCTACAGGTAATATTACTTTCCCTACCTGAACATTCGTAATCATTATTATTGAATGAAAAATTTTCCTTAAATTCACGTTTATATGCACTTCAAGCTGGTTATTTGCATCCAGCGAGTCTCTTGGGATTTTTATTCTTATGTATATTTATATATGTATATATTTAATAATTCAACAAAGGTATTTAAATGATATTACTAAAATACAATAGGCATCAAAATGGTTCCATTGAACATTTTTCTACAGGTAATATTACTTTCCCCTACTTGAACATTCATAATAATTATTATTGAATGAAAATTTGCTCTCTCTATTATTCTTAGAATTGTATAATTTATTTTAGGATGAGAGCAAATTTTCTTTAAATTCACGTTTATATGCACTTGAAGCTCGTTATTTGCACCAAGCGAGTCTCTTGGGATTTTTATTCTTATGTATATATATATATATATATATATATATATATATATATATATATATATATATATATATATATATATTTAATCATTCAAAAAAGGTATTTGAATGATATTACTAAAATACAAAAGACATCAAAATGGTTCTACTGAACATTCATCTACAGGTAATATTACTTTCCCCACCTGAACATTCGTAATCATTATTATTGGAAAAAAATTTATTTGAATTGATATTTTTTAAAGAGGAAAAATTCGATTTCATATTTTTTCCCACTTCCTCAAAAAGTATCCTTGCATCTACGCTGTTTTTGACCACCGGAGATGTTGGTTTATTTCAGTGAAAATTCTACCCCTTGGCGCAAAAATTCTCGTGGAATGTTGCATTTAGAGGATACTTGAATACTAATGGTTCGGACTCTTGTTAAAAGGCAGAATAATTATAATTTGGCATATTAAGAACATAATATAACAGATATGCAATTCTATACTCATTGTCAGAAACAAACCTATATGTTAAATATATTTTAAATGCAAAGCATTCACTCGATTTTTTGAGCCTGTGTGGTTTCGAAAAATTTCAGAAAAATTTAAAACAGTTTCATTTAGGAAGGCATATGTTTTTATATTGATTTAAGTACATTTTGAATTTTTCGTTACATTATTTCGTTCAATATTATATCAATATTTCTTCCTGTATGCCGAGAGAATTTCACTCCTATCCTCTGAACAATTAAAACGTCGAAGGAATAAGAGAGCATTACTGGATTTTCAGCAAAAACTATACTTGGAAAACACATTAAATCTTATGTTATGTTGTATCCGAACTAATAGTGTTAATGTAACTCTCCGATTACTCCAGATCTTTTTCAAGTTCATAAATCTTTTAAATAACTTATGCCTCGAAAACAAGAAAAATAAGGTGCATGCTGAGAGTTGTGAATTTACGTAGATGTAAATTTTAGGAGTTGTTATTCAAGAGTGCCTTTTAGTTTTATGCATAAAATTCAACAAATCTTACAATAATAATGGCAACATTCCCTGACCGTAAAAAATGACCGTAAAAAAAGTGACCATTTATGACCGTAAAAAAAGTTATATGATTCTTATAAAACAAGATTGTTGTTTCTAGGAGACGTAACAAAGACTTTATGCAAATACTCTCAACAGTATATAATCTCAAATCTACCTTTCAGCAAATAAACAAAATGCAACATTTCAGAGTGTTTCACGTATGCTAATTTGGCCATATTAAGCGGTACAATGTTTTTAGCCAATGGATATTACAACAGACAAAAGAAAGCTTTACAGTTTCGCTATTTTGTACAAATGAATGCTACCTTATCATCTCCATTCTCCCTTTTAACATCTTGAATAAATTAATGTTTCAATTTCACTTATAGTTTTACTTTACAGTAAAATCTTTAGCCAATCCTTTCACGTTATTACAAAAGTATGGTGTGTTTAATATTTTGAACTCTTGGAATTCATTTTTATCATTTACGTTAAATCTGTCTAAACGAAGGTATTCTTATAATAAAATGCTATCTCCAGCTTGGGTTTCTATAAATGCTTCATTTTCAAATTTACAACTTGTACATCGAAGTTCATATTGCTGTCAAACATCCACTCCTAATCCATTAAAGGCTGCTGCGTACTAACCCTATTGGATCAGCTCACCTCACTTCCAACCTATGGAGAAAATTTATTCTTATTCTTCTTAATGTATTCTTATAATAAAATACTATCTCCAGCTTGGGTTTCTATAAATGCTTCTTTTTCAAATTTACAATTTGTACATCGAAGTCCATATTGCTGTCAAACATCCACTCCTAATCCATTAAAGGCTGCTGCGTACTAACCCTATTGGATCAGCTCACCTCACTGCCAACCTATGGATAAAATTTGTCTAGTATTTACAGCTACATAAATGCTGATATTCAAATTAAAATGGTATTTTCAGATAGCTTGAAATTTTCTGCACCTTGCAACAGGATTCATTTTATAAATTTTGTCCATCAATGGAAATTATGAGCGTTTAAAACACACTGTACTAGATTCCCCCCCCTCCCATAATTTAAATTTTAAAATATTAAATCTAATTCTGTTTTTGCACGAACTTTTTTTTACACGAATTTGATTTAACACGAATTCAAAATAAATTTTCATTCTCTTTTTACACGAGTCATTTTGATTTAACACGAGAGGTCCAATCCAATTTCTCAATTTCTTAATAGCCTAAATTTTAAGAAAGCAAAATTTTATTTGTGGCGTATAATGTTTGACGATAGTGTATCCATTCTGTTTTGATTCAAGAATTCAGTCCGCAAAAACATTTTCTTCTTTTATTCTATCACATATAACTTATTTACATGTATTTACAACTGCGAAATGTTATTCCAGTTGCGTGCAAACGTATGCGCCGTTTATTGTCAGAAAGTGAAAATGAATAAAAAAAATTTACGTGTAAAACAATTTTTTTTTGTTCGTGAAGAATTTTTTTCATTTTCATTACATGTTATTGCATGTGTATTTTGTGAGAATAAAATAATAAGTTTAAAACAAATATTTCCATATGGTTTTTAAAATTATATTCACTGATATTTTTTGATCCGGAACCAATCTTCTTTTCTTCCATAGATACAATGTCGTTTTTTATACGAATCTTTTTTACACGTATTCTTCAGGAACGTACCTATCGTGTAAAAACCGAATTAGGTGTATTTGCATTTTTTTAAAACAAAAATGTCCCAAGGTGTAAAATTTCTTTCTCTATTACGAAGTACAAATAAAAAAAAAATTCTAAATCCATGTCGGTAATCCTTGGACACATTTTCTCCATAGGTTAACATTGAGGTGAGCGTATCCAATAGGATTAGTACACAGCAGCCTTAATATCTTTAACAATGGGAGACTGGATTTAACTTTACCTTCACCTTATGTAATATTGTTTCATTCATAACATATGAAGGGAATAAACAATAAACTGTCTCCGTGTGTTTCAAATATTTTTGCCACGTTTCATCTTTCTACATATCTATTTCATGCGTCATTTCCACTCAATCACAGCTATCCATTTTTCGCTTTATCTTCGTCATCTTTCAGAAGTCATCTTTCCACAACGTCCCCAAATTAAGATACTCTCACTGTCCCACCAGGGAAGCTCAAAGTTTCGAGAGACAGTACAAAGGAAAAAATATCATACTTCTGGAATCCACAAAGTGTTAGGATTTACATCTGGACAAGGATTGGAAACATGCATGACTGTGGGATACAAATTGTTTCAATGTTTTCTTGAACTGATGACATTTGCATTAAAAGGGTTTTACAGTTGATTTTTCTAGCTTTATTATTGCTATTCCTGTTGTTACACCGATCGAGATAGAAGGTCAGTTTGCTTTTTGTATCGTTAAGTGTTGCTCAGACTTAATCGTAAAAAGCGAACTCACGTAGCACTAGGGTACTTGATTTGATAGAATTCTAACAGTGTTGCCTCGAAATTGCAATGACATTAGTTATTAAATTCTTAGACGCACACAAAGAGAATACGAGCTTTTTTCATTGAAACAATAGTATTTCTGATATTCTTTTTTCTAATCCGTATATAATTGACACGACCTAGTGAAATTTAATTAATTTTCCCTAAGAAATAAGCATTAAGATACTATAAATAAAAATAATTGGAGTGGAGCCTTTTCACATGTAAATTTCTATTTCTTAAAATTATATACATGGCCTTGAATGCGGATGTAAGGCCTTATAAAACTCAAGGCCTTATAAAACTAAACCAAATGCAAAAATTAAAGCAACTACTCCTGCAGTTCAATAAGTAGTAAGAATTGCAAAACAATGAAAACAATTCATCAACTGTCGTTTCTGAAGGTGAGTTAAATAGAATTCTAAGTTAATTTTAACTCAGTGCCAGCATGGTTTTGTTATTCATTACGTATGTGTGTATAACTTATTGTGGTTTCCAAAAATAAGTTATACACATAAAGTATAAAGAGAAGCTAATACTTTCTCTCTATGTAAAAGTTGTTTGACTTTATATACAAGTTACTGATGCTTAAAGTGATTAAGGATTATAGATATGTAAAATATGTAGTATTTTCTGTGGAATATCTTTAAATAAAACTCCCATCTGTTGTGGGGTAATATAAACATTATAAAACGTTCTTTCAATTTACTTTCTCATTTATTATATGAGAATAAACGTCAATTTACTTATGGTGCTGGAGGCACAGTTATTTCATATAAAGCGCCACCGAAGCGTAAAGGAATGGAAGAACTGGGGCCCTATTAATGGTATACCGATAAGCCTATGTCAAGGGACTAGCATTTCCCCCTCATTTTTAAAAGATAGCCAGAGAAAGAGGGAAAAAAAACCACCCTCTTTTTTATATACATAAAGTTCATATGTCGGATGTGTTAGACTGGATGTCAAATAATAATCTTTTCAACAGGAAACGGGCTTCTTTGTAGATAGATGCCTACACGTTAGACACGTGTGTATAAAATGATAAAGGAAGTAAAGGTATAAAGATATATAGGGGAAGTAATTTAATGTATTGGCCACAAATATGTTCTAATCTTTTTCACAGTTCATTAGTTAAAATAGGACTCGAAAGAATTCAACGTGGTTTCTATGTCAAAATTTTGCTGAAAATCCGGATATGTTTTTCTTTTCTTCCAGTTTTACATTGTTTAGTGGGTGTTGGGGTTGAAGTTCTTTCTGCATACAGAAAGAAATATTGAAATAATATTGAAAAAAATGCTGGGTTAAATGACCAAAATGAGAGTGAAATTGAACATAAAAAATATGCCTTCATCTATGAAACTCTTTCAGATTTTTCTGAAAAATTAGAAACCGCACGTACTCACAAATGTATTAAAAATATATTTTACATAGAGATGTATTCGGACATTGAAAAAAGGCTAGAGATGCATACCTGTTATATTATGTTCTTAATTAGCCAAATTATAACTATTTTGCATTTTAACGAGAGTCTGAACTAGCAGAGTTATCAATGTAACAAATAATATTAAAAATGCGAGACAGGTTGTAAATACTATTAGAAAATACTGAAAAAATAGTACAGATTGCCAGGGCCGTCATCTCCGCCCATGGCACTATTTGAATAGGCTTTATCATAGACACGACATCATCATCAAAAACAGACTTTGAACGTGATAAAATGTTAATGTCCCAGAAACATGATGCTATTTCAGTATGATTCCTTAATCCATTAGTAACATTTTTTTCTTATGCAAGTAAGCCCTTTATGTGGGACAAACGCAGTCACTGATAATGATACTTCCTTCATTTGTTTCTGTGCCTAATATGAAGCAAGAGAAGTTTGAAGGTAGTTAAATTTTTTTCCATTTAAATATTGTATCACTTGTGGATTAAATCTGAAATTGTGCGGAGGGATACTCGGTACAGATTGTAAAAAGCTTGCTTACCTAAGAAGCTGTTATTTAAGAGAATCTAATACTTGACGGTTTACTGATCACTTAAATCTAAAATGTCCAAGTACTCGACTGCAAATCTTCTCTTTGGAGGGAATTGGAAGAAACATAGTAAATATGTACTTTAACCGAGTCTACCCCCCCCCCCCCCAAAAAAAAAAAAAAAAAAAAAAAAAGAAAAGAAAAGAATAATAATATAAAATGAAATAAATAAATTTTAAAAAATATCGCTTTTAGCACAGAAAGAGGCCTTAAAAATTGGATATCAATACTCTGATTGCATGTACACAAAATGTTAAAGCAATATTTTTCTCCTCATAGGGAGAATAAGTGAATATTTTACTACATATGATTTATGGGAATTAAAATCATGGTCTTCAATTTAACTTCAGCTCGCAAACGTATAATATTCTTATGTTCTTTATTGTTATACGTAGTTGCTTTGTATAAATATCTATAAATATATATATATATAAATAAGATGATAACGTGAAACCTTAACGTAAGGGTTTTCTCATATTTACAAGAACAGAAATATCTAACCCATAGACAGAATAATTAGACCACAGGTGATGAAACCCATATATTTATTTCCTTTTAGACAAAAGGTATTATAAATTAACAAGGGAGTAGAAAGATAGAGAAAGCCATTGAATATGTCCTTTACTTTATGTACGAAACTAAAGGAATGTTATTGCATACTTAAGAGATGACAGCGCGCGGAAACTTTGGAGCTCTGATTTGTTGAAGAACCTTATCATCATAGGTTAATTAGTTGTGAAGCCGATAAGGGGGTATTACAGGGTACAACTCTCTTAGGCAAAAGTGCCATTTTTGCAACCTTATATATATATATGCAGTGGTACCTCGACTTACGAGTTTTTTGAGATACGAGCTGTCGCTAGGCCGTTTTTTTTGCTTTGAGTTTCGAGCTAAAATTCGGATTATGGGCCAACTTCAGATACCTCACCGCTAGTATGAGCAACGAACTCCATGTAACGTTCTCGTCAAATGAGCACACGAAAAAAATAATGATATTTACAACCTTTATGTACAATTATTATACTATTATATACATACTATTATTCTAAGACTACTTTCCAATCTTAAACCAAGAGATTAACTCTCAACAATCATCACTCAGGGTAGCTTGCTCTGCTCACACTTGAGTCCGAACATCGTCCAACCTCTACCTTCAAAAGCGTTCTGAAAGAGGGGAGGAAAAATAACCCATTGGACAAGTTTTTATCGAAAACCCTTACAAATGAAAGTGAGGAAAGCGTGGGGAAAGGGGCAAAAATCAGGGAATGAGATTCAATTATTCAGTTCGGCCATTCATCTCCACCTCCGTCAGCATCTTCAAGTCGACTGTTCCTCAAGGTAAATGCTGTGCATTATACTTAATAAAACCAGTTTATTGCAGTAAATTCTATTGTACAGTTTTTTATACAATATTCATTATTTAAAAATAAATTTTTCTTATTTATGAACATGTAAAAATTTGCGGTTTTTCTTTTTTTTCGGGGGGAGGGGGGCGCAACGAACTTATGGCATTTCTATTCATTTCAGTGTGGTAAATTGATTTGACATAGGAGTAATTCGAGTTAAGAGCTCCGTCACGGAACGAATTAAGCTCGTAAGTCAAGGCACCACTGTGTACAGTCGATTCCACCGGTTAATCGGACCAGCCGCTTATTCGGACCAAATCTCGTCTTGTAACATAGGGTATGTTCGTTTAATCGGACCAGCCGATTATTAGGGCCAAAATGATCGCGTCCTGATTAGTCCGATTAACCGGAATCGACTATATATATATGTTATAATAACAACCTTTATTGCATTAATAGCTCAGCAAATGATAGATTTAATGAACATTTATGTATACATATAACGTACTTTCTAATATGGTTACTTTAATGAACTGAACTCGGAAGGTATCTTTGTTTTCGTTCTTTTCTAAACCAATCAGCTGGTAGTGAGTTTGAAATTCTAATAACTGTATCGACAGAAAATCCCCTTGCTTCCTATCTCATGCTTACTTTTCTCGAAATATTTTTCCTGTGCATTTTCATCATTAAGTCAATGTATTTTCATCTGTCATCTCAGAGCATTTTTCTGAAAACCGTCAAATTTACAATCCCTTAATCAAGAAGTCATTCGGAGCTTTAAAGTCCGATTCTTGATTTAGAGATTTTCTAACATATTGGTCAGGAAATTTCTAGACATTATTGATGAAGATAAATCCCTCCCCACCATTAATGTCTTAGATGTAATCCGGATGGCTGACTTCGCTTAGAAAAATGCTTCGTAGAAAACAGTGAAGAATTGCTTCCTCAAAGTAGGATTTGAAGAAAGGCGCAATAATGAAGTCTAGTTGCAGGCTGCCGTTTTTAATAGTAGTAGAAGCTCAAGACGAAGATAGCGTATCTTCAGAACAATGGATAACCATAAAAAACAAACTATATATTGGCATTTCACGCGAAGATTTCTTGGAAGTAGAAAGTTCCCTAGAAACTTAAGGTATTTTAATGGAATCAGAGACTGTAGCAACATAAGACAAAGAAGAGACAAGATGATGAAGTGGAACAGCAAGAATGGTACAAAAATGTGGCTCTGAAAGACATCGGTCAAAGGTGTTAACACGCTCTGCTTACCTTTCTGAAATTTTCGGAATACCAAGATTCTGAATCATTTGACTTAATTAGAGGTGTAGAGAGTTGTTTTGTCTTTGAGAGACTTAAACAAACAACAGACTTTGTTGACACATTATTTTCGTTACGGTATGCTGCACCTTAGGTATGTTGCAAATGTGTAGATTATGCATGAATTACGGGTCTAAAAAGCTATATTTTGAACTAAACTAAGATTCGAAATATCAAGGATATACTGTATATACGACAAAATTCAAATGAGACTTAAAATAGAACCTGATACTTTATACAGTAATGGTGTCTAATTTATTTTGGAAAATTTAAATGATTTTCCAAATTTCCCAGAACCTGTACCCATATTTTACTGACAACCCATTGAAGTGTTTTGCGGAATTTTATTTAAAGGAATCTAATCTCTCTCATGGAATCCTAGAATTATTTTTCGACGAGTTTCATGAAACAAAGTTCGAAAATCATTGCTAAAAGAAGTTGCATAGTTCCATATGAAGTAATGTCATTCTATATTATAACATTAAAAAATTACCCTATCTTTTTCAAAACCTTTCTGAAGGATAATACTTTACCGTTTATTTTGTAATAAACACTAACAGTTTATATTGATTAATCCTCTTTTATTATGCAATTTTTTCCAGAAATTTATTTCAAAGCATAGAGGTTTCAACAGCAAAACTTAAAGAAATGCATATCATTGATGCGCAAATCCATGGTGACGAAAAAGCGAGAGTCTGTTTTGGAGGGGAAACATAAGTGCTCCTAACATGGTTGAATCTACGGGGATGGAAGTTTAGTTTATGTATGATGGTGATATGTTTATGGATGGTGTTTCTAGTCCATCAGCGTCAGGTGTCGGCCAGACCTTTTCCGAAATGTGCTCAAAAATAAATATATCAAACCAGAAATTATGATTGACTCCTCCGTCCTACTCCTGGTATTCCGGGAAATCTCTTGGTGGTGTCTTCACAATTAAATGGGACAGGGCTGTCCAGGTCACCATCGGTAGATTCATGAGTGGACATATTGGGAACCTTACTTTTATCAATGGACAGAAATCTTTTCGAAGTTGCACTAATTGGACTTCAGCACCGGCATCACCTGCCTACCTATTGAACTCCGTGGGCTGCTGCACGAGGACCTATTTACTGCGCCTCTTCTCTTTGACTTTTTGAGAGTCCACGACCTCTTGGATTTGGTCTAGCCTTCGGCCAGACCTTGAGGAATAAGCCACAACAACAACAAAAACAGTTTACTTTATGATGTGAGATGACAGAGTGTGGCGTAGTTCTGCGAGAGCCTGACCTAATATCAATGATATTTCCTTAAAGATTACTAGTATTTGTGAGTTTTTTATGATTTTTTATTACAATAATCTGATGCGAGGTCCTTTATCCCAACTTGATAAAATCTTCCTTCGGAGCCATCATTATGTCTGTATTGGGAATGTATTTACAATGCCATAAATTTCATATCAGGTATCCTGTAACTTCATAACGCAGAAAAAAATTAAAAGTGCTGCATTTAATGGTATTCCTCTTATGCATTTACTTGATTTTAATATCACATAATTAGGATGATTTACGAAGGATCACAAACTTAAGAAATGAACTCAAGTAAGTTAATATCTGTAAATATTTCTTTTAATCCAAGAAAAGGTTTTTTCTTCACCCAATTCTTTGGTGCAAAATTGCTGAAAAGAGGAAAATTATACACTTTTCTTTTAAACTGATTAAGAATTTAGTCCTAATCACACACACACAGTTTACAACTAACTCCAGGCCCGATAATTAATCATAAGCCACACTGAATCAACACCAATTCAAAATTTGCGGAAAAAGTCCCCAAAACAGCGTATCCACCAAAATTACGGTAACAAATAATTCATGAAACGGTGAGCCGTAAATGTTGTTGTTGTCACTGAAGTAATATAATCCGCATCAATCATGAAATTTGATCTCTTGCCAAAGAAAATAGAAAAATCGTGCAGGGCCTGAAAAAAAGTTACATTTGTTATGAAGGATAGTCGCAAGGAAATACAGTTCTACCTTTTGAAGTTCGTAAGATTTTAAACGCAAATTATAAGAAATCTTTTTCCTTTTGGATATTTTTTTGAATCTTAAATTATGAATTCTTTGCTCAGGGCATTTTTATTTATTATTTATCAGGATTCTATCACTGTGATGCTTTGTAAAGTCATATATAATTGACTAGCTGAATATCCGTGCTTCGCTACGGAGTACATTCAAATTAAATACAACGGTCAATGTATGCAATTAATTCCAAAAAGGAAATATTTATAAAAAAATCGTAAGGGATATTTTTATAGAAAAAATAATGTAGAAGAAAATATTCAAATTAAACACAACGGTCAATGTATGCCATTAATTTGTATGCTTGATATCCATAAAACATACAAATTTGAATTAAATTCTTAAAAACTTCCATCTCAATTAGTCTAGGGATTAAGTTTTATCTTTTACAGTATTTTAATATTTCTTTGTCAATTTATTTTGCGTGCCCCAAATGTTATACATGGCACGCAAAATTAATTTAAAGTGTCCCAAAAAGAAAAGAAACCACGTGATCAGCATTTAATAATTTAAATTCTAAAAATTAATCCTTAAAAAATCACCAAAATTCAGAAAATGGAGGTAAAGATTCGAAAAAGATTTCATTTTAAAGGAATTTTTATGGTCTTTCTTGTGATATAAATTTTATAACCCCCAAATTATTATTTTAAATGCAAACTTAAAAGAATGCTAAAAAAAGTTAAATATTTAATTAAAAAAATCTAAGAAATTTTTTTGCAAAAATCTTTCTTAGTGCATCCCTACACTATAAGAAGAATCGCCATGCAAAATTTCAGCCCTTTGGCCATGCAAAATTTCAGCCGGTTTGTTCTGTGCGTTATCTGTCAGTCAGTCAGTCACGGAACTTTTATACGTATATATAGACTATGAAATATTTATCTCCGCTATACATGAAAAAATACGATAAACAAAAAATAAACAATTTCCATACAAGAGCAGTGGAATTATTTGATATTCATAATATTATTATTAATAAGAACAATTAAAAAGTAGATACTCCTTAGCCCGCACATTTTATCGAACACTGAAAACGGCCTTAAAAGCAATAATCTCTTTGAAAATGTATGTATTCTTCTATTCAAGTTGCTTGAGTTCTTTTGTTCGTGGAATTAATTCCTTCTCAAGATCTTTCCGTAAGCCTTTCACACACACACAGCAGTTAACAAAAGCTTCAAATAATGCAGATTAAAGTAACAATTTTCCTGTTTATGTAAACATTAAATTAGAATGAAGTAATGTCCCTGACATATATATAAATAAAAATAAATAAATATATATATATATATATATATATATATATATATGTCGGACATTGGAGCTTCACGCCCGATCGAAATACATCTTAATCCGAAACTTGAGAACCATGATGCAGTCGGTGAACCGGTGGCGTAGACATTCATTAATTAAAGTCCATCAAACAGCAAGATGTTAACACAACAGGCATAAAACACTTCAAATGATCTTCCTAAACATCTTTATTAAATTTCTTTAAACCTCTCAGCTCCATAATTAATAAAATTACTTCCCAACCCTTCCCAAAAATACGTACCGTCGAGCGGCACGTCCTATCATTTCCTATCCATCCATGACTCTGGCGATAAATCCTTTGTTCATAGCTTTTAACGAACGCTTAGTGACGCTCATTACTTATGCGTGATGTCATATCGGATCTTATTGCTAAACTCAGCATTTTCTTTCTCTTCGACACTCAAACCACAGATGCGCCAAGATTATATAATGAAAAGGGGAATTTCCCTTTTGAATCTGTGGTTCTTCGGAGATTGAATCAAGCCGACCCATTAATTCCATTTTCACTGCATTACATACGCCGCTTATTTGAACTCCCAGGCTTTTTAATTGTTAAATCCTATATTTTAATAACTAAAATCCCATTTTAAGGTCGCGTGATCGCCCCCCATATTTAAGCCTCACATATATATATATATATATATATATATATATATATATATATATATATATAATATGAGTGTGTGTGTTTGACCCTAACTTTTAACATTCTTCCCACCTGAGAGCAAATAAAAAATGGAAATTTTTCTTTTAAACTCGAAATTTCAAATAAATCTTTGAAACTCTTCACATCTGACAAATTCAACGAATTTCTAGTGCGTATATCTTTCTTCTAAATTTAAAACTATGCTCAGCAGAAATAAATCTCTTTAAAAGCTACTACGAACAAGAGCATGACATCTCTAGGGAGTGAAAAGCCCACAGCGATATACTAAACCTCTTATAGGTGAAGTTTATGTCATCGCTGAGTGTTTCAGGCATCCTACTGATGTCATGAACCTAGCGAGTTGAAATCGAGAGAAAATTGCGGGAGAAAGTAGATGTCAAGGTAAGTTACATACGAGATCGGGATAAAAAAGTGTTTTGAAATTGTTTAAAACCTTGAAGCTATATAAAATGTATTACCTGGAATGGCGGCACGAAGATTCGCCACCATGGATTTTCAGAAAATAAGTTTTTAGGTAAGGGACTGTAGTCATGTTTAAGAACAAGTACTTGTTTAAGTTAATAGGGTAACTGGGTTAAAAAAGAAAATGAACTCTTTCATTGTAAATATGTAGGAGAATATTAAAAAATAAATTTAAAATTGTTAAATACACTGGGAAATATTATGAATGACAACAAAACTTTTATCTGAACTCATTTATTTAGTATCTATTGCAACAGAAAACTGCAAGCACGTACATACGACTGCCACACTAACTTTCTCGTAGACGTAGATGCTTTTGTTTAAGTACTTCATATTTAGATAGACGGACAACTAAAAGATTCTTAAATTGAATAAAAAAATGAAAGCGCTGCCCTCCAGTTGCGTTAAGTCACAAAACATCTCGTATTGTCCAATATTCCTATTTTTCCCTCCTAAATGAAATTTGACTAGATGTTCAGGTCGTACAATTTGGAAATTTTTCGATATGGATGTTGCAAATACCTGATTAATAAGGTTACTAAGACAACTTTGAAAAAGCTACATACATTTATACAGTAGTGTGTCAAATATATCATTAATTTGGTACTATGGGTATTATTTTATTTATAAATATCACTATTTAAATTTTAAAAAAGTTAAATATATCAGGTGCCTAAATTCAAATGGAAGAAACTCCCAGAAATTAAAAGTATAAATACGATTATTATCTACTAAAACACGGTTTTAATAGCATCAAAGTAGTGTTCTGTGGCGTGTACCATTATAATTTAAAAAATACTGTGTAAGAAGACATGATGATTCCAGGAATGGTTTAACAACTTCTTGTTGGTAACTAAAATACTATATTACAACGTTATATATATATATATATATATATATATATATATATATATATATATACACCTTCCCACTCGATCACGGGGAACGATATGTGAGGTCACAGTTAGGAGGTCAAGCTAAAGAGATGAAACATGGAGTATGCTTGAAACACTGTCACAACTTTATGTAGATAAACAACATTTTGCAAGTCTGCTTAAAATTCTGTATGTCTAAGCCCTGCTGTGAATTTCCAGGTTACATTGGCTTACACATTTGACTTTAATGCTATGCTTGCCCTTTGTTGATACTTTTACTTTTAATGATTATGCCATCCACATTATATGGTGCTGACAGACACAAGCCCCTGACTGCCCCGTGGGCATGGGTTTGAATCCTGGCCAAGGCATGGACGTTCATGTTCTGTTCTCTTATGGTGAAGAGCGTCAGCTGACTGACTTGGTCCTCACATAATAAAGTAGCCAACAAAAATCGTCGTGTGTACAGGTGAATTTCTTTAGGATAAGTGCCTGCTGCCCTGGAACAGAAAAATATAATCATCATTGTATCAGATAATAGGTATTCGAAATACTACAATTGTTTTATATAGTAATTACCTAGATCAAATAAGTTGCAATTTATTTAATCACATAAATACATTAGTTACGCATTTCAATACTACAATAAATTGAAATTTGTCTGAAATTACAATCTCCGTAGCAGATTATATTCCATTCACAAATTATTCATAAAGATTGTTCTCTAAAAATTTATTATATTAAGGAGAAATAGCTACAATCGCTTGAAGCAGTTTGAAAAATTATATTTCTAAATTCCTAGCTAACCACCGGTAAACATTGTGACATAACAGAAAACATAACAATAAATTCAAGAATTCTGCCGTTTGCAGTGACGCACTTGACATTCCAGCTGTTTGCAGCCACGTTCTTTCAATGTAGAAATGTCTATTTTAGAGCCCTCGCCCCTCTTTGTGACGTTAAGGTGTGACAACACTGTATAACAAGCATGAAAGTTATTCCTTTAAAGTAAATTATGTGTTTTGAAACGTCCTTGTTTTGGCATACCAATGTTTTGAAGAGGTTTTAAATTTTGGATACAAATTGGTTGGTTTAGTTGAGTGTACTTTGCTGCAACATCACTTGGTTCAATCTGCTAATATACTTGCTGTGCAGGAGTTTGATATTTCTCTAAGGCCCGAGTAAAATCTGCCCGTGTCAGAGGCTGAATTAAAAAACCCCCACTTAACTGAGACTTGATAAAGTTTATAAATAGAATTATATTTAGACCAACGACCAGTTCAATAGAGCCCTTACTCTAGGAGATAATCAGCAACTTTAATTATATATCCTAACCCAAGAGCTTAATAAACTTGGTTCACTGACGATTAGCACGATCTTCTCCGTGGCACCAGTTTATTTCACCAAACTGTCCTAGTTTACATTAACATTGGAAGAATCTTCTTCCCACTATGGACACCTATTATCTTATTTTATTTTATGCATTGCTTTCCCGATTTTCTTTCATTTTCATACTTATCTTAATGGGCTTGCGTGAGAGGAATGTGAGGCTTTGAAAAAAGTTTTGCAAGAGTTGCAACAGGAAAAAAAGCTTAAGCAAAAACTGGTATGAAACTAAAAATAAAGGGGTTTCGTAAAACATGAAAACTTTCTGACACGCATATCTTAACGTATCCCTGGAACACTTCCTTATCCGATAAACTGTATAATTTTAAATGATTATTTCCATATATTTTGTTCATCATTTCTTCTCGTTGCCCCGGTTCTGTTAGTAGTGTGATTACTCGAAATTTTTAGTTCACTAAAATGCTAATTAAGGATAAACAATTTCCTTCTTTTATTTTTGAGATCTGGAACATACACCACAAAATTCTTTTCTTGTGACAAAGATGAGTATCATGCATGTATGACGTCACTGAGATTAAAGATTATCCTACAAAATAAGAAGAGATGTACATAAAAAAATGCAACGAAAATTTTTCTTAGGTGATTTCAAAAATTAATTAAAAGAGCAATGCTCTTATTTATGAAGAAAAATAAGTTTTAATCTTTAAGAATAAAAACGCAGTGGAAGCCGGTTGATGCATTTCGAAGGAAGCTTCATAGGAAGTTCACTAAAAGTGGAAAAAAAAATTAAATAAATAAAAAAAAATAATTCGTTAAAAAGCTTGTAATGCATCATAATTGTAAACCACTATTATGATATTTAGAATAAAACTTTTGAAGTGAATATTGTAATATTTATATTAATTACTGTTAAGAAATTTTCATTTGTGATATATAATTTGAAAACACAAAAATGGACACAAAGAGTTTCGTTACTGAAAATTTTAATTAGATATGCATTTTTCTCATCGCAAATTCACAGCCAAATTCATTCTAGAATTTGCCTAAACTGCAAGACAAAGCATGTTTAATTTTTTCACTATGACAAACTCTTTACTGCTTTTTGTTCCTTTCATTCGCGGGAAAAATTTTGATGCATTTAAATACTGAAAATAGATAGCAGTTTTTCAGCAAGTCCAAGATAATTAGCGAGTTCAGATTCGTCCATCTGTAAAATTTCTGAACCCCAGCCATGTAAATATTTTTTTCTTTTTAGTGAAAGACAAGTTTTTCTGAGCTAGGTTTAAAGTCCACACAAAAATAATAATTGTAAAAAAGCACAACGTAGGCCGTTAACGCGAGTCACAGTAAATATGACTGGCGGGGCGCGAAAATTAAAGTCGAATGAAACAGGAAACTGCAAGAAATGTTAATATTGCGAGAAATGTTAATATTGATTTTAAGATGTTGCCAGGCCCGAGAAAAAAAATGTATGGACCCGAAAAACGTATCATGCACGAACGAATAAAAGTAGTTCCACGAGCCAGTTTTTTTTAACAAAATCGGAATTTGAAATATAATTCCTTTAATTTCTATTTGAGATACAATATAGTAAACTAGACGGAATAGATCCCATCCAGTGCGTGGCTAACTTTGAAGGATCGTTGAATGGCTCCGATGACATAATTGGACAACTTGCCTGAATACAGAAAAAAAGAGGTAGGTCTTATTGGTTTAGATTTCCAAGGCGAAAACCCCATAAATGACTAAATAAAATGAGTGAATTAAGCTATAAGTATCATTAAGATGTGAAAGGAGCCAGAAGAGCCGTGAAAACTCACAGCTCCTCTGAATATCTCCTCATTTTGATTTAAAGACTGTTGAGTTATAAGACTGTTGAGTTTAAAGACTGTTGGTATTTTTATTTATGTAAGCACATATATATATCCAGATTTTTAAATTTGAATTAACAACTACATATTTAAATACCACTTCAAATAAAAATAATAAAGTAGAAGTATTTAAAAATAATTTTAACATTATAAAGAAATGCAATAGAAAAATAATAGTATAAAATTATAAATAACTGACATAGCAACAATTCCTAAAATAATTTGAAGGCCGCACAAGAAGATCACGGAGGCCGCATGCGGCCTTAAGGCCGCGCGTTCTCCACCTCTGTACTATACTGTCTGCTTGTTTTTTCTGGCCTTCCGTCCAACATGTGTATCGACGACACTCGTTTCACTTGATTTCAGCTTGGCAAAAACCATTGGAGCACGATTATAGCAAAATCTTTGAAATCTGAAGATTTGCTGAACCTCCTTCCCAATTATGAAGCCATCTATTGAGCTGCTACCGACATGAAATTGTTATTGATTATCCTTATATTTTGCAAACACTGGTTTTTTTTTAGTCGCTCCTTCGAGTGACAGCGCTATGAGAAAAATTCGAAATTTTTTTTTCACGTCAGAGGATAAAGAACAAAAATAACACATTAATAACAGGAAAAGGATGTCAATACCTCCTAGTCCTCAACGTCTAGATCAACAACACACTGTAGCACAGCGTCTCATTAATATTAACGAATGAAACAAACTATGCTCTAACCTAAAATTTCGTGCTTGTCTCTAAATATCCGAACAGAAACTACTAAAACGTATTGGGTGATTAGTATTTTTCAGTTTGTATCTACAATTTTTTAAAACTACACTTTATAATAGATTTTAGCCCATTCAGACCAAAGAGTGAAAAGTCACTACAGAAACACTCTTATTAGGTCCTTCGATATACTATTCAAAGAAAATACACAAGGTCATTCGCACTTTATAGAAACGATTTTGATAGTTACGTTTTATGTATAAATGCCATATTTTGTTCGGCGATTTTCTTCTATCTGATAGCCATGGTTTTTGACAATAGCTCTAGTTCGAATTTTCCCATGAAAGTAAACTTTTTCTTAGCACTGTCATGTCAATTTTAAACCATTCCTCTTGGACCGTTTTCCAAAGTCCGTTCTGTGTTCTTGGATGCCGTTTTCGTAGGCTCGCTTTAATAAACTGAAAGCATAAAAGTCCCTTGGAGAAGCGTCAGGTGATTTTACAGGTATTTCATTAAATGGGATACACTTTATTCCTATTTCTGATTCTTTCTTTGCTAAATAAGCGGCAGCTTATTTAGACGTGTGACTAGAGGCTTTGTCCATATAATGCTCAACTTTATGAATGTCCTTTCCAAATAAGGCTGGAATTTTTTCTTCAAAAATTGGTTCTAAAATATTCTTCTGATAGTAGAGTGAATCAATTTGGGCTTTACTTGAGGCTTTTTTGATTTTTAATCTGCCGTTGTAAGAAAATCCTGCAGCTATCTTGAATCCCTCTGGGAACTTTTCTGTACACTGACGGAGCCATTTCGTACGGTCATTCCCGTCAGTTGAGCTATAGAAAATTGATCTTTTTTTATTACAGTCACTTAAATACACCCATGCCTCACCGAGTGTTACCACAGATTTCCATTTTTCAGCAGCTAGGTGTTTTTAATATAATTTTCTACAATTTGTTTTTCTTTCAGCAATATGCTTTGGCAAGAGCAGATGAACTTTAGGTTTAAACATCTTTTTTAACGTCAAATCTTTATGAATGATTTTATTTACAGTTCCAGAAGACATTCCTAGTTTCGATGCAATGGATCTTTGAGTCAGCGGATTTTCTTTTAGGATCAGAGACTTCATTTTCTTGATATTTACCTGCGTTCGAACAGTCTTAGGATGAGATTTTGAGATCAAGTTTTCATTTTTACTCTCAATTAGACTTTTTTCCTTTCAAATTTAATATATTATAAATACCTTTATTTGAAATGCCATAACCACGATTTTTACACCGCTTTATAATTTGTTGATACGAATATTTCTCCTCGGGAAGTGCAGTTACGTAACCTTCGAGCGATCTATTAATTTTAGGAGCCATTTTCAAAATAAATCTTTTATTTTACATTCCAATCAAAACAAAACAATAGCAGACGACTATTCTGAAATTGCCAAATTTTTATCTCAAAATGCAAACAGCAAAAATAAATTTAAAAAATGTTTCCATAAAGTGCGAACGACAATTCTGTAAATTTTAATAATAAATTTATTTGGTATTGATCTGAAAATGATTTGAGGTTATAAATAAAGAATAAAAAATATGAAAAATAAAAATTACATTTGCACTCACAAGCTAGATTAACGCTTACATTCACACGTAAACTTGCCTTGTAATAATTACAGATGTAGCAACAATTCAGTGTGACGAAAAATCAGTTAGCATTAATTTTGTCTTATGAATTTTCAAAAAAAAAATTCAATACATCGAACAGAATGTAGAACACGAAAGAATAACTGAAAATGCAAGGAAAATGTCCTTTTGGACTATATTGTGGGCTGAAAGTTTTTTTAAGAAGGAAGGTCTGACTAAATAGATCTTCCGAAAAAAAACCGTTCTTTCAAAGGAATCAGTTAAGGTTGTGATGGTTACCATTGGTGGAATACACACACACACACACACAATTTTCTTGAATTCAAAGAACCATTGAAAATTCAATTGGATTTTTTGCAAAGGAAAGTATGAAGGGAAAATGGTTTTGGTTTGATTTAACTATTTTAAGTTATTAGTTCCGAGATACAGAAATAAAATATGCAAACTGGTACATATAAAATAAGCTATGTACATAAATTAACAATCAGGAACGCTATTTTTATTATAAGTATGCTATGCTTGTTAGGCATAATATGCATTTGTGATGTAGATTTGATTTTCTAACTTCCCTTATTAGTTTACATTATTTATTTTTTAAATAATAACGTGTTTTTTTATATAATTTGAAAATTAAACATTTGTAAAACGCTGAATCTTTGTAAGGCATTAAATTTAATTAAATAATTTAATTTAACCCTTTTATTAATTTTAAATTTTAACTGAATGATTTGAATAACTGCTATAGGAAATAACTATCAGTAAAAAGAAATCTCTTGTCCGTTATAGTAAATTAATCCACTGACAAGAAAGAATTACGTAATTGTTATATTGTGCATAAATATATATAAGTAACAAAAGTACATAAATTTGTTCAGGAGTTACAAAACAAAACAGGACTTAAGCAAGCCAAACTCTTAATGATTAAGGCAGTAATTACTTTGGAAGGGAAAGACCATTAAGAAATTTTAACTCAGTAACGAAAGTGTGCAGCGCATATTTTCGTTAAATGCTAGGAGAACCCATGGAAAATTAATTCGTTCATTTCATCAATTCTGTAAATATCAAGTCCCATCTCTAGGTTCGAGCCCTTCAACTGAATTTAGTGAGAAATTTCTATGTTTAATGATGTTGATTTTACTTAGCTAAGTAAGTAATTAGAAAAACTTGATTGTTTTAATCTAGAATGATACAGGCTGTAGAATAGTCTTTATTGAAGTATGATCACTTAAGTGAACTCGTATTCTTCAAATAATGATCATTACATAAATTCCTGTCGTGTGATTGATAAGGGAAAATTGTTTCGCTTCCTGAAGGGAAGTAGGAATCTACACTTTTGTTTTCATTAAAATTGGACTTTGTAGTTTCTATGAAAAAGAAGAAGCCCAGTTTTACCTAGGACACACGCTATTGCGCGCTGCATTTTAAATAAGAATATTATTAATATATGTTAAATATCTATAATTAATACAAAATCATGAAATTAAACATATCTCTTAAGTGAGAGGTGTACAGAAAATATTCGTCATATCATTAATTTTATTTGTACAGTCGAATCCCGTTATAGCGAACCTGGTATATAACGAACGAAAATTCTGGTCCCGCCATTTTCCTATTGTACGTACTTTAATTAGTATTGTGTCAGTTTAATGTAATCGATTTTAGTCGATTTAATTCATTAATGATAATTTTTAATAGATTTTATCATTTTTTTAATACATCATTATTGAATACACATTGCAACTAATGAGTTATACATTTTGTGAACTCTAGCATTTTCTTAACGGTTCGAATGTAGCGAACAAAACCTTTGGTCCCTTGAAGTTCGTAATAACGGGGATCGACTGTATTACGTATCATTTAAATTTTTACCTGTGATCATAAAAATGATTATTGAAAAATATTTTTTGGGAAATATGTAGAATGAAAGCAAGATGAAGCATTCGCTAAAATTTTAAATAATTTTTAACGAGAATGTTTTTGATTCCTTTTCTTGTATATGCGTTTTAAGATAGAGGACAACTGATTACCCTCTTTCCTTAAACTTACTCATAATTTACATTTACAGTTTGGACCAACATTTTCTAATTACTCCTTAGAGGAGTTTAAACATGTGGAGAAACCCAAAGTGGTAATTTAGCTCGTTTAAAAGAAATTCTACACAACCAGAATGTTGTAACTTGTTATTAAAGAGATAAGGATAAGTTAGATTACAAGAGTTTTAAATATTCTTAGGCATCATACCTTTGCTGCAGTCGTATGTAAGAAATAAAAATTCAAATGATATTTTCACACATGGCATCCCCTTTGTCAGTTCTGTCTGCCAGTTTTTAAGTAATGTGTTATTTTAATATGGGTGGATTTCGCAAAACTGTATTAAAGTGTATGATACCCTTTTAATAAACATAATTTTATGGTTATTGTTGTAGTTGACATATTTATTGCTTATTTTTAAATTGAAATATTAAAAAAGAGACCAGAAATAGGAATGTACTTTAAAAGTCTATTGTTCGTAATCGTATGGCACCGACAGAATAGCCATTCTCCAAAATGTTTGAAAAACTGAATAACTTTTTGTTTATAATTCTGTGTTTCATGTAGCATGGCATTAGTTTAGAAATTTTTATTTTCCCTCGATATTCCTAATTTGCCTTCCAAACAGAGATTAAAAGTTCTTTCCGAGCAACTTCACGACATGCATTAAAATGGACAATATGCTAATATATGATGGAACTTTGCTTTATCGTCTATTTTCCGATAAGAAGCAGAAAAAGGGGACAGCACACTGCAAGAGTGATCTGCAAACGGATCTCAAGATCTTCAAAAGAAGTTTTTCCGAGGAGAAGTGGTGTGAATAAGTTTCATGCTCGAGAAACCGCGAATGAAATTAATATTGTAAATGTCTGTGAGAAAACAGATATAAATCAGCTTGCATTTGTCTTGATTCTAGGAGTATTGCTGTGTGTAAGACACTGGCTTATAATTCTATTTATACTCGTATATCAATTTTTCTTCGCACCTGAGAGTTCAATTTTGTCCAAGTCTGATAGACATGAGACTTTAAGGGCAGATACTTTGTGCAGGACTTTTGAAAGTTAGCCCTGCTTTTAGAAATACAACAGAAGAAGTTATTCGGGCTTATTTGACGGGAATGGAATTTAGAGATGAAATTTTTGAATGAGCATTAAGCGGAAAAATAGTGCGTGTATCTTTGATAATTTTTGACTTACAGTGGCTTATCAAATTACGAGGGATGATCAAAAACTAAGGTTACAAGGTCGATATTCCTGGAGTTTCGTCTGTTATACAGAAATTAGTTGTGTGCGGTAATTCTAATACATGCGGTCGCTAACTCTGGAGAGTTTCACCTACCCGCGACCTACAGCGCTAGTTGAAGGTTAACAGAAATGGCGACTCGTTTGGAAAACTGGTCTCGCGAAGAAATCCGCTCAGTTATTCGATTTCTGTGGGAGAAATATGTAAGAGTGGCTGAAATTCACCGGCAGCATCTTCCTTCACGACTTTCATCTTCCTTCACGACAACGCGCGACCTAATACAGTTCAGAGGACTACTGCGTTGTTCAAGAAATTTCGCTGGGACATCATCGACCACCCTTCCTACAGTCCGGACCTCGCTCCAAGCGACTTCCACCTCTTTCCTCACTTTAAGGAGGACCTAGGGGGCCGACGATACGCTTCAGACGAGGAGCTGAAACATTTCGCCACAACGTGGCTGAACATGCAAGAACAGTACTTTTGCCAGGACGGAATATTCAAACTTATCCGACGAAGCGACAAGTACCTAAACCGATATGGAAACTAGGACGAAAAATAACCTAATCTGTGTACTGTAAGTTGGCTGCATTGGTTTTATGAAATAAAATGTACGCGTTTCCTTGCAGGCTTTATAACCTTACTTTTTGATCACCCCTCGTAATTTAGAAGTCGGAATCTTGAGCCCTGATTAAATGGTTAATAATTTGCAAAAATAAGAAATAAGGGACTAAATCTGGTGTGGGCACAAACATTTTTAACCAAATGTGTAAATACTTTCTCAATTCTACATTCATTAAGATAAAAAAAATATTGAAAAAAAGAAAAAATCCTGTACAGAAAAAAATTGTTCTTTGTTTTCTCTTTCTTTAATTTAAAAGAATTGTCAAATATCCGTCTTGCATCTGTAATTTTATTCATAGCTTGTGCCAACAACTTTTGATGCTCATTGTTTGCCTGGGAAAAATATTCCATAGAAAAGATTTTTTAAGGTTTTTGTAGAGGGTTATATAAGAAAGTCTTAGGATATAAAATGGAGGGAGAGTTAAGAAAGGGGCATAAACTGTCTTGGTATGAATTTTATAGGTTCAGAAAAATGGGTAGATGCAGCAATATAAATTCTTTTTTGCAAATTGTATTTGTATTGTACAATCGAGGTATTTTTAACTCATTTTTCAAAACCTACTTCCTAATATATCTTTCCTCTCGATTATTTTAAATGTGTTAGTAGAACTTATATCGCATTTGATGTTCTTTAATTTAAAGATTAGGTTCTCGGAGCATTGTTGATAAATATACTTCTTTTCCCCATACCTTTTGAGAACGTGTTGAAAAGAAGCGTCAGTATGTACTTCACTAAATGTTAAATTTTATTATAGAATACACTTAAACTGATTCAAAGAGCTTTTCACAACTAAATTTTCTATTTTAATGTTTTACGATAATTTTGAATAATCATTTAAAAATTCTGTTAAAAGCTTGTATATGAAGTAAGTGACTTTGATACTGATGTAAGATTAGCACTACGTAAAAGCTAGTACTCTTTAGGTACTTAGGTTTGCAAATAAATTTTAATATATATTTTTTTTCTGTTTTCTTGGTTCCTTTCAAGGAGGTCAAAGTTTTTTTAGGCATTTGATTTTCCCGAATCATTCTTGTTTTCATTATTAACTATTTCCTGGCAGGAATTTGTGTATAAAATTATGAAAAGTTGTAATACAAAGGAATTTACAAATCACTGGTTACCTATGTTAAAGACAGTTTATATTGATGAAATGTGCGTCTCTAGTATTTAACCAATTTGAGCTGGATATAGTGTAGAACAATTTTAAATCAAATTAAGATGAAAATATTCCCTCAATATTAGAGTTTAATGAAGTATTCTTCTAATAGCACATTTTAATACCATTATCAATAAAAATGTAACTTTTTGGTTAAAAGTTACTAATAAATTAATTAATATCCTTTTAATAAGATTTAATTATTTAAAAAATTCCTTCAGTAAAATACTTAATATCCTTATTAGCAAACCTGTACATCTTTCTTCTAATAAAATTCCAAATGTTTGTTTTGTATGGATACTTATTTTTTCATCATCATATATACATTTAAATAACATTAAAATTTCGTTTAAAAGAGTAACAAAACTGATAGCTTTCATATTGTTTATCACTGTTAATTTCCCCTAATACTATCAGATCTTAGTTATTTAAATTATACTATTCATATGTATGTATGTATGTATTATATGATAAGGATTATTATACACTCTATAGTAATAAAATTGACTCCCACAGAAGGAGGTGTCCGATTGTGATGAAATTTCGTATACAAAGATGATTCAACTGACCATGCAAATAATTAATATTTGGTGTCCAATGAATGAATAGCGGGAGCTCCAGTGCATCTAACTGCGTATCCAGCAAGGATATATAAGGATCGAATCTCGATTTGATGTTAAAAATTTCTGTTGCACTTCGACTACGGATAACTTACGTCGATTGCAACAATGCCTTGCCGGATGATTCGTGCTCCTTACGAGCATATTTCGGAGCTTGAAAGAGGTCGTCTCATAGTACTGAAAGAAGCTGGTTGGGGAAAATCGAAGAATCACTCGACATCTGGGTCGAAGCGATGCAAAGATTAGACTGTGCAAGAGTGGCAAGAGTGGGTCAACAACCACAGATTTAAGCGTCAGGACGGCAGTGGTCGACCTAGGACCACAACAGAACGGGAAGACAGAGCGACTGTCAAATCAGCTGTCACAGCACCAGATTCGTCGTTATCAGACATGCGAAGGTGTTACACGCACACAAGTGTCCAACAGGACCATTGGCAGACGACTGAGAGAGCTGAATCTACGCTCGCTTAACTTTCACGCCTGTACACCGTCAAGCCCGATTATAGTGGTGTTTAATTCTATCAACTTGGAATTGCGCAGATTGGGGACGTATAATCTTTAATACTCCATAATTATCCCCAAAGAACTTACGTCATTCCTGTTGTCGTATCTGTGAGATACATAACATGGAACCATGATATCAATTTTTACACTATTATTTCAAGGAAAAGGGGGGTAAATTACTAGAGGTATGCATTGTTTTGCCTTTTATTTACGGAAAAATTTTCTGATAAGGTTTGTAGCAGAGAGTCATCACTAAACCAATTATCAGCAGTGACATTACGTCCGGTGTTAGTGATGGGAGTAATCAATCTTTCTACTATGTCCGTGCTCTTGTTGCTCAGTTGGTATGGCCCGTCCGTTTGCTTTCCAGCATAACTTTCCAAATTGGTTGAATAAAACATTGCATAAATTTCCAAATTGGTTGAATAAAACATTGCATAAATTTCCAAATTGGTTGAATAAAACATTTTGGAATCAACAACAATCCACAAAAAATGCAGCTACTAAACAAAAAATCAGATGGATTAAAAATTCTTACGGATCTTCTGTCGTCGTATCTGACAGATAAAAGGCTTGTGATGTCAATAACCTTTACATTATAAGAATGAAAACTAAACTGACATCTAGCACCCCTCCTGCTAGGAAGATAGGCGGGGGAAGCAGCTTCCCTCTCTACGGATGGACTTGCAGTCAGCAAAATTAGTTACCGTGTATCTCATGGATACAAGGTTAGTAATCGAGTGTTAGGCCGTCTGCACACGGAGCAATTCAAAAGAAACTGATAACCGACTCCAATCACAAACCAGTCCGTGATGAGTCGTAACCTATGTAATTGAATGGAGCCACGCACACGGCGCAACTGGTTACAAACCCGTCAGCAACGCGTTTGTAATCAGTCGCAGGCAACTCAACGTGTCGAGTCACTAGCAACTTCAGTCGCCAGTTTCTCTTGCGTTGTGCGTGTTATTACACAATCTATGTTACAGCCGCTCTTTTGGCAAGCTGCCAAATGACGTATACGAGAGTCACGTGACTTCTGCCTGGCAATGAAATAAAATTCTAACGTTTTTTGTTGTATGGAATATGTGCTCCCATATATACAGTCCATTTTTAAACGTTTGATCAAAGACAATTTATTTTGACGATTTTTTAAAATAAATTTCTGATAATAATTTAACTAAAAATAATGCCCGTAATAATGATGTTCTTCCTTCCATGACAGGTCACAAACTATTGATTTGAATCACTTTTGAGTAGGTCCGTGTGCGGAGCCGCATCACTAACGAGTTAGCAACCGATAAGCAATTTCAATCGCTAACCAGTTCAGTTTCCTTTGAGTCGCCCCGTGTGCAGATGGCCTTAATGACGAGTCCCGTTTCCAACTGTGTTCTGTCGACCACCGAAGACGTGTCTGGAGACGTCCATGGCAGCGTGGGAATTCTGGTCTTAATATCGCACGCCTCGCAGGCCCACAACGGGGCGTTATTATCTGGGGATGTCATTTCCTTTGATAGCTGGATAACTTCAGTAGTCATGACAGATTCTGTCTGACACACTTACAGTACGCAGACGACATTCTGCGAACCGTTTTTTTGCCGTTTCTTTTGCGCCACCCCGGACTTTTCAACACGATAACGGCCGGCCGCATACGGCACGTATTGCTATGAATTGTCTTCAAGATTGCCGAATACTTCCTTGGCCACCTAGGTCGCAGGATTTCTCACCCATAGAGCATATTTGGAACGTGACGGGAAGGCGATTGCAACCATCCCGTAATGTTGTCAATTTAGCCTGACAGTTGGAGACAATATGGCGAGAAATTCCGCAGGACATGATCCAGGAACTATATGAGTCTATGGCACGCCGGGTGACAGCTTGCATCCAGGCCAGAGGTGGACTAAAGCCGAATTGACTTCCTCACTTTGTAACGATCGAACTCTGGAATGAATCAATCAATTGTTCTGAAAATTTAATCTTTTTTTCTGTTCATGTGCGTCACATCCACCAACTTTTGTCGCAGCCGGACAACTACTTCTTGGTGCGTCTATTTTTTTTTGTTTATAGAGTGCAAATTAACTTTTTATGTGACATCATCATGATTTAATTACGTTTAATTTTTATTACATTTCATTCTTAAATACTAAACTTAATCAATGAAATATCTATACGTTAGCAAACTTAAAATACTAAATTCGAGACTAGATATTTGTCAGTGCACATGTATATTAAGAAAAACTTCTGTTGAGAAAAGTAAATTTATATAATGAGGCTAAAAATTACTAAAAATAGCATATTGTCAGATTTAGAGAATATTAAAGTCTTATAATCCCTTCCTTACCGCAACTATAAAAGAAATTAAACATTAAGAACCTAAAAATGAAACACCTGCGAAGATTTAGCATCTCAAAAGAGAATAATAAGCAAAAACAATGCGGAGCTTAGAAAATGTACAGTGGTAATTTATATTGCAGTTTAAGAATTATTTGCTTATGAAAGTTTTCTTTCAGAAAAGCCATGCACTTTATTTCATTCCTTACAATCATCCTTTTATTTCAGTAAAGAGAACAGATTTATTTAGATAAAATTCGAGAAACAAATATAAGACACAAAAGCTTCCTTTGTTACGATGTGTAACAAAGTTCAAATTCTGTTTCGAGTCAGGTAGCTTACAATATTAAAAATTCAAAGCCTTAAAAGAGAAGCTTAGAAAATGCTCGAGGCAGAATGGTTTAAAAAGGAACTGAAAAATAGGAGCTTTTGCGTCACAGTAGAAATAGATTTTAGTACATGTTATCATATATGTCCGAATTTCATAAGAGGGAATTTAAGTGACTGATATGTTGTGCTTGTTATTCCAAAATTTAGTTTACTGATATTCTTTTTTAATTTACTGTTTTAATGTGAAACTACATAAAAATATTTTTTTACTGTATTTATCCGAGGATATTCAATTATGTAGGCTGTTAAAATATACTGTGGAAGACATTTATTAAATTTTATTGATCTACAGACAATAATGATATTGTAACGACCATACAATAGCGAATATTGTGTGGGTGGAAATTCCGGGAAGACAAACCAACGCGTGGTTTGTGCACTTAATTGATTTAGACAGCTAGAGACAGACAGTCCTGGCGACATAAAGATCGGAAGTGCTACCGACAGCTCGCCGAACAGTTCGTCAGCTACAAAAGGGAAGTTGCCGACCGGAGGCGCCTAGTCGTCTGGGAACATAACTGAATAAGGAAAGGCGGCGTTTTCCAGACCTTTCTAGAACGTTCAGCGAAGGTATATAAAGTTGCCGAACGCGAGTAAAAAAGAAGTCAGTGATTCAGAGTGACGCTAGAGCTGGTGACAAGGAGATACTGTCGAGCCTAGATAGACTGGAATGAGCGCAGCGAAAAATCAAGTCTGACCTTCCTCGTCGATGTCGTGAACCCACGAATTTAATTTTATATATTGTAAGTAACCTGTATTTAGTATAGAAATGCAATTAAAGCATTAAATACAAAAGGCCGGCAGTCTTTTATTTAAGGGAAAGTCCTTACAATATATATATATATATATATATATATATATACAGATGCTTAGCAAAATAATGGAAACATTGAGGAACATCATGAAAACCTTTATTAATATGGCGCAGGAGCACCTTTGTGATGTAATACCACCTGATTCCCCTTGGAATTGGATTATACAAGTCATAAATAGTGGTTAAGAATATATTATACCATTCTTCAGGGAAAAATAATGAAAGTTCCTGTAGAGATGCTGTGGTGGATATCGATACCTGGGTCTATCCGCTTATACAGATCATGGTGTTTGGATGGTATATAGTCGGGGGGAATGTACAGGGCAAGATAAGATATTTGACTTCTTTTTCATGCTCTTTAAACCAATACTTGTTAGATTTAGGAATATGTATAGGGGGATTATCATCCTGGAGAACGCTATCTCCTGCAAGAAACAATGTTTGCACTATAGGACGGACCTGGTAAGCTACAATTTTGACATAGTCCTTCCCATTCAATCTACCTTTTAGGGTTACAATAGGGCCTGAAGAAAACCATGAGATGCCATCCTAAACCCTGATAGATCTACCTCCATGATTGATAATTGAGATGAGACAGCCAGAATCTTACGCTTGTGCAGGTGTTCTCCAGACATAGCATGTCCTGTTGCGAGGAACAATGTGAATAATGATTCGTCGGACCAAATGACATTTTTCGACATATTACTCGACCAGGATTTGCGCTCGTGGCACCATTGTGGACGATATTTTGTATTGGCATCTATTACAAGTGTCTTGGGAATAGCAACTCTTCCGTAAATGCTTTGTTTGTGCAGTTCCCTTCTACCTCTAATGGTTGATACCAGAACATGCAGATGCAGATTGAGCTCTTCGGTCTTTTTGGTTGCAAATGTTTTCTTTCTTCATGTCACAATTCGCTTCAATACCTCGTCCGTCTCTTTCACTCAGCTCTCCCTTTCATCCACTATTCTGTTTGGCAAAGGATGTTTTTCCGTGCACTCTGTAGGCCATCATGAATTTCGATACATAGCTCGAAAAACACCCATTAACCGGGGGGTTGCAGTAAGAGATACTCCAATTTAATCGCACTCCAACAATTTACCCTTTTCTCAAGGTCTGCAAGATTTGACATGTTACGATGTTCCCCCCAAAAGCGCGATGCCCTTAGCTTCATTACTGCTACCTGATAGTAGAGTAATACATACACTATATTACATAAAAAATACCGGTGGCCAGTCTCGTTTTTTAAGGAATACGAAGCACATTCATAAACACTACTAACATTGATAGGTGTTTCCATTATTTTGATAACCACCTGTATATATATATATATATATATATACTGCTCAAAAAAATTTGGGGAGCAAGCAAAGAAGTTAAGAAAACCGTGTGAGACAGCCACGTATTGCCATAAAATGGATAGTACACGCGTATCACTGCGCAATACAGAAAAAAGACGTAAAACAATTTGTAATTAAGATTTAATTCTTTGAAAATACGGAAAAAACATGAAAAGATGATTTAGGGCAACAATTTGGTTACATGTAAACGATTAAAAAAAGTATTGTTTAGAAATGATGCAAGATTTTTAATATGGCGTGTGGTCTCCTCGAACAGCTAAGAGTGCTGCACACCTGTTTTCCATGGATGCGATGATGTTATCGATAAGACTTTGGGGGATACTGTTCCACTCCTCAAGAAGTGCAATCTCGAAGTCTTGGAGAGTAAAAGGAGGCCTTGGTCTCGCAGCAATGCGTCGTCCGAGCATGTCCCAAACATGATCGATTGGATTCAGATCAGGAGAGCACGCTGGCCATTCCATACGCTGTATTGTTTAAGCTTCAAGCATGTTCTCCACAAGACGAGCTGTATGCGGTCTGGCATTATCATGCTGGAAAACAAAAGAATCTCCAATGGCTGCAGCATAAGGTATGACATGAAGTCTCAGTATCTCGTCTGCATACCTTCGGGCCGTCAAAGTACCATTCCGAATGATATGCAGGTCCGTACGTCCACCTATGCTGATTCCACCCCATACCATAAAACCAGCTCGTCTGTATTGTGACCTTTCACGAACGAATGTGGGGTTATTTCGAGTGCCCTTTTCCCTCCATACCAAAACACGTTGGGTGTCACACTCCAGACTGAATCGGGACTCATCTGTAAACAGCACTTGGCTCCAGTCATGTTGCTCCCAATCTCGATGTTCAGCAGCCCATCTTCTTCGGGCCTCACGGTGGCGTGAGGTCAACGGAATGCAGACCATTGGCCTACGTGCATAGAGACCTCCCTGATGAAGCCTATTACGTACTGTTTGACTGGACACCTTTCGTCCTGTTTCCAAGAGCAACTGTCTTTGAAGCTGAGTAGCATTGTCTGTTCTGTTTCGACTAGCTGTTAACAGTATATACCAGTCATCAGTTGCTGTAGTGGCACGTGGCCGACCTTACCCTGGTCGACGTCTAACATTCCCTGTTTCTTGGAGTCGATTCCACAGTCTTGCAACGACACTTCTGGCGACTCCAATAGCGTCAGCGACACTACGTTGTGTTTGCTCGAATTCAAGTCTGCGTATAATACGCCATGCAATGGATTCCGGTAAATCACGTTGTTGAGCCATTTTCAAGTCACCTTTTCTCAAAAAGAATAACTGAGCAATCGAATTTCACAGTTAAGGCAGTGAAACAGACGTTTCTGCAACATCCCGATTTCCGCCCTTATGTTCTTTTTTGGTTTTTGACGTCATGAACTTTGATTTGCATATGAAGTTTTCTTGTTCTGTTTCCTGCTAGGCTTTAAATTATGGATGATTTATTTTATGTTACTTATCGGTGTAAGTATTTGCGTAATTTCATTAAAACCATGTGCTCCCCTAATTGTTTTGAGCAGTGTATATATGTATATATATATATATATATATATATATATATATATATATATATATATATATATATATATATATATATATGTTCTAACAAGTGTAACAGAGGTTACTAACAAGTTGAAATCATTAGGCATAAATATGAAAGTAAAAGTCTTCCTGATATCCTTACTTGAACAACGAATGGAATTAATAGATCTTTTTATATTGAAACTGATAACGCAAGATAAAAAAAAATCTCCATTATTATTTACATAAATAAGAATTATGATATGTATATATGTATTCACTAACGTATATCAGTTATGAAGAACAGTGGCACATGCAGGTAGCGATATAAAATACCTCTGTTTTCAGCTGTCAGATAGTTTTCTTTAAGACTTATTGCTACTTTTGCACATGGAAAAATGAAGAACGAAACGGCAAATTTTTCAAAAAGAAAGACTAGTTTAAAACAAAACGTTAACGATCTTAATGAAATGAATTAATGTACTTGAAACAAGCCGCTTCATTTACGCATAAAATAGCAATGAGGATAAAACATGAACCAATATGCTTTGCGTCTTAAACACGACAAGGAGTTGATTCGGAAGTCAAACAAACTAAAATGAACGAGAATACATTTGCTGGGCTGCTTATGACCTATTTCAAGATAAGTGTTTCGATCCAATTCTAAAAGAAACGTTCTAATGTTTATGTAATGCGACATGCCTAAGTGGTAGATAATGTCGCAATTAAATAAAATTAGATAGTATATAGTTAGCTATGTTAATATTTAACTATCTATTTAAAGACCTACGGAAATTTTACTGATGCTTTCTTAATGAACATTGTATTTCATTTGTAGCAAGCATAAAGTTAAGAAAGTATCATTATTGCATACAAATAGTGTAAACAACAGAATAACATTTTGACTTTACATCTTTTATCTTTCATTTAAATATTTTAGACTATGGTAAGTGTTTAAAAAATTTAAACTGCTTTTCACGATCAAAAGAACATGTTTGAGTGGAAGAAATAGGAAAAATCCTCCCCAAACATTTTCAGCATTTTGTATTCTTCTTTTGACAGGTTTGCATGAAGGTGTAGCCATAGTTCAAATAAAAACAAAAAGAATGAAAATGTTTGGAATTTATTGTTCTGAATTATTTTCAGTAATGAAACTGTTATGAGCGTAATAAAAGAATTAAAAAGAACCAAAGATATTCATGATACTAAAGTTTATACTTTAAGATTGCAGAGATGGTGAGATGGTGTGTGGCTTCCTTTCTTTATATATACCGTATCTAAACAATGTATTATTTAAACTTGATTCCAGTATTAGATTGATTTCAAAATTAAGGAAAATATATCGCCTAGTGACGCTTACCCGAATCCTTAGCAAGTAAACTATTCAGTTAAATTTTAAATCTAACGCAGGCACAAAGTATCAAGTTCATGGAAATCATTAATTCTCTTGCTGCAATTTTTAAAATTATTTAAAACGAAATTAAAATATTTTTTTCCTAAGTAGGAACTGGCTAAAGTTTTGTCCTATTCGATGGTTTGCCGTATGAATTTCACGGAGGAGATTAAAATTCTTTCAACATTTATTCTTCTCTAATTGTATGATACCTCATACCTTGTGTATTATTGATGTTAAAATACTTAAATGTTTACGAATTGCATTTAATAATTTCCTTAAATGGTCTAAGAGAAAGACCATTGGAATTAAAAAATATTATGTTTGTATGATGAACTATAATACTTGAACGAAAGAACGAACGCACACGCACACACTCACCCACACCCACACCCACACACACACATATATATATATATATATATATATATATATATATATATATATATATATATATATATATATATATATATATTCAAATGAAATCCGTTCGAGATGTGTTGTCAATGTACGAGAACAAAAGCTAATACATCGGACGGGAGTGCTTAGGGAGTGACGATAGTAAAGTTGCTCTGCAAAGCATTTCCAGCAACCAAATTTGCACTTCTGTACGAATTCATGAATGTAGGAAGATTCTCAACACTTTGGCTGACTCTATTGTATTGCAATGGATACCTGCTCACTGTGGCATTGAGGGAAATGCAAATGCCGATTTCCTGGCAAAGAAAGGAACAACTATTCTTCAAACTTCTAATAATCGAATGACCTTCAAAGCCACAAAACTCCTAATTAAATTAGAATTCAAGGTGAGGTTTGCCTCCTACCTATCAGATGAAGCTAGGGGAAAATTCTGGGAGTCTCTCACTAGTTTAAAGCCCGTTGTTTCAGATTTCCCCCCGTCATGTAGCCGTGGCGTTATTTCGTCTATTGACTGAGCACAATTGTTTGAAGGCCTACCTTTGCAAAATTGGTCTTAGAGACTCTCCTGTCTGTACTCTATCTGACTCTGGACAATGTATGGATAACAAGCATATCGACGAATGTACTGCATTGATGGCTTTTAATTCTATTGTTCTGAAGTATTAGGAAGCTAGACTAAGGCTAATGGCTTAGTGGCCAAATGCTTGGCATTTTTATAAAAAAATAAACAAGATTTAGTACAACATAAAGACTTTTAAACGAAATTTGGGTTGGTGTCATGAAAATCGCCGAAAATCTCTGAGCTCATCACACTGATGAAATAATAGAAACATAACTTAGCTGAGAAATTGAATTATTGAGCAGTGGTGAAAAGTAAAATATTTTGAAGATCTAGCTTTCATGTTCACACCCTATGCGTTTAATATCCAACGGTGATGAGAAATACTGACTGTGAAGTGAAACACCTTTTAATCAGATGGTTTGTGTTGTTAAGTTTGTTGGAGAGATGTTCCACGTTTCTTGTCTGGGAACATTCAAGATATGGGGCTGAATATGTGGAATAGTAGCAAGAGATTTCGTGAAAAATTAAATATACATAAAATCACTCTTTCTATGCATGAACCGGTACCTTGGCACAGGTTCTAGGTTACTATTTATTTATTTTACAAATCCCGGTCACTAGGTCATAAGACCACGGGCTCTGCAATGTTTTAAAACAAGGGACTTAACATTTAAAAGTGCAGGGCACACGTTAACATGTAATGCAGTCATAGATTGACCTGAATGGTACAAGACGCAGTCGGGTGAAACAGCCCCTATCCGGAAAAAGATATGGTGGCAAAGCAGAAGCAGATTTAGCGTGAACCACGGTGCAACCCCAAAGAGGCGTGCTACACTACACCCCGGTTACGGATTACTTCGAAACAAGTGAAATTTCTGTGCTTGATCTGTCCGGAAACGACACAGACCTGAACCAAATTGAAAACCCGAAGAAAAAGATCAATGAAAGGGTTCCAAGAAGGATAGAGGATCAGTGCTTGATCGCTCATTTATGTTCTACTCATGCTTGATAGCTCATTGCAGCTATCAAGCATGAGTGGTGTATAGTAGTTTCTGCTGAGTATTGCATTTCATTTGATTCCACTATGCTTAATAGATTCGTAATCGAGTTGCTTCACCGTTACACTGAAACTGTTGCGCTACGAGATACATTTATTTTTTACCTGAATTTCTCTTGCTCCATCCTTTACGTCCATTAAACATTTACGAGTACCGAAGAAAAAGCTCAAGCGGTCTAAAACTTTTGCACATGGCTGAAATGCACGATATGAATAAATTTGTATATACATATACTAAATTCACTCGATTAAAAAATATGATAAAACTTCTCTACTTCAGACACGATGCAGAGAACATGTTTTAAAAGATTTGCGTGATAGCAACACTAGCTAATTTTCGGCAGAAACGTACTCCAATAAAGAACAAAATGTTAATTTCAATTTCAATTTATTGAAATTTTCATTACTCCAATGTCGAGAAAAGCCGCAAAATTATATTTCACCTAAAGGAATACACTTTTTTGTTGCATTTATCCTGGACCATTCATTCTTTTTAAGATTTAAGAAAAGGTTATTAAAAATTGGTAATATCCTGAGATAATTAGAATGCCTGTGTGGAAACCACATAAAGATATATATCTTAAAATTTCCAGTTTTCTTAGATTAGTTTCCATAATGAATTACTTATCTCTCTTTCTCTTAAATGATTTTATTTCTAAGGTTTCAGAGAAAATGATTCCCACAAATCGATGTTAAAGTAGTTCAGAAATTATCTGTCACCCCTTAACGTACGTTTGTCGTGATCTCGTTGCGTGAGAGTATCTGCTGAAGGGAAATTCATGCTAATGATATTTTCTGAATATTTTTACTAAATCACTAAGTTGTGTAGGTATGAATTAGGAGATTTTTGGGATATATTGAAACTCATCTCATTGGCCTATTTTTAAGACTTAATAGCACGAGTCTGGAATAGAGAGATATTAATATATTGGGCAAAAAATGTACAATTTGGATTGTATAGAAATCCTGAAAATAATTTTTTATTCTACTGTACACAATATACGATATAAAGTTTGGTTATAAGGGAAAAGTGCTTATATAAAAAGTTTTCTCAGTGTTGCCAAGGTTGCTATTACCAAAATCTACGATACTTTTTTTCCTTAGAAAGTAAAAATTAATTTAACTTTCGCAACATATTTAAAATTAAAGCTTTTCCCCCTAGTCTATCTCCTAATTTACTCCAAGTTCAAAGTATTCTGTTAGAAAGTGAAAACAAATGCCCAGGTAAATGAGGGTAAGTGGCTAGAGGGATAAAAGTTTTGCTTGGCCGGGTTCTGATCTTTAGGAAAGTCCCAAAATTCGTTAAAATTATATATATATATATATATATAGGGTCTGTGCAGAAAATAATGAGACTGATTCCATAAAATTCGTTCATTTGATGAAAATTTTACAGACACTTAATATTCTTCAAAATAACCTCCTCCTGCATTAATATATCATTGCCAACGTCTCTGCCACCCATTGATGCCTGCCTAGAAGTCTTCAACTGGAATGCTGTTCAGAACGCACGTTACGTTTTTCTGTAAGTTCTTCAGATTGTCAAAACGATGACCTTTTAAGCTGGATTTTAACCGAGGAAATAGAAAAAAGTCCATCAGTGGCAGATCGCGGCTTTACGGTGGTTGGGACAGTATTGCGACGTTGTGTTTTGCCAGGAACTGAGTCACTTTGAAGGATGTGTGGACCGGCGCATCATCGTGGTGCAGAATCCAATTGTTTGTGAACTCCGGGCGGACACACTCGATTCGATTCCTCAACCTTTGAAGCACTTCCTTGTAAAAATCTGCATTAACTGTCTGTCCGGGTGGTACGAACTCTTTGTGCACTATTACCTTGCTGTCAAAGAAGACAATGAGCATGGACTTCAGTTTTGATTTGCTCACTCGAGTCGTCTTTTGACGAGGATGTTGGGGAATGTGCCTCTCAGCCCCTGTTTCTTTGTTCCGGGTTCATACTGAAGAACCCATGTTTCGTCACCGGTAATCACTCGCTTCAAAAAATTAGGGTCCCTTGTTACACACTCCAACAATTCACGTGAAATCTACTACTCACGGTTTTATTTCTATCCGTCGGTCAAAATCCTTGGAACCAGCTGGGCACAAATTTTCCGCATTCAAGTTCATCCGTGACGATTTTATGCACAATTGATTTTGTAAGTTCCAACGTCTCCGCAATCATTCGGACACTCATCCGACAACCAGAGTTCAAAGCGCTTTAATTTTAGCCACATTGTCTGAAATTCGAGAACTTGATGAACGCCCAGCGCGTTTTTCATCCTCGACGTCCTCTCTTCCATCTTTGAAGACTTTGTGCCCCCTAAACACGTGAGCATTGGACAAAGAATCCTTTCCAAAGGCTTCTTGTAACATGGCAAGCATATCAGTAGTCGATTTATTTAGTTTTACACAAAACGTTTTGGCGTATCACTGCTCGACACTTCGCTGCATTCCGAAAACCTAACGCGACATTCAAACACGTGTCTGCTTCATGAGCGATCCGTGCGCTGCAGAGGCTCTAGGCCAACTGACTTCCGCCAGACTCTGTAGCTGACAGCCCCCACCAGCCGTACCGCCTGCAAAATCCGCCCTTTTGGCCTTCTGCTTGGAGCGAAAAATTCAGTCTCATTAATTTCTGGACAGACCCTGTAGAAATATAGACTGACTGAAGTGCAATATTAACTGGGATAGCCGATCCTATTCGGAATAAGTAGGAACGCAAACTTTTACGTAAATGATATCATCCGCATGCGCTGTATGTATAATGACAGATATCTGTGGAAGCTTAAATAGCTAACTGCGCCGTACGCATGGCAGGTGTTTGTGCTTTTAGCGAATTTCAGCGAGATATGAAAAATGGTGCTCGTAGGTGGGGTCATGGCATTTCGAAGTTACGTCCAAAGTTTAGATTTTCAGGTGCGGCCATTTCCAGGGTGTTCCAGGTAATTCCTCTAAAACACCGAATCTACGGCAACAGTGTGGCCGTCAAAAGACTCTGGATCATCGTGACCGGCGTCTTTTGTAGAGAATCATTTCAATCGAAAGGAGTGCAACATTGCTGTAAATTACATCGTGATTCATTTCTGGGACCTCTGATAACATCAGCGAGAGGACTGTACAACGTTCAGTGCGTGATGTGGGCTTTAAAAGCCGATACTCAAGTCGAATGCCACTGCTTTTCCCGAGACACTGAGTTCTTGAGGACTGGAAACGAGTAGCCCTGTTTGACGAGTCTAGTTTCCGATTGATTCGGCCAGATGGATGGGTCCACATGGGAATAACATGCCATAAATCAATGATTCCAGAATATCAACAAGGGATTGGAAAGGCTGATGGTTCCTCAATACTGGTATGGGGTACGTTGAGCTGCATTAGGACTCCTCATACGTCTGCAACTTCTTCGAACGGTGACCACTGTTAACATCCTTTCAGATATGTTACAACCATTCATATTATGCATTCCCTCCCATGGGTTTGGGCGTCCTCCAACAAGAGAACGCACTACCACATACATCCACAGCCCCCAAAATTAGGATTTGAGGAACATTCATCCGAGTTTTGGAATACGAAATGGCTCCCTTGTTCACCAGATCTCGAAGTTATTGAACATATCTTGAATGCCATGCAATGTTCCGTTCAAAGCAGAGATTAACCATCTAGAAATATTATAGAACTGGGTACCTCTCTTCAGGAGCCACGGTGTTCATTGTCTACGGACTTCCTCAATAAGCTCATGGAGTCCATGCCCCGTCGCGTGTCAGCAGTCTTACGATCCTGAAGTGGAACTATCAGGTATTACACAGGTATCCCAGTTTATCTGGCACTTCAGTGTATATACTGGGACACATACACATCGTGTGCGCAATCCTTATCCTCAGAACAATCAACAGTACTGAATTTCCTCATGTAGCAGTTTTGTTTTTAGGATGAGTTTAGCAAATGCATGATTTTTTTAGGAGTAGTTCTTAAAAGATGGGAAATTTTAAAGAACAACATGTAAAAATTCATTTTCTTATCGTTTAAAAAAACTTGATGGTCAGAAAGAATCCGTTTAATTACTAATCAGCAAGAAAAGAAACACGTACACATACATAAGAAAAACTTCTGAGGAAATAGAGATATAGAATTTTCCGTTGATATTGAATTACGCAGCAGTGTTTAGAAAGTTTGGAATGCGCAGTCACGAGCCCGATATCGATAAAACTATAGCTTTTATTACACTCAGTGAATCTAATAACAGACACTGGCTATAATATAATATTGTATGTTAAAATGAATGATATTAATTTCTATTCAGAAATCATGGAAATTCACGAGGGATTGGAATAATAGCCTTTCAGATGGTAGAGTAACTATATTCGTTCGAATATTTCAATTGATTTCAAAATCTTTGTCCTTTCACTAGTCATTTAACTCTGTGCTATGGGATAAAATGTATGTTTTGAATATTTACGGGATATATACCACTAATTTATATGATCTAAATATTTAAAACATAGGACAAAGTTGAAATGAAGGATATGATAGGAAAATTACTCAAGACACGTACAAATGAAATTTCTTAAAACTGTAGCAATGTAATAATTTTTCTAAAAAGAACCGATTAAAATTAGACATACAGTCAACTTAAAAAAAAATATTTGTTATTTTAAAATCAAACTTAAGTGAAAAATTTGCAAATTTGTTTACACTCCTTAGATAATTACCTTCCTGCGACCGTTGTGTTACCCGAGACAGATTTCGTTTATGTCTTTAAAAAAGTCATAAACTCGAATCGCGCCTTTATGTCTCAGAGAAGGCTATGAATGGGTAGCTGTAACTGCATAAAGTTTCTGATACTGCCTGTAAAATTGATATATTAGAAGTTATGAGAATTTCCCGAGGGAAAAACCCGTAAAGTAATTGTAAAATAAAATAAAACAGTGTGTAGTATACGGGAGTAAAACCCATGTAGAGTTCTTTATGAATGAGTTATCAAATACTGGATTCATGATTTTCAAAAACCGATACAGCTTTCTTTATCAAGAGCTGAGCAATCCACATCATGCAAATTTCACAATTCGCACATCATGCAAATTTCGTCTCTTTTTCACGGTGTGCAATTTATCGCTTAGCCTCTGATGAAAAAAAAGTCCATCGCCTTTTGAAACTCACGGATAGAGAATATCATAGCTGATTTATATAGTATATTTTTAAGGCTTTTTTCAGCCGTATCATTCAGTTTCCTTGTGATAATTTTTGTATCGCATACATATCATATTCTATGTATTCTAATGTAAGAGAACACACTATTTTTTTTCGTATACATATATTTCATTTTAAAGCTAAACACTACTTGAAATTACTACTAATGTCTAAACAAATATTATTTTAGCCTATTTATTTGTATGTACTTATAAAATTTTCAACCGCTGTTGAAAGGATCTTCGATAGGTTAATGTCTCAGGCTCTCGTTTTAGCTCCTAAAGGACCTGAAATGAACAAGGTTTGTTAAATCTGCCCTCATATCCTTGAAAAGTCGATTTAAAAAAATTCTATTTAATTTCCTAAAATAGAAAATTTTAGGTTCACATTATCAGACATTTTACGATGTCATTATTAACGTGATTCATCGCTGGAAACAAAATAGAGCATATGCTCGCCTAGCCTCAAAAAGGTTAAATAAATTAGGGTCCTATATAAAGTGATTCAGTACTCGCGATTCCAATTACCCGTAGTTCCTCTCAGCTCGAAAAAAGTGTAAAACTAAAAAAAAAGAGAAAAAGAATGGTTTATACGCTTTAAAATGCGGCAAACGAGATTGGGCAGTAATTGAGAAATCCGACTGTTCAAGCCCATACAGTATAGTTCGTTCGCGTTAGATGCGAACTTTGAAGCAAGTGGGCGTGTTCTAACTAAAAGAGTTCAGGGGTAAAATAGATATCATTGATGGGAAATTCTGAGAAAACATTTACAGTTCATGCAGAATCTAAAAGTTGCCTTGTTATCGCAGTGATTCAGTTCAAATAGCCCTTAATTACTGTAATACTATCTCCGAAGCGTGAGAGGGGAGATACTTTTAGTGCTTCAAGCCTAAGAGAAGATTTAGAGAGTACAGTACGATTAATAATGTGCACTTTAATAATAGGATGTACAGTGTACTTTATAACTACTTTATTTAATGTTTGTAAGGTATTAATTCACGCAGATCAGTAATAAATTTAATCTTATTTATATACAGGGTGGTTATAATTAAAGTTCCACTTTGAAATGGTTATAAAAGGAAAACTACTGGACCAAATGTTATCAAACTTGGTAATAGTTTAAAGAAGGTCATGGGAATTTCTTTTCGACCAAAAAAAAAAAAAGTTCAAAAACTTACCACAAGGGGGGAAAATGGCGCTGTATGCAATATTGTTAAACGAAATTAGACATAAAGACATCGGTTTAAAATGTGTTTAATCGCTTCTGAAACGTGTTACAAACCATGTTCAATGTAACGTCCACCGTTTTCCGAAAGCAAGTTAAATCGCATTGCTGCATTCTCAACAGTAGCTCTTAGCATATCAAGAAGTATGTTACGGATATGTCGGTGTATGGCATCTTTCATTTCCGCCAAATTCTTTAGATTATCACCATAAACAGTACTTTTGAGATAACCCCATAGCCAGAAGTCCAAGGGGTTGAGGTCTGCATAAATCATTTGCTTCTTCCTGCCGTAAGCCAATTACAAGCCATTGTGGATTTGTATAACCCCACAAACAGTTTCGTTTTAGAAACGATTGAAAACGTTTTAAACCGATATCTTCATGTCATAGGGCCGAATTCAGGCTTCAAAATTCACAAATTAGCGATCTGTAAGAAAAAGATTTCCGGAATGCGCACACTTTAAATGGTAATTTTGTTTAGGCCAATGATTCTTAAGGGTATATAAAATGTTAAACCCGTGTAACAAAAGGTTAAGTTAGATTCCTACCCTTATTTCATTTAACAATATTGCATACAGCGCCATTTCCGCTCTGGTGGTGAGCTTTGACTTTTTTTTTCTTTCTTTTTTCTTCTTCCTTTCTTTTCTTTCTTTTTTTTTTTGCGGAAAAGAAATTCCCATGACCTCCCTTAAACTATTACCAAGTTTGATAACATTTGGTCCAGTAGTTTTCCTTTTATGACCATTTCAAAGTGGAACTTTACTTATAATCACCCTGTATATTATGTGAATATCACGCTATATAAATGAACAATAGATATAATTCCTAAAAAGTGGTTAAACGCGTTACCGGCAGATACACTGGTGTAAGAAATTAAGAGGATTTGCAGACTTCGTCGATTATCTCTAGAACTACTGTACCGATTTTAATGAAATTTGATATCTACATACATTGATACAATACAAAACAAATAACCATTCAATAATTGTAATACACGCGCATGATCGTGCGTAACACTAGTTGGAGTCGGAAGGTATGAAACAGAGGTTGCAGAATAAACAAAAAAATGGGTTAATAGATGGGTTAATAGGGGGTATGTTCCCCTCTTACAGATATACAGGTCTCGCAGCGTGATTGCATACTTGAAATAAGGCAGTTTATCATTTCCTGGGGCAATTGGTCCCACTCGTTCAGCAACGGTGTTTTCATTCCCTGGATGGTTCTCGGAGGAGGGTTGTGAGTTGCAATTGCCCTCCCCAGAGCGTCCCAGACATGCTCTATAGGGTTAAGATCTGGAGATCTGGCTGGCCTATCCATCCAGCGAATATCCTCACTCTCTAGAAATTCGTCGAACAGAAGAGCTCTATGTGGCCTCGCGTTATCGTCCATTAAAATGAACTCAGGGCCAACTGCACCCCTGAAAAGGCGAACATAGGGCTCCAAGACCTCATCCCTATACCTCACACCAGTCACAGTGCCTCTTTCAAAGACATGGAGAGCTGATGCCTGCCCAGACCATTATACCTCCTCCGCCATAATGGTCGATTTCGCGGACATTGGAGGGTAGGTAGCGGGTCCCTGGTTCTCACCATATGAACGTACGGCGAGAATCGGTGTTTAGGCTGCACCGGGATTCATCAGTGAAGAGAACGGTCGCCCATTGATCCATACTCCAATCTCTATGCTCTCTGCACCATGATAAACGGATTCTCTTGTTCGTAAAAGTGAGCGGGTCGCAAACAGCAGGTCTTCTTGCAAACAACCCTCTCTCATGAAGTCTTTTGGAAACAGTCACACTTGATACACGGGTTCCTGTTGCTGCGTACATGTCACGAGAGAGCTGAGAAGCTGTAGCACTCTTACGCCTCGCTATAATCGACAAATGGCGATCTTCTCTGGCCGTCGTGGCTCTTGGGAGACCTTGCCCAGGCTTTCTCTCGATGGATCCGGTATCCTGCAACTGTTTCCATAAGTTACACACGACGCTGGGCGTTAAATTGAATTCTCTACAAATTTGGACTTTGAGATTGGCCTGCTTCTAGCCTCCCCACAATTCGCCATCTCATTTCATCATCTAAACGTTGGTGGTTACTCATTTTTACTGTTACAATTTGAAATTTACCTATTGCTGCAAAATAACACCAAGAAATTCGCCGAGGTGTGCTAGCGAACGAAATGCGTCTTAACTTACGCGCGCTTATAAAGCTTGTTTCTCTACTGGCTCCGTCTACACACACGTGTACGTTTACGTATTTAAGGTGCAAGATTTGCATTTTTGTCTAGAAGCAGTGGTTTTACATTCAGTTCAGTTATTTTCATGAAATTCGGTAGAATATGCAAATTCTCTTAATTTATTTCACCAGTGTACAAGAGTAATGTTATTTTCTTATACTTTTAAATGTAATATTATATTCTAAGCTAAAGTAATAATTTCTTAAGAGAATTCTGTAAGGAAAGTTAAGATATTGCTTGAAATTTTAAAGAATTAAAACTGCATCATAAAAGTGATTTCATTTTGATAAATTAAGGCTTTTAAATGTAGGTATGCAATCTGTTCCTACGAGAATCCATTGCACATTGGCGCCAATTTTCCGTCCTTTTGAAATCGATGTTTTCAACCTACATTGTTTAATTTCTTCTTTTTACAAGCTAAATGTCGTTCATTTTGTCACGAAAAAGGAACGCCATTTAAAATAATGAATTTTTTGAAAAGAAAATGGGCGCGAATTGTTCAATAATCAATACTTTATGCATTACTCTCGCAATATTTTGAGTTCTTTTTCTGTGACTAATCGTGAATTATTTCTATATTTTTCTCTAAAGATAAATTTCTTCAATTCCTTTTCTATCGTTTAAATAGAATTACTGCTCTCGTTTTGCTAATGCAAGTTGTATGAAAAAGAAATTTAGAAAATTTATAAAGTTGCTGGTCAAGAATAAATATAGATAGAATTCTAAGGTAAACAGAAACATTTATTGCAAATTTTATACTGTGCATATCTAATACTATTTTACTACTATTAATTGCTTATGCTACTATAAAAATTTGCTACTATAAATAAAAAAGCTTCATGTATGATCACTTTGAATATCACACATTCATCAAACAAATAGGAACTATTCACCTTTATAGGCATATAAATATCACTGGTGCCCAAAAGAAGATACACCATTACAAAAATGCTGTTTCTTAAAAACCGTTTATGTGAATTTCAATGAAGTTCGGATTGTTGGGGAATAACACTTAGCATATAATTTCATAAACAGGAATCAGTTACAAATACATATGAAATTTTCATAAAAAATAGTAAAATATCAGGAAAAGAAAAAAAAGTCTGGGAAAAGTATCAACTATCTAAAATATAGATTATGTTGTTGTGGTTGTTGTAGTTGTTGTTGTTTCTAATCCTCCCCCCCCATCCCTCCCACTGGCTTGAAGTTCTAAACCAGGTCCTTATGGACTTCGGGCTGAAGTGGGCTACTCCGGTTTATATAGCACAACAAGGGTCCATATTAGCTAGTCGCCACCTCAATTTTGACAGAGCACCCTAGGGGTGACATCTGGGGGGATCGTACCCTCTCCCACTCTCTCTAACCTCATACAGAGGCTTTCCTATCTACGGATTTAACGTGCCCATATCCGGCCTAGATGCGGAAAATATAGATTATAAATTTGTGAAATTAATGGACTATGTTATCACTCTAAGTATTAATACAGGTTTTCAAACAATTAAAGTTCTAACGTCCTAAAACTAACGCTGATTTTATTTTATCCATGTGGCATACATTTTTTTATCCCTATCATTTTATGTTACACTTTTTTTGTATTCTTGCCTTCATGTTTCTGACTGATGATGTCATGTACGATGAGAGTATTTTAGTATGAGTTTGGAAGAAACAAAAGGGAGGACTTGAGAGCTTTTTTGAGTAAGCTTTTGGCTGAAATGTTTCTTTTGTGAAGAAATTTGGAATCAAAGCGCGTAGTGTGTCCATGTTACCATACTCTTCACATTGAACGAGTTAAGGATTTTTCTCCTCGTTGTAATATGTTCGTTAAACAAGTTGTTCAGTTAAATACGTGGTAGAATAAAAGTGGTTTAATAGCCATTACTGTCTTTCGTGGTGATATTTTCTAAAGAGTGATTTCTTGGATTATGAAATTAGAGTCTAGCAAGAAGAGAATATAATAAATCACAAAATAGATGGCCTAATTGAATTGTTAGTAAAGACCGTAGTTTAAAGGTCAACGTAGTATAAAGATCTTTACTAATGTCTGGAAAAACAATCTTGACGAAGGGCTAGAGTGTCAAAACAGAAATAAATATTAATTAAAAATTATTTGGTGTTTTTCAGTCCTTCCTTAAATGAGTTTTTAAAGCATGTGACAGTTCCTGAAGGAGATGGGCGCATTGAAATAGCTGTCAGTAATTCACCCCAGAGATACTTTTTTTTATCGGGTCTAAATCAGGAGATTCGGTTGGAAGAACCATTTTGTTAATGTAGTCTTTCGAGAAACTCGTCAACCAGTGCAGCTCTGTGTTGATGATCACTAAAATCCGTAAAAGCAAAATTAAAATCAAATAAGGCCCTGTAAACACTTATGCAGGCCTCTAAGACTAAATCTCGATGTCTCTTGGTTGTCACTGAGGCTCTCCTAAAATCCGGTAGATGTGTACGTTCATGCAACTTAATGCACCCACATTCCAAGATGCCTTTCCGGTTGAAGCGATTTCCTTTTACTTCATGTAAGCTGGGAAATTTTGAGTTTCTTGTTCTTTTCCCAGAATTAACACGCCAAGAAGCAGTATTTACACTAAATGTCAACTAGTCTCTAAACATTACACAAGCCCATTGCTGTCGACTCCAGCTCTTACGTTCTCTGTTTTGTTCACTTATTGCGTGTCACTTCCAGAGAGGTCAAATGGATTCAAATCATAGGCTTCCATGTGTAAAGCTCCCTCTCATGAAGTCGGCTGTGCACGCTAGTTTTTTTGAAAGCATAGGTTAAAGTGGCAGTTGCAAGTACCCTGCCTCATTAATTCCAAAGAGGCAGGGTACATGGCAATCATTTGCGATTTCCTTTTACTTCATGCAAGCTGGGAAATTTTGAGTTTATTGTTCTTTTCCCAGAATCAACACTCCAAGAAACAGTATTTACACTAAATGTCAACTCGTCACTAAACATTACACAAGCCCATTGCTGTCGACTCCAGCTTTTACGTTCTCGTCACCAATGCGGACCTGTTTTGTTCGCTTATTGAGTATCACTTCCAGAGAGGATAGATGGATTCAAATCATAGGCTTCCATGTGTAAAGACCCTCTCATGAAATTGGCTGTGCACGCTAGTTTGTTTGAAAGCATAGATTGAAGTGGCAGTTGCAAGATCCAAAGAGGCAGGGTACATGGCAATCATTTACGTTTCATCTATTCTTACATGCTGTTACAGGCAGTATTTATCTTCTGAAAGTGTTGCTATTCTTTTTTGTTGCTGTTTATGTCTTCAGACAACTGTTACAGTATCTACATTTTCTCAATGGATCAATTACTGTTTTATAAGAAACATTTAGATATTTTGCCATAGCCTTTCACTGCCTTGCATCTAATTAGTCGATTGCTCTTCACCAAAAGCATTCTTCTAGATAATAATCTGAGACCTTAATACAGTTTTTCAATTAATTTAGAGCAAAATAAAACGTAGGAATTGCAAAATTTCGGAAAGAGCTAAGTTTTATCTACGTGCGTGGAGTAAAATTTGATGATGCCGTGTACGTAATTTACATACCTAGAACGGTTAAATTAAAACTGATTGGATGAGGCTAATTAACCTTCGAATCAGCTTAATCACTAAAAAATAGCTGATATACGTCAAATGTACCTTTAAATAATGATAAATTTAACAGAGTTAAGTTTATTTTGGGTACCAGAGTAAGTGAGAGGAAATATCAGTTTTTTATTCTTCATAGTTCTACAGAGGCTGTTGCACATTTTTTAGACGATTTTGGTAAGCGGTAATAAAAAATCGTTTTCTGCAAAAGAAATAATTGCAATTGTACTATGTTTTAAAAAGTCAAAATTATCGTCAGCGGCTTGAAAGTTTTGTTTTTATTCAAAATGGCGTTTTTAACAAAGCAGTGGTTCGAAGGCTACATTTATGCTCTTTCCGAAGAGAAATATGCATACTCCGTTATCCAAAAACGATGTGAGAGTCATGGTTTTGTGATATCTAAAGTGTCGATAGGTAATATCGTCAACAAGAAAGGAACAAAACGTCAAATTGGAGCCTCAAGTGGGACAAAAATTCCAAATAAGTATCCAAGGAAAAAACGGACATCTTCGACTATTGCAAAGGTACGTTGTTTAATGTTAAAAGAAAATCCCCCTAGTCAAAGGACAGTTGCAAAATCATTAAAATGCTCGGTGTCCACTGTAAACAAAATGCTAAACGTTGATTTAAATCTTAAGAAAGCGAAAAAACGCAATGTGCATCGTCTTCTTCCAAATCATATCGCTGAACGCAGGACACGCTGCAGAATTCTATATGAGAAACACTTATCCAAAGAAAAATGGACAACAATTGTCACAATAGATGAATCATGGGTGTATTTAAATGATTGCAACAAAAAAGAGCCATTTATTATCATAAAAGGGGAGAAAAAAATTTAAGTACATGGTCCAAAGAATCAAAAGAAAGTTTTTCTAAGGGATTCATGATTGTTGCTGGTTTTTCTTATAATGGCAAGTTAAAAATAAAGCGAGTGGAAAAAAATGTCAAGATTAACTCCAAATACTATCAGGAACATATTTTATCGCCAATTTTTCTGAATGAAATACCACCGCTTTACCCACAGTGCCATCAATCTGTGAGACTCCATCAGGAAAAAGCTAGCAGTCACACATCAAAATCCACTGTAAATTTCCTAAAAGAAATGGAACAAAAAACTGGTATCAAGGCCATACCTTTCACTGATATCCCTACTAAATCTCCCGGTGTATCACCTATGGATTTTTGTGCTTTCGGACTTTTAAAATCTGCATTATCCAAACGTCGTCCCAAAACCCTTACAGGACTCTGGAAAGCTGTTCAGGAGGAATGGGATAGAATACCTCTTCTGACACTTCAAAAGGCATTATTATCCTGGAAATTGCGGTGTCGAAAGATAGTTCAGAATAAGGGATGTCAAATAGAACATTTAAAACACAAGGATTTTATGCAATTTAGTTTTGTGAATACAATATACATCGTCTAAAAAATGTGTGAACAGCCTCTGTATTACTGTGAAGAAATTTTGTTTATAATTGTAATGGAGAGGAGGATTGAAATAGCCGTGACCTTTAAGTTAAATCTTAAATGAATATTGCTGGACAAAAAATGCAAAATCTAACCACATTACATTGAAAGTATTAAAGAAATAAAATATAAAAAACTAACTTTTAGTTCGAAGTCATTAGTTAGTTTTAAAGTGCGTTTGAATGTGAGATGTTAAGTTAACGGAACAATGAGACTGTCCACAGTGTCTGAAATAAATACTGTAACCTTGGACCCTCAATACCATTGACAGGTAATTAAACCTTTTTTCAGCTAAATATGCACTTTTTAAGGTTCATAAGCTAAAAATATCAGGTTGAATAGATAGATGAAACTTTTATTAAATAAAGATAATTTTCTTTTACTACTTTGATTTCCTCCAATTAGTATAGAAAATAGGAAAAAGAAACAACTGACGTCCAAAAAACGCTTTAAGGGCGCCTCTTCTCACCTGAATAAAATTTAAGCAAGGAACATTTTTTGTTAGAACGTCTTAAAAAATATGAGAGAATATTATAATGCATTAGTTATTCTTCAGCTTTTATCACTTTTGGTTTTTAAGAAAACTTTATAAAAGTTATTATCTGGGACAATTGTCTCTGTTATACTACAATGTGAAGGTGTTGGGTTAATTCAGATGGAACGTAACATGCGCTGGTGTGGTAATGCCACATAATGACTATCCGGAAAGAGGGAGATCTGGTGTTCAATTCCAGATTATTCCATTTTCGTGTAAAGACAAAATACTATACGGTGAGGGAAATGGAACAGAGATGTTGTTTAAGGCTGCTATGTACTAAGAAAAAATCGTATTTCCCTTTTCCTCTTCTTGCAGACTCTTGTGGTGGGAGGAGTCCAGTTGACAGTTCGAGAATTCCCCCCCCCTAGGATTGACATTTTGAGGGATTGTAATGGCTCTCTCTCTATAGGGGGGTTAAGCGCTGCCCCCAAATTTTTTATTTAAAATATAATTTTATCAACTATTTACAGGTACATAAATGCTGATAATCAAATAAAATTGGTATTGTCAGATAGCCTGAACTTTTCTGCAAAGCGCTACAGGATTCATTTTATAAAATTCGTTCACCGAAGGAATTTATGAGCGTTTAAAACACACTATATCAGATTTTTCCCCCGAATAATTTAAATTTTAAAATATTAATTGCATTTTTTAAGAAAACAAAAAATGTACACAAATGTAAAATTTCTTTCTCTATGGCGGAGTACAATTTTTTAAAAAAATCTTTGAATTCAAGTCGGCAATCCGTGGACAAATTTTGTCCATAGGTTAACATTGAGGTGAGTGAATCCAATGGGGTTAGTACATAGCAGCTTTAAGAGGTAAAAACTGTTTTAAATTTTTTGATAGATTGCGATTTTTTTAGTAAATTCATATAGAATGAGTTTATAAGAAATAAGGTATTTTATTAATGAATTAAGTTATGTTAATTCTTGGAGAATCAATAACGATATTTTTTATACAGCAAGCTGCCAACAATTCCCAGAGAAATAAAAGTATAAAAAGTAAAATATCAGAAGGGTTCTTTGCTTTCTTTCCGTTTATGTACCTCATTAATTTACGATTGTATACATTACTTTGCTTACAAATAAAAAAACGGAAGGAGAAGAAAAACTTTTATAAATAAAATGCTAACATACGTAATATTTAACTGGAGATGAAGGGGAGTTACAGTTGTGAGGATTCATTGTGAATATGGGCTCACAGCCAGAAAGAAATCTGGGTTTTGACAGCCTGGCTTCACCCAACCCCACGGAGATAGCTCTTTGTCCTTTGAAACATGAGAATATTGTGTAGTCTTGTGTTAGAAGTTTCGTATGATAACAACAAAGTGTAAGCCACTGGGAAGCAAGTTGGATTTGTTTTATATTTGACAGTATCAATTTGAAACATAACAATATCCTTCATTATTTAAACATTCATTTTACTCGTTTCCTTTCTTATATTTCTATAGTATCTTTTACACGTATTTTTTGGACAGTAGTAAAATATTTCTAGCCTCTTAAATACCTCTAATGTACATTAAATTATTTGTTCTTTGTAATGAACAGACTGATGATGCCTTCTATTCAAGAAAGAAAAGATATATTTTTTTTGCATGGCAAGACAAATGGTATTAAATAGTAACCACAGCTGATTCTTTATGAAAATTAAATTAAGAGGGAAATATAGAAAAATATGCTTGAAACAATACTTAACCTTAAACTAGTTGGGACCCGTCAAAACATGACGGCTAGATAGTAAATAAATGCACTAATACACAAATTATACTCAACACATCATTGCCAAATGTTGAAAATCATATTAATGTGGAGAAACAAATTAATGTATTTAAGGGGCCTCGTGCTTAGTGAGTATCTAAAGCAAGATTTAAAAACGTCACTGAGCATGCGCAGAAAGCAATTTTTTTAACTGTAAATTATCGCTAATTAAACAGCGCGAAATAAACAGTTTCCATTAGGTTTAGTCTTTTATTTCAGAAACATAATTATCATAAAAATAAAAATGGCAGAGAGAGATCTAGAGAGACTACTCGGAATAAACGTGTTTATAATTAAAACATGTCACTGAGCATGCGTAGAAACAGTGAGTTTCTAAAGACATATTTAATCATGCCACTGACCATGAGCAGAAATCAATTTTTAATTGTAAATTATCGCTAATTAATAGAAATTGCGGTTACAAAAAACAAATTTGACAAATCTACAGATTACAATATTTCGTTTAAGACCAAAATGAAGTAAATTGACGCAGTAGTTTTCTCCCACGGACTGCTCAAAAAGTCGGCTTAGCAACTTAAATACAGTACTAGTTGGTACCCGTCAAAACATGACGGCTAGATAGTAAATAAATGTACTAATACACAAATTATACGCAACACATCATTGCCAAATGTTGAAAATCATAATAATGTTTAGAAACAAATTAATGTGTTTAAGGGGCCTCGTGCTTAGTGAGTATCTAAAGCCAGATTTAAAAATATTACTGAGCATGCGCAGAAAACAATTTTTTTTAATTGTAAATTATCAAAAATTGAACAGCGCGAAATAAACAATTTTCTTCAGATTTAATCTTATATTTCACAAACATGATTATCATAAAAATAAAAATGGCAGAGAGAGAGTTCTAGAGACACTCCTCGGAATAGACGTGTTTATCATTAAAACATGTCACTGAGCATGCGCAGAAACAGTGAGTTTCTACATCCAGATTTAAACATGCCACTGAGCATGCGCAGAAATCAATTATCAATTGTAAATTATCGGTAATTAATAGAAATTGCTGTTACAAAAACCAAATTTGACAAATCTACAGATTACAATCTTTCGTTTAAGACCAAAATGAAGTAAATTGACGCAGTAGTTTTCTTTCACTGACTGCCCAAAAAGTTGTCTTAGCAACTTAAATATATAGATGCCCACTAAAGTCCCTTCCCACCCTCTTAACTTCGGAACGCTGCTTCTATATTCATTAAAGTGTTGTCTAGGTATAGTAAAGTAGCCATGCGCTACTGAATGAAACCACCTACCGCGTCACCTGGTGGAAAACTGCGGAGTTAGCATTCCTATCTCAAAAACGGAACGAGATAGGGAAAAAAAGTGATTTACAAAGTTGTAGAAAATCATCGATTTAGTACGAAAAGATACCTTGTGGACATTAATGAGCAGACTACAACGGTTAACACACGCATTTGTTTTTTCGTGATTTCCTACACTGTGACGTGACAAAAGGATCTGAGAAAGAAAAAAACAACTAATTTTAACAATATACCTTTATTTGAGATGTTCAAACTTCTCACCGTCAGCTGCAATACACATCTGGATCCTCGTTTGAATCTCACGTTGCACACGTTGGAGCATAGAGCGTGACACGTTGGCACAAGCGTCCGTAACGCGTCGTTTAAGGTCCTGCAATGTTTGTGGAGGGGTCGCATACACCTTCTGTTTCAGGTATCCCCACAGGAAAAAGTCCAGTGGAGTCAGATCAGGTGAACGTGGAGGCCACACTTCGAAACCGCCATACCCAATTATTTGGTCCCTGAATTTCTTGACGAGGACTGGAGATCTCAGCTTTGGAATACTCAGCCATGACCACGAGCATCAACATACTACAACCCCAAGAAGATGTCTCTTTTATAGCTGTCTCAGGTGAACAGGCGTGACGTTTCTTGCGTATTTACATACTGCAAAAATTTTGAACACCAAGCGCAAGTTGCGTTGAGTTGATGCGACACTATTTTACACGATCTACGTATTGTCTACTCTGTTTATAAAGACAATCAGTACAAGGATGAATCCCTCGAGGTTTGAACCGCGGTCCTTTTGATTGGGGATCAAAAGCGATATACCACTGTGCACATTGCGGTGTTGTGTTTTTCCCGAAAGATAATCATTTCTCTTTTCGTTCAAGTTTCGTGACGTCACAGTGTAGGAAATCACGAAAAAACAAATGCGCGTTTTAACCGTTCTATTCTTTGTATTAATGTCCACAAGGTATCTTTTTGTACTAAATCGATGATTTTCTACAACTTTGTAAATCTTTTTTTTCCATATCTCGTTCCGTTTTCGAGATAGGAATGCTAACTCCGTAATTATCCACCAGGTGGCGCAGTAGGTGGTTTCATTCAGTAGCGCATGGCTACTTTACTATACCTAGACACCACTTTTATGAATATAGCAGCAGCCGTTCCGAAGTTAAGAGGGTGGGAAGGGACTTTAGTGGGCATACTGTATATAGATTACAGTAGTAGAACTGGCACATTTTATTTTTAATACAAGAAGATAGTGATTAGTTCTTTTCTGTTTAAAAGTAAAAAAAAGCTTTCAGATCTGAGAAGCAAGTGCAAGATACTCACCCAAAGCATACCGATATTCTGATTATGGATAAACCAAAGTAATATTTATAAAACATCAGCAATTATGTGACAGCAAAACGTTAGGGTATTTTTGAAGTGTATTTAAACTATCTAAAAGGTTTAATCAGGAAAAATATTGTTGCTACGAAAAAAATCTCGCTCTTCCAAACGTCCTCTTCCTAATTGTGTTTTCAATTGCAGTACATTTCTAAACAAAATATTTCCAAGATTAAAAATCAAATTTATGAAAGAAACTTTATTTTTTAAAAAGAAACAGTGTATAAGTCGTACCATAAATTACTTTGAAGTGTTAAAACCGTTTATCGTCTTTTTATGAGGAGACTCCAATAACTTTGAAAATATTTCATGTGTAGAAAAAACAGTTAGAAATCGAGGAATAAAGAATAATTTAATTGAATTTTAAAATTAATATTTCACTTTAACCTCTTTTGCTGCATATTTTCTAACACGTATTGGTTTCACTTTTAAGGTGTTTAATCATTAAAACTTTTATGGAAAAATCATTTCTAAATGATTTCTGAGTTGTACGTAAATATATGGTTTTATAGAATCACAGTTTCCTTGAAAGCCTAGAATGAACAAGAATGATCAATCATGCTTCCATTAAATTTTTTCATAAATAAGCTAGCATATTTAATGTAGTAAGAAATATTAAACTGTAATTGCACACCATAAAAATACGCACGACATTAAAAAAACATAACCAATGAATTAAAAGTGTAGGCTTAAGTAATAACTACTTGTGAACTTTTAGACTTTGGGTTTGAAAAATTGACTAAACTTTAATGGAGTTCGATGTTTTAATTTCTGTTCACAGTACTTTGTTAATATTGCGAACATATTACTCAGAAATGAATTACTGCTTGAAATAAGTGAGCTAGAAATATCAACCTTTATATAGAGTTAAACTTAATTGTTCATTGAAAGTGATTGGTGCGAATGAATGTTAATACATTTATTTATTCAAGAAATAAATTTTGTAATTTGAAATTGACTTAGCAAAACTTAAGTTCCTTTTCTGGCATGTATGACTTAATTTAGTTTTACAATCAACAAATCTCAATAAACAGGTTTTCAAACTGGACTAAAAGGTAAATATTATATACATTCGAAGGATTTGAATTATATCAACATGAGGTGCCAAGTTAAATGTCCATTTCTCGCATTACCCCATTCTTAAATGTAAACCTCAACCAAATAAAACAAAGAAGATAAGAGAAAATGAAATTGAAAAATGTACCCTTTGAGTTTCAAAGACTAAGTGTTACCTACAGATGAAATAAAAGTTTTACTTAATGAAACTAAATGCTTTTTTTCAAAAGAGATAGACAAATGCAAGAGAATTATTAATTAAGAAATATAAAGTATACGATACTAAAACTAACACGGAGGAAGTTAAATAAAATGAGGAAGGAAATAACCTTAGTTTCGCAATTATCATCAGCAGAGATAGTCCCTTTTCCTGCAATAAATTATACAGCAAAGGAAAAAAAGGAAATATTTCTCCTTAGAAAGTATCATACTTTAACTTTTGAAAAATTTTGACTTTTTCGTAATGTTTTCTTTGTTCAATCACTAAAATGTTTGAAGTGATCTGATTCAAAATCAAAAGCATTATAACACAGAAAAGTTTTGAGTCTGTAAGTAGTTAAGTTGAAAATCTTAAGGATATTGTATAAGCCGAAACCTTATACTAAATACATCATAATTAATATTTTATATATATGTTTGAAGTGTGAAATATAGTAGAGAGATAAATTTATGTAATAAATATATGTTTATACATAAGATTTGAATAATACATTTCTTCTCAAAATCTTATTCGTTGAATTTGATCATCGTTTTCTTCATTAACAATTTTTACCAACTTTAGTTTTTATTTTCTAAATATGAAATTTTTAAAATAGCCCAAAAGTATGAGCAACCAGATACTTTTATCTCAGTTAACAGCCTTTATTTCGTTAAAATAATTGGTAAATTATCATTTTAACAGTCATTCGATTTAAATTTAGTTTTCCCCAAAATTCATAATGAAATGTTAAGAAGAATACCTTTCTTAGAAATTTCAGCTTTGTTTTCGAGAGAGAAAACGAAAGACATTTTGAGTTTTAAGTTTAACGTTGTAGAGGAATTTGCTTCCATTTAAAATTGTTTGAGAATACTTTTACATGCTCATAAATTACGTTACAGTTACTAATTATGGTTATATCTGAGTTGCAGTTCTTACCCGTTTGTGTGAGAGTAAGTAATTTTAAAAAAATGTGAAACAGAAAACAATAATAAATGGATAAGGCTGGAATTAGAGGATTCTACCTTAATGAGAACTTTTGAATCCATTATATTAATTTACGATAATAATTTGTGTATAATTCACATTTATATAACTAAAGTATCACATACCTTACATTTGTAAGAACTGATGTAATCATTGTAACTTTTTTGATCATATTAGTTCGAAAGGTGTTCAGAATGCAGTAAGACTGCTTAAATCAATAAAAAAGGCTGTAAAATTAAAAGAACACAAGAATTGTAGAATAAAATGGCATATGGTAGCATATGTTCGTGTATAGAAGTCACATTAGCAGGCTATAAGCAAACACTTATTTGTTAAACTCAGTCTACATCTGAGGCTATTAGAAAGAAATACAATTGACTCGAACAGTCGCTTGCAGAAAACAGCAACAGAAACTTCAGAAATGGTAAGTACGAAAAATTAGAAGTGAACCATTTTGGGAATGCGGTAGTTTAATTGGCTTAAAAAAGAGAGACGGTGAGAAGTCTAGAAAGCGCATTATGCTATGGACGATTTTCCCCGCCTGTTACAGATGTTACCATGAGCTTGATCAAAGCTACATCGTATGAGGATCGTTTAAAAATCATCTCAAAGATATCTGATGCTATGGATGTATCCGTCGGATCTGTAGATGGAACTGTTAGAAACGAGCTTAGGTAGATGTAAGTTGTACTAAAGCACCTAGAAAACTATATTCGGAACCAGGATAATAGTTCAGTATATCATGTGCATCGTAACCCAATAGTTTATCTTTTGTTGGGTTATACTATTATCATATAGAAAGGCAACAAGTGCTAGAAAATTTGGGAGACGAATTTATGCCACTCAGACTTATTCCCCAGATTCTGAGAAAGTTTGTTAAGTTTCCTTTTCCTCCTTTGCTAAAATTGTTTTAGAAAAATGCTGGGATACACTTCTTACAGATGATGTGCTGAATTACAACTGTGATGTGGGTGTTGAACATGCATTTAAATCAAAGCTTCAAACATACTTTTGAGTAAGAAACACCTATCGGATTGATCTAGACAGTCGTAGATGGTTATTCAAAGTTCTTAGTATTTCAGCTGCGTTTGTTGTGTACAATCTTGTTACTTTTCAAATGATCCCTGTTTAGTTTTCTTAAACAAACTTTGTTAACAGAAAAGAAAACAATTTCTAACTTTGACATGCATTTGCTATCGAAATAACATCATTGTTTTATTAGGATTGTACTTAACGAATGTTTTAACGATCTCAAGAATCAGCCTCTATTTTTCATTTTTTTTTCAGTTTGTGTCGTTTAATATTCAACATAATTCCTTTACTGCATGATGGCGCATGTTTATTTGATGGGTTTCATATATACAGTGTGTGTGTATGGATATATGAATAATTGTCAATATCATCATCAATTGAGATTTTTCCGTCCCAAGCTTCCCCCGCAATACTGCTATGATGGCCTTGTTTTGTTTCCTAACCAGACAAGATTGTCTTGATGCTCATCTGTTTCATATTCGATTCAAGAGATCTCCAGTCTGCTATCTTATTAATTCCAGAAATCCTATGAACGGTAAAACATTTAGGCATTGGCATTTATTTATGTTGCTCAAAAGTATTGGGGCGAAAGACGGTTAATGGCTTAATTTCCAACATCCAGACATTTGTAAATAAAAATGTTTGTCAGCATCTATCTTCATTCTCTAGATCACGGCAAACACGTGCACACGCGTAGGAAAAACAATTAACAAATGATGTAGTTATGGCACCGAAAAGACCAACTTGTCTAATATTCATTCGAACTGGCATGGGTTCTGTCATTAAGGTGAGAACTGTAATTAATTTTTAGCGAGAAATTCGCTAAAAATAAAATTTAAAACAATTGAAAGGAAGGTATGCTGTATTTACTTTTGAGCTTCTTTGTGATCAGAACACCTCACAGCTATGCTCCTCACTTAAGTAAGAAATCCTTGGCGCTCTAACATGACTTCTAATATTTCATCTGTCTTGCACCTTTGGATCATTTCCAGCCAAGTCACGAGTGAATGCATGGTCGTATTAAGCTTGCAGATGTTCTCTCCTTCATTTCCCTCACACACATCCACTTCTTTGAGTATTTTTTAAAAACTTACTAGGCATACCTTCGGAAGATACTTCTCGTAACTGAAGTGATACTGATATGCTAAACTCCGACTAATGTGTTACAATTTGGAGTATGTGTGGGGTAAAGTTTGGTATTTAATAATAGTTCATCAATACAATATAAAATTTAAAGATTACTTTTGAATATAATACTATAAAAGGGGGAAAAGTAAACATAAGAATTCTCCCACATCTTTGCATGTGTGGTGTAAAGTTTGGTATTTAATAATAGTTCATTAATACAATATAACATTTAAACATTACTTCTGAATATAATACTATGAAAGGGGGAAAAGTAAGTAAAAGAATTCTTCTACATCTTTGTGTATTTTTCAGAAACTTACTAGACATACATTCGGAAGATTCTTCACGTATCTAAAGTGATACCGATATGTTAAACTCCGACTAATGTGTTACAATTTCGAGTATGTGTGGCTTAAAGTTTGCTATTTAATAATAGTTCATTCATACAATATAACATTTAAAGATTACTTCTGAATATAATACTATGAAAGCGTGAAAAGTAAGCACAAGTATTCTTTTTCATAGCAAATTAAAAAGATTCTGTCTCACATTTAAATTAATATAGCACATTCTACTGCTGTTATATACCTTTGTGAGCATTTACCATTCGTGGGGTTCTTTTCAAATGGTCTTTACAAAAACGAAAAAAAAAACACCTGAAGCAATCGAAATATTGAGCCAATACTGTATGTATTAGCTTTTGAGTAGAAATTCTTTAAACACGTAACGATTGATGAGAAAATGCACATTAAAATAAATAGCATAAAAATGTGGGATTTGCTAGATTGCGTAGTTTGGGGGGGGGGGGGGGAGGGGCAAGGAAGGAACTTCAAAAGATACGTATAAGGTTTTTTTTTAAATTTCTGTCAAGGGAGTTCAGTGACATGTCAGTGTAAAATTGAAACTCTGTTAGTATGAATAAATAAACAAGAAAGTTTAACAGAAAAGCATTTTTAAGGAAAATCGGTTGTTGTTGTTGTTGTTGCTTATGCCCCCTGGTCGGAAATGTATTATAGACCAGGTCCATATAGGCTTGCGGACAGAGGGTTGCGGCCCCAGTTTATAATGGCACCATGGGGGGTCGGAGTCCGACTTAGCCAGGTGCCATCTCACTTTTGAGCGGGTGTACCCCCAGGGTTGAGATCTGGGAAATCATACCTTCCTTAACTCACTGATCTCAAAGAAGGACTTTCCTTTATAAGGATTTAACGGGCCCATATACGGCCTACACACGAAGGTATTTAACGGTGCTTGTCGGATTCGATCCGAGCACCCTCAGTACCAAAAGCCAACACGCTACCGCTGGGCTACCTCTGGCCCTAAATCAATTATGCTCACAGTTTGTTCATGGGCGCTCCGAACACTCGCTGTACTACTGATTGATATTCTCTCACTTAGATGCATGACGCAAGCAGAACAATATGATAAAAAACGATTAAATATTGTGAAGTAACCTTGGATCCAGGTTTCGTCCGAAACGTAGGGCAAACGTAGGGGTCGAAATGGAGGGTACGGTCCAAGATTGCATGGTACGCTAGAGGTGTATATATTTCCAACTGGTTCCGCCCAGCAGGGCATGCTCTATGCATTTGACATAAATTTTAAGTGTTGTTGATTGGTTTTTCATAATTTATAAAGGCCTACTCACTAAGGTACGTTATTTTTTTAAAGTATGCTCGCTTTGATAAAAAATGGAAGAAAAACAATGAAGTTGAGTGTGCTAAAATAAAAGTAATTTATTCTAGAACCCCATTCATGGTAGCTTCTGTTTCCTTAGCATACATTGGATTTTGTGTATTTAAGGATAATTCATTCCAGGTACGAAACCTAGAGTAAAAGTGCCATTCACTACACTGATTTAAAGTGAAAAAGTGTGATACGAAATCAAAAATATGGACCGTTTATATCGAAAGTGGTGCAAATCCATTTTTTGTTGTTTCGAAAAAACTTCCACTTTCATAATCAATCGCTACGCAGTTTCTTCTATTGCCCAATTTTAAATTGAACAAAGGATTAGCATTTTTTAAGATATTAAATATTAACTACTTATAGATAAAAAGTTTACACTAAACTAATCACAAATTATGGGATATCTCATTAAAAAAATGATTTACACCACTTTCAAAATAAACGGTCCATATGTGTAAGAATTGTATAAAACTAATTTATTTATGTGTTAAACATTGTACCTCTAAATCTGAAAAGCGTAAATTATCTTTCCTTAGAGAAAACTATGAACAAACTTTTTCTAATGAAAGTATAAATAATCTGACTCCCAAATAAAACAAAGGCAATCTTTTCCAGTTGAAAATTACAAAGGCGAAAGTTTCAAAATAAAGACAATTTTCTCCCAGTGAAAATATAAACAATCATAAATCACGCTGAGTTGGAAGGAGGTATCGTTTACCGTTCAGGAATTATCGTTTCCAGTCATTTTGAGTGCCTGTCACGTGGCATGTTTATCAGTTGGAGGGTATTTTTCTGCCTCTTTGAAAGATGAATCCAAGAATGGAAATCTCCAGCACACCCCGACTGTATGGATCTTGGCTTCGCCCTCGTTATGAGCATAGCGATTAGGGATGTTGAAAGCGAGAAATTGTAATTGCCTCAATTCTCTGATAATGAATGAATTAATCCAGAGTTGACTGATTCTTCCAGCAACGGAAAAAACCCAGGAAGGATCCTAAACGTCATGCTACGTCTAGATGATTTAGTGATAAGGTAGATTGAAGTAGGAACGCGACTTTACAGAAGTCAACGGTCATTCATGTACACAACAAAGATCTTGTGCGGCCATATGTTATGTATCATTAGCTAATTAATGCCTCAAAAATACGAATGTATAGCTAAAGACGAGGAATTTTTTGTTTCAATAATTGCTGACTTGCCTTTAGTTCCCCATTTCTTTACCTATTGATTATTTACCTTGATCGATATTTACAAGAATCAAAGAAAGTTATATAAAAATAATCCTGGAAATTTATTTCGTACTGAAAATCCTTCTAGTTCAAAATAATTCTTTTTTTTAATATATGCAGGACATGAGAATCTTTTACCTTTTCGTATTTGCTGAGTTGCAATTTTTCACATTTATTCCTATTTTCTTCTCTTGATAATACAATGGGAACCGTGATGTTCTAGACATTTTAAAGAACATTATATTTCATTTTCATACTGCTACAACATTTAGTAAGGCATTTTTACAAAGACATTTTTATCATTAAATTTTTGTAGGCCTATTATTTTTTCAAATTTAACGCCACTTTTTTCTGTTATTTAGAATGCTAAACACCTTAAGATTTTACAGTAGGGGAGAGAAAAACCTAATACTTTACATTTAGGAAAATTACATAGTTTTAAATGAGTTTTTGCAGTTTTAAAAAAGTTTAATAATCTATACATTAAAGGTATAGCATGAAAATATCTCCATAAATATTTCTAAAATTATATAAAAAATATCAGATTTCTGAAAACAACCTTTTCTGGAGAAAATCAGATACCCCATAACACACAAGAAAATAATATGGTAAAATTCATAATTAAAGTGTATTATTTTATAATATAAAACATCTACTTATATAGGGCCCGAAGTAGCCTAGTGGTAGCGCATCAGCTTTCATTTCTAAGGATACTCGTATCGAATCCGGACAAGCGCCAGTAAATATCTTCGTGTCTAGGCCGGATATGGGCACTTTAAATTCGTAGACCGGTTTTGTTGCGGCCATGTGGTACAGCACGCTGGTTTTCGGTGCTGAGGGTCCTCGGATCAAATATCGGCTCCACGCCACGAAAAATGCCTCCGTTTGTGCTGTCCCTTCATAGGGGGTAATGCTGTCCGCCTATATGATGCCCATAATAAAATGGACAGTAAACTGCGGAGTAGTATAGGCGAATGTTTGACGACAAGTGCATCCGCTTATATATGAAAATTCGGAGACCGAAAGGTCCTTCCATGAAGTCAGAGAGGGTGGCAGAGTATCCCCCCCCCCTAGTTAGAAATAACATCAACACCTACTTATACTGATAGTTATACAAAAGCCATAGATTTTGTTGAGGGGGGAGATGCGCACTCCTTGGATTATCCTTTTTTTTTACAGGGGATGTGCTCGAATGTTGAAACAACCAATCAGTAAACGTTTCGTGGCAAATCTGTTGGTTGTGACGTCTCTCTGATCTGTCGACGAAGCTTCTAGGAAGTTATCTCCTAGTACGCACTACACAGTCGTTGCATTCGTGAGTAGTTGCTGTTTTCACCTTTCACAATTAGGACTTACATCGGATTTTCTTCTAAGACATTCACGTACGTAGATAATATATGAACTTTATTAGCAGCACGCATTTTATGATGTATTTAGGGGACGAGTCACTGTTAATATACATATCTTTCTTCTAGGTCCAGAGAGAGAATATACTGATTTTTTTGTGTGGAGTCTCGCTGAAGTATGTCGTTCCGATATTATACCAATTACTGGAACATTCAGGTGCATATAAAATTAATTTATTTTGCTCTGTTTAACTTTAAATGTAATGGTTACTATCGAATTTATTTAAAACAGGAAATTGCAAATTCTGGTGGTATGTCGATATTTAGCTATCAGGCTTAGTTTAGAAAACAATTTGTTTTAGTAACCGAAGAAATAGTTTTGTCATAAATTAATCATATTTTTGTTAGTTTTAACGTGCATTTGTTATTGTATACGTAAGTAATTATTTTGACGTGATGCCACTAGAAAGATTTTACTTAAGCTCCCTTAGAAAACAAATCCTAATTTGATGCATCATTAGAATACTAAATTTATATCTGTAAACGCATGTGGTGAAAATACATTTCGGAAAAAAATAGTCTAATCAAAAGCATACCTTTGAATTAATGAGAGATTTCCCTTTTTATTAAATAAAGGAATATTTAATTGTGAATATAAGTTATTATTTAGAATTATTAGAAATATATCTGTTATACAACTTAAGAAACAAAATGTGATGATATTCACTACCAACCTACAGAATTACTGTAAATCTAAATTATGCGGAAACGATATTTTCAAATTTATTCTACTCTGGTGAAATTACCTATCTTGCGCACTTGGCTCTAAAATACCCTGTTTTGCAATGCTCATTAATGGGTATGTCACTTTACTGACAGTATTTGACACTTATTATTCATTTTATAATTAATATTTTAAATGTGGTGCATAATAATAGTTCGCTCTCTTGCTAACGAGTTAAATAATTACTTAATTCTATGCATTATTAATGGCGACTGAATAGCAATGTTTCGGATTTAGAAGCATTTCTGAATGATATAACACTAAAACTTAAGGTACCAGATCAGTTATTTGGAATATAAAATTGTTCTGACCCTCATAATTTTTAAATTAATATGATGAATATTGGCACAGAGTTGTAGGGAAAAATCTTTTAATGAATAATGAAATAATATTTTTAACGATTGAAAAAAGGTGTACATCCAAATCTATTCTTAATTTAAAATATTTTTTATCTATTTATTGAAATCTTAGTCTTTAAGTATAAAATTAATGATTTTATGTAGAAGTTTACAGTATATTATGTAGAAGTGTTACAGTATTCTACGAAGAAAATAATACTTGATACCAGTTGTTTAAAGTATAACTTTAACTGTATAGGCAACTTAAACTCTTTTTCCAAAAACTTTTTTAATCTTAATTTAAAAATAAAATCGTTACTTTTTAATTAATTTATCTCTTCTACTTCTTGTTTCTTAAGGTTAATTCAACAGATATTTAATATTGTTAGTGGAATAAATGCATTTCAACTTAAATAGTTTAGTTTTAAACTTTTTGTTGAATTTAAAATGATAGAGATAATTATATATGCTACAATACTGTTACATTACCTTCTGGTAAACAGTTTAGTAAGTTTAGGAAAAGTAATAAATTAAAATCTCAGGTAATTAGTACAAATTAAGAAAATATGAAATTTTTGAAGATGAAATTAATAAAACTTATCGAGTGAACAGCACAGCTGAAAATGCTCCTGTGACTCTTAACATGCGATCATTTTATTATTTGAAAAATATTTAAACACACTGCCAAAATTTATGTTATGTTAATGGTTTGTCCGAAGAAAAAGAATACAATATATTCCCCTATGAGCAATTCATATGTCCATGCATTTCGGTAGGTATAATTTAAGCTAGTAACAGATTAGATTGTATCTTAAAATGATAGGAAAAATAGTAATGGTTATAATGCAATAATATTTTGAAATATATACTTGATACTGTATTAAGTCTTCAGTGTTCGGAATTATACTAGTATATAGAGTATTTTAATTTAAAAACTAATAGACAACGCTGACAACGCAGATTTAATTTGAATATGAATATAACTTTCAGTTAAGAAATTCCTAATTCATGTTTTATTAAAATAATTCAATCAAAAAGTTATCTTAGTTTTCGTTAATAATTTATTTTTTTATGATTTCAATATGTTAAGTCAAAAAAGTTTATAGGTGTCCTATATAGAAACGAAATGAAATTTGAAACAACAGCTAGTTTATTCTATTGAGATTATAGGATTACAAATATAGCTAAATAAAAATTTGTAAGAATTTTTCAGTAAAAATTGGGGCTTATAACGGTGTACCTGCATTAGACTAACTTTAAGACTTGTTACTACACTGGTGTAAGAAATTAAGAGAATTTGCAGACTTGGTCGATTATCTCTAGAACTACTGTACCGATTTTAATGAAATTTGATATCTACATACACTGATACAATACAAAACAAATAACCATTCAATAATTGTAATACACACGCATGATCGTGCGTAACACTCGTTGGAGTCGGAAGGTATGAAACAGCGGTTAAAGAATAAACAAAAAATGGGTTAATAGATGGGTTAATAGGGGGTATGGTCCCCTCTTACAAATATACAGGTCTCGCAGCGTGATTTCATTCTGGAAATAAGGCAGTTTATCATTTCCTGTGGCAATTGGTCCCATTCGTTCAGCAACGCTGTTTTCATTCCATGGATGGTTTTCGGAGGGGGGTTGCGAGTTTCAATTGCCTTCCCCAGAGCGTCCCAGACATGCTCTATAGGGTTAAGGTCTGGAGATCTGTTTGGCCAATCCATCCGGTGAATATCCTCACTCTCTAGAAATTCGTCAACCAGAAGAGCTCTATGTGGTCTCGCGTTATCGTCCATTAAAATGAACTCAGTTCCAACTGCACCCCTGAGATGGCGAACATAGGGCTCCAAGACCTCATCCCTATACCTCACACCAGTCACAGTGCCTCTTTCAAAGACATGGAGAGGTGTGCGGCCATCCAACATGATGCCTGCCCAGACCATTAAACCTCTTCCGCCATAATGGTCGATTTCGCGGACATTGGAGGGTAGGTAGCGGGTCCCTGGTTCTCTCCATATGAACGTACGGCGAGAATCTGTGTTTAGGCTGCACCGGGACTCATTAGTGAAGAGAACGGTCGCCCATTGATCCATACTCCAATCTCTATGCTCTTTGCACCATGATAAACGGATTCTCCTGTTCGTAAAAGTGAGCGGGACGCAAACAGGAGGTCTTCTTGCAAACAACCCTCTCTCATGAAGTCTTTTGGAAACAGTCACCCTTGATACACTGGTTCCTGTGGCTGCATACAAGTCACGAGAGAGCTGAGAAGCTGTAGCACTCCTGTTACGCCTCGCTATAACCGACAAATGGCGATCTTCTCTGGCCGACCTTTGGTGGCTCTTGGACGACCTTGCCCAGGCTTTCTATCGATGGATCCGGTATCCTGCAACTGTTTCCATAAGTTACACACGACGCTGGGCGTTAAATTGAACGCTCTACAAATTTGGACTTGAGATTGGCCTGCTTCTAGTCTCCCCACAATTCGCCACCTCATTCCATCATCTAAACGTTGGTGGTTACTCATTTTTAGTGTTACAATTTGAAATTTACCTATTGCTGCAAAGTAACACCAAGAAATTCGCCGAGTTCTGCTAGCGAACGAAATGCATCTTAACTTACGCGCGCTTATAAAGCCTGTTTCTCTACTGGCTCCGCCTACACACACTTGTACGCTTACGTATTTGACGTACAAGATTTGCATTTTTGTCTAGAAGCAGTGGTTTTACATTCAGTTCAGTTCTTTTCATGAAATTCGATATTATATGCAAATTCTCTTAATTTATTTCACCAGTGTAGTTCTTTTAATTTATTTTAGTAGTGTAAGCCGAGCTACATTTAACAATTCCCAAGTTGTGTACTTAAAACATAAGTTCTCTGGGTTTCTTACTTGTATATGTAGTATCAATAAGGGCTGACCAAGTTATGTAATTTAATATTTAGAATCACCATTTATCTTTAACTCTTTACTTTTGGTTTCAAAATGTGCGTGCCAAAAAAGGGTCATAAAATTTGTTGTTATAATGATGCTCCCTCATGAAGTTTTATCCATTACGGGTGGATGCATATACTTTAATACATTCACACTAATTTTAAATGCTGTCTATAATTCATCGTTGTACATTATATGTAACAAACATTGGCTGAAAAGACATGGAATTGAAAACAAAATTTAAATCTAGTTTCAGATCTGAGGTTAAACCAATCATCCTTGTTTTGTAAGAAAAGGATAACACTCAACCTCAACGCAACCGTGGAATAGCTATATTTTATTTCAATACAATTTTAGCTGAGGGTAGGGTTGACACTTATTACATCCCCCTCCAGGTGTTGTGTCACTGCAATAACAGCTTTTTTGTGAAGGTATAAAGATATATTTAGTCCCAGAATGTTTATTTGGGATTCAAATTTTTTAACCTCTGTTTTCACTGAAGATTTCAAGTGAAGATGCAAGTACTTATAATTATTTCTATTCCATTTCAGGACAATTCAACGATCTGTTCGTCTGATACAAATACCTCCTGCAACAAGATTGTGTGCTGTTTCATGCACACCGCACTCTGAATCAGATAGGAATTACTGGTTGGTTGAAGGTGAGCAAACAGTCATAAATTAATAGTTATAATGTTTAGGTATATAGTTATGTGATTGCAAATATTAAGATTTTTATTTATTTTTTCGGGGAGAGTTCAAAACCCGTACGTAGGATTCCATGGTTTTAAACGCTTTTATTGTAACTTATACCCACGAAGAAGCTTGAATATTACTAGATGCGGTTTTAGCAAATTGTTAGTTCACTGAAAAAAAGAAAATTTTCGTTATAAATTGTGTTGTATACGCAACAACCTTTATTTGCTTAATTTTTTAAAAATTAAACAGTGATATTTCGATCCAATTTAAAAATAGTTTGATTATAAATAAAAAATTAATTCCTCCTTAATATCTTCGTGTATGACAACATGCTTAAAAACTCAAATGAAAAAGTTCATAAATTAAAAAATACTTTCTTCGAGTTAGCAAGAGAATATTTTTCTATAATTTTAGTACATTTAATTCTAAAACCTATTATGCATTTAAAGAGATAAATGTTCAGGGATTAATACAGGTTATATACGGAGTTCTTGAAAAAAAGGACAATAATTTAACTGACTCAATTCTTGTGAATAACAAATTAAGTCTTCAAATTTGTATGTTTGATTGCAACTTCGCAATAAAAACAAAATCTAAGGAATTAACTATAATTTCTGTATTATAAATATTTAAATTTGTGTAGATTCCAGTCTCAAACAATGTCAAATATAGCAGACTAACCAAAAAATCCTATTTTTTCATTATTTTTTATACAAATTTTCATAAACTGTACGCAAGAATAAAAATTTTTTACTGTTTAGAGTAAAGCTAGAAGTTAAATGTAAAATCTTTGTACTAGTGCAACGGATTTTTTTCATTATTTGTAAAAATACACCTAGTTCTTGTAAAAACTTTTATTTTCACATGTATAGTATGAAATCTTAAAAGGAACTTATGTTTCACAAATTTTTGAATTATCTAAAAATATATAATCTTTAAGGTAGAGCGAAACTTTTAATTTCATTAATAACGTATTAATGTTAGAATTTTGTCTTAAAAACATAATATGACCACTCTGATTTTTGAACTGACTTCGCAGTAATTACTCAAATAAAATATTCTATATCACATTATGTATTCATATTTATTACTTTGATAAGTGATATTTTAATAATTTCAGAGAAATAGAGACTGAATAGCAGCACTGAATGAGCCGGAATCTGTCCAGTACGACGAATTCATAATCTGCAAACAGAAAATGAAATTCAGTCTTCTCTTTTCGTTCCATTCACATCTGCCAAATCAGCAACGTATTTCATTCCCCAGAAAACGTGTATAAGAGGTTGCAAGCAAGCATGTTGCTTGCTGTAACTCGTGTGCTATATTACGTAACACCGATAATATGAAAAATAAGGTGTTGCAGTAAAATCAAAGAAACACAACATCTGTCTTTACCATTTATTTCTGAGAGGGCAGGTACAAAATTGGAAGTACAGTAATTGATATATGGTATACAGTGAAACTTCTCTAGCCTGCCACCTCGCGAAACAGACATATTTTGTTCAGAACCGATTAAATATACCCCACAGAGCCAATGTTATTTTACCCCCTTTCCGCGGCCACCCCTCAAAACGGCCACTTTTTTTTCGGAACCATGACTGGCAGCTATATAGAAGTTTCACTGTATAAGGTTGTAAACAGACATGTTGTTTGCTAGAATTATTATTTTTATGTATGTTAGGGCCTTTGTGTCGCCATGAAATTAAAGTATCCGTACTCTTTTGAAACGGCCTTTTAGGTAATAAAAATCGACTTTCCACTTATAAAAGATTGGGCTTTTATATTATTGTATATTTCTAATTCTGTTTGAATTATGGTTCTATCGTAATTAACAGCCGAGTAACAGATATTTTAACTATAGTTGTCAAAGAATTTTATAACCGGAAGTAGCTTTTTCTCAAAATTAATTTTTTCATCATTTCTCTTTACGCAAAACATCCTACAGTAAAAAGTCATGCATCAAATGCCTTAAAATTTTGAATAGTTGCTCTTCAAATGTTTGTAAAGGGAATAGACTACGCTTATCTTTGTAGATTAATTATTTTTTGTTTACATTGGTATAAATTGCAAATGACAAAGGATTTTAAGCAATTTTTCTGTACATCACTACAGGTAACCCTCCTATAACATGGTAGATAGGTTCCTAAGAATACCGTGTTGTGTGAAACCGTGTAATATGAGACCCAGAGGCAGTACAAAAAAGGGGGGTTACGTTCCGAAAACATATTAAAAACAAACATTTTTTTAAATTCCATATAAGCAACTTAATTTTATTAAAAGTATAAATGTATGTATAACACAAAACGAAAAGAAACAAAAAATATTATTTTCATTTAATGCGACCTATATTTAATAAATTTCTTCGTCATCACTGCTCAATAAAATCAAACGGGAACTTTTTTTCGGTTGAACGATATCACCTTCGCTTTCAAAACCTTATTTTTCATTTAGATTTTTTGCACCTATCTTCTTCAAAAAATCTGTAATTTTGGTTTGTTTCCTGGTTCTTATAAGGTCATTGTAGATTCACGGTAGGGAGATAGACAATTTGGCAGCTCCTTTTAGAATTTTCGGCTTCTTTCAGCGGAAGGGTCTGCATTCAAGAAAAATGATTCAAGATTTTCAACTAAACTTAGGCCTTCTTGCAATTTTATAGAGTTATAAATGAATAAATTATAATTTGTTTATACATTTTCCTGTAAAGCCACTATAGTTTATTATTCCTTCCCATCATTATTTTAAGGTAATTTTGTTTTTAAATGTGTTAAACAAAAATCATGTTATCTAGTGCTGTAAAAGTACATTTTTGTACAAAGGTTTTCTCAATTTTTTATCGTGTTAGAGCGAAACCATGTTACAGGTTGCAGTGTTATACGAGGGTTCCCGCAATTTATCCTATAGTGTTAGAGCGAAACCGTGTTGTAAGATGCCGTGCTGTAGGAGGGCTACCTGCACTTAAACTGCTACAACTTCTAAGATAAACAAAATATCGTCTTGAGTATACTCTATTCCCCAGAGAAAGTTATCTTCATTTTCAAATTTATAAAATGGTAATATATTTGTTTATTTTTGAGTTATCATGTTTTGCAGAAATGTCAAATTTGCACCCAGTTTTACCCCTTTGAAAAATTATTTTAATGTAACAGCTCAATTTTTTTATGCATATTTCCAAGTTTTAACTTACATGTCACTATAAAGAAAAGATAAAAAGACAAAAAAATTCAAGAAATCACCTCTGAGGGTGTACGTATACCTTAAAGAAACACAACAGGTGTGCTCAGTGGTAGATTTAGGACCAGGGCAAGTAAGCCGCAGACCCGTGAATAAAAAAAATATTTTACCTTGTGATTTTTTTCAACTGATCTAAAATATTTATAAAAGAAAAAGAGAGTTTGACTTTGTTTTAAAATAAAAATAGTGAAAATTGTTTTAACAAAAAATATTTATAATGATTTTTATTTATAACTTATTAAATTTATACTTTTCTTAATATTTCTTGTCTTCAAATGAATCGAAGAGGACCCTAAAAGAAATTCAGCCTAGGGCCGCAAAATGTTTAAATCCGCCACTGTGTGCTCTTAGCCTTTGCTTCTCTGGAGATGATTTCGAAAGTGAGATTATATTACTTGATATGTTATATGCATGTCTATAAAATGTTTTGAGAAGGTATGTTGCTTGCGGTACTAATTGAGCTCCACTGTGTTAAAGGTATCCTTAGCGTCATAGTGAAATTAAAGAAACGCAGCATGCGTGCTTACTTTCTGTAATTAGATAATATTGAATAATGTAGTGTAATTTTGCGCTAGTGCAGTTATATAATAGTTTTTACAGTTATTTAATCTGCTGTAATATAATAGTGTTGCACTACCTGAAAATTCGGGGGGGGGGATTTAGCTTTTGACTCCTCTTAGATAATATTGAATAATGTACTGTAATTATGCAATAGTTAATAAAATAGTTTTTGCAGTTGTTTAATCTGCTGTAATATAACAGTGATGCACTACCTGAAAATTCGGTCTGTGTGTGTGTGGAAGGGAATTTAGCGTTTGACTCCTGTTAGATAACATTGAATATTGTAGTGCAATTATACAATAGTGCAGTTATATAATATTTTTTACAGTTATTTAATCTGCTGTAATATAATAGTGATGCACTACCTGAAAATTCAGGGGTGGGGGAATTCAGCATTTCACTCCTGTTAGATGTTTGAGACATTCGCAAAATAAATGTATATTCCATCATAAATTACCTGTCTTGGTTTGCAAGATCATACGATGAGGCTGGATTATTTTTAGATGATAAATGATTTCTGGATAAACCATTTCCTCGGCAGATTATTTTAGTCTTCCATTGGTCATTGCATTATTAATAAACGTTCTTTATTAAAAGTATGAAAGGCTGATTCTTAAGAAGAACAGACTCCACACTTTTAATGTCTGCAGGGAGAATTCATACACACATTAGCACCGTGCTACATATGAATATTTGATAACTTTCTGGTTCACAATATCTTGCCTAGTCTGATCAGCATCTTCTTTTTAAAAGCAGGCATCACTTCAGTCATCAGTGAAGAAGTTTCTCTCTCATTTTGGCTTTCTAAGTATGACATAACCGATGAACACTATTCAGGCCTACAGTGCTAGACGCAGAATTATTTTGCTCTTAAGGGGTGACTGTAGCCCCAAGTCCTTGCTGAGAATATGTGCACTTAGTGCAAACACAATTGTATTACAGCTGTTATGTGCCGTCTTATTATAAAATGATGTTTCTCTTAAATATAATCAATTACTACATTTGTTCTAACTCATAAATGTTCAAAAAAGAACATAGTTTTTTCAACATGGCAGACAACTTTCTTTTTCGACAATCACTCGATGTTACCGCAAGATTGGTCGGTTGATTTAAATGGGAAATGTATCGGTGAATCAATACCATCCTCTGGTGCCACCTCAATTTCGACCGAGCACTTCCAGGGGCAATATTTAGTAGACTCATACTCTTCTCTTACAAGCATACCATATGGACTCGGAAAAGAACAGAAAAATGTAAATATACGTAGATTTATTACCAAGGTATGTAGCAAATGTTGAAAGATCTAATTTCAGGAAAATTCATGAATGGGAAAATTTTCTTCAAATATAAAAAACAAAACAAAAACAACATTTTCTTTAATGACAGAAAAAAATGAGGTTTAGTAGCAACAAAATTTTGAGATATACTGTAAATGCTTTTGAAAAATTATAATATATTCTTTAAAATTTCTGTTTCACAATGATAAATATCAATGCATGCTTTAAAAAGTTTTGAGGGGAAAGTTATTATTTTTGTTTGTTCTTTGTAGAATATATTCCTTCCTACTGTGTTTTTCACAAATTATAATGCTTATTTGAATTATCTATTGCTATTAAAATACTTTTTAATATTCTAATAAAAAATAAGCCTACGCGGTAACTTTAATATATTCACGTATCTTCCAGAATTTCTCATTAAGAATATATATATACTGAAAATTAGTGTAAAAGTGGCGTGATATGAAAGTCATATTTGAAAATCATCCTGAAAACTGAGCTCTTTGTTGACTCTAATGTAATAAGGGATTTTTAGGAGTGTTTTCTCTCTCAGGACGCTTTTTATTAAGTATTAAATCAAAGTTGTTTTCCTTAGAGCATAGATTCTTAAACTCTAGTCCGCGGACCCCTGGGGGTCCACGAAACAATTTTGACATTAGCAATCTAAACTTGAACAAGATATTCTCGTGGAATTATCATTCGATACGTCTTTGAAACTATAATTCAACAAAACTGAAATCACAAAATTTTGCTTATTTCTCAGATCTGATTAACCTGCACTTGCAAATGAAGCCCTCCAATATTTGATTCCGTTCTGCACAACATATTTATGTATACAGGCTTTTTCGGTACTGTTATATATATATGAAATCAAAGTATAGAAACAAGCTCAATGTAGAAGCGGACCTCATAATAAAACTTTCCAACATAGAGCCTGACATTGCGGTTCTGGTTTCAAGAGAGCAACTGAACCCATCTCATTAAGTAAAAATCTTTTATAGAAAACATATTATAATAAGATAGATCTATTTTGACCAATATTTGACCAAGAAATGTTTGTATGAGTTTAATGTATTATGATTTGTAACTTTTAAAATTCTTTTTACTACTGTTATTCATTTTATGTTTTTTATTCTATGTCCTAATAAAAATGTTCGTCTGAATAAATGCGCAAGACCATTTATTAAAATAACCAGCGATACATTTTTACCAATATTTTTTATAACGTAGTGCCTATGAGATTATTGAGCCAGAAATTAAGTCTCAAAAACGACTTAAAATACCTAGAGTTGGGATGGGGTTCGCAAAAAGAAATGTTGTTCAAGAGGGGGTCCTCGGTACTACTTAAGTTTAAGAACCCCTGCCCAGCACAGTCATCCTCGTCAGTTGCTATGTCCATGTTCCTGAGCACTTACCGTGGATAGAAAGGTTTAGATATCGTATAGAATAAGGTGTTTTGTGGCATATTAAAAACAAACTAAGTTTACTATACTTGGAAAGTAAATAACCTTGTTTTTATAGTCAAATTTTAAGTTTATTAATTTTTGCTCAGTTGAAGCTAGTTACAATTTGTCAACATTTTCACCTGATAGTCAAATATGAATAGCGATTTTTTAACTGTTCAGTTAAAATTTACAATGAAATTTTTACTTGGTTTAATGATTGCACTTTCTACCATGCAACCATAAATTAGTCTTTTTTTCTTAAAACTGAGGATGGCAATATGTACGCTCACGCGCAAATTTATAAGCTACCACAGTTTGTAGAATGGCTTTAAAGTTAACTGAGGGTATATGTGAAGTTTCTCACAAGTAATGCGTTTTCCTAGACATAGTTAAATTATGGTGGACTAAAAGTATCGCTTATAAAATTCCCTTTTTGCATGCTCAGAGTGATATGAATGTATTTTATGTATTGTTTGTTTTTGTTTACAACCTAAAGAAAGTCCTGGTAAAAATAGGAGAGAATATATTTGGTTCAAACTATGTAATGTATATCTACTGTCTACCTTAATTTGACACTTCAATGCCTGATTTTTTTTTCATGTCTGCTCAGCACTTTTTCACGATAATGATGCTTGACATATTCTTGCACGTGCTTGTTTCTCGAGTTAAAATGATTACTTTAAAATATCTGTTCTGTAAATAAAAATTATTCTGTGTAACTTGATTTTTTTTTCTGTTGTAGTTACATATTTCAATTTTAAGTAAACACATCAGTGTGGAGGAAATTGCGTAATGCACTAAAAATAAAATATAAAAGAAAGACATTAAAAAACTTATACTGTAATTAAGCAAGTGCGAGAAAAAGAAGCTAATTAGTATAGCTCTTGTGGAAAGGCAATCATGGAAAAGTACAACCCCTTTTTATAGAAAGGGGTTGTACTTTTTGTTCAAAACACTGGTTTTGAACAAAAAGTGTTCAAAACCAGTGTTTTTCGCAAGATTCTGGATGCCAATATGTATTGATCACACTCTTATAATCATTAGCCACCTCACATGAAAGCTGTCTATACTTTCATTTAAAAGTATTTGTAAAGTTTCTCAACGTTCTTACGAATTATACGCGTTGCTAGAACTAGTTAAAATAAAGGTGGATGAAAAGAGTTGCTTATAAAAGTCCTCTTGTAGATGCTCGTACAATTAACTAATGTATTTTATTTATCTTTAATATTTCATTAAGAAAGGCAATATGTTCTGGTTGAGGCTCAAAAGAGAAAAGTCTGCCAGAATTAAAGAATATATTTTGTTCAAACTATTTAATTTAATCATCTGTATACACCAATCTGACATTTGAACCTCGATAACCGATTTTTTATTTACTCAGCACTTTTTTATCATAGTGATGTATGACTTATTCATGAACATGTTTCTTTCTCGAGGTAAGATTATTACGTTTTACTTTCTGTAATGTAAGTAAATCATAATATGTAACTTACCATTTTGATTTTTTTCCTGTTGTAGTTACGTATTTGAATCTTTTAAGTGTAGAGTGTTTGGAATTGCTGAATTTAATATGCTTAAATAAAATATAATGAGTGGCATTAAGAAGATTATACTATACTAGAAGGTAACCCGTCATTTTGACGTCATAATACTAATAATGACGTCATAATGGAAAAAGTATATGAAAGTTAAAAAATATCCCGAATTATCTAACAATATTGCATTTAATCCACACCTTGTAAAAGCAAACCCTTTCATTATTTTTTATTTATTTAGTTTTTCATGAGATTGGAGTAGTAGACTGACATCCAGTTTTTTACAGCTCACTACGCGAAATGAATACTTGAACTACTTGATTCATTCACATTCAAGTTTGTTTACTTTCAGAATTCATCGCAAAACTAAACAGATTTTTAAAAACTGTTAAATATATAGCTAAAAGCATCCAATTTTTTTTAGTTCTGAATGTTTTATAGAAAAATAGACTGAACAAACGTGATTTGATGGAGAAAATATTTGTTTTTAGGTAAGAAAAAATTCTGATCCACATCTGAAATTGAAATTAAGCCTAACCGGCTGTTTGTTTACTGAGGGCTTCAATTGAAAGATGAGTACAGTCCGGAAGTGTTATACAGAGACAACGGCTATTATATATATAATTTGAGTAAATATGGTAAAACTAACTGCAATACATCTAGTGTAAAGATACACAAAAAGTACAATCTTTTTCTACAAGTTCAATGGACAAATCAGAAATTTTTAATATAAACATACTAAATACTGTTTATTCCAGAAGTGTAAAAGAACGAAAAAGAGAGATAACATATCGACCACATAATTAAAAATTCATGATTTGTTTGCAACGAGGGTCTTAATTGCTTGACGAGTTGCATCTAGGTTTGGTTTGGAGCGCTACGGTCAACTTTTTGCTACTCGAGGACTAATTAGACCAGGACCTACAGCTTAAAGCCGATTCCGAACGGCTACGAACGTCCATGCCAACAGTGGGACTCGAACCCACAGGGTCCGAACCGAATGCCACCGCCCTAGCCATTCAGCCATCACCTGGCGAGTTGCTTCTAGGATTATTACAAATGCTAACACGTAGAGCGTATGGCTGACAGTGTGGAATGAGTACGGCTAATTAAAGCCTGAAACATTCGAGCCAAAGACTGTCCACTGGACGACAACTCACCAACAGCGTTTTGGCAGAATTGTGTTCGTTGGCAGGCTTTAAACAATTGGTAAATTTAACAGTGCAACAGTGGATTGCAGTCGAACCAATCCTTTGCAAAATAAAAACATGATATTGCATAATCACTTGCAGTTAACTATATCTATTGAGAAAACACGGTATGGCCGATGATTAGCGTTTCTTCCTTCGCCATGTTGAGAAGAAAATGCGAATGTTGCGTAAACAGCTTAAGTCATCGTCCTCATTTTGTGTAGTTTTGAAGGTGCAAAGTGGTATGGCACTTTGATTGCTTGTACAGTCATGGTGAACGTTAGTTCCTCTGTCTCTGATGCATACAAACACAAAAACCTGTACGTTACATCGCATCGGAATGTTTTTGCTGAGTACGTCCACTCGATCATGGATAGTCCTCACTCCAGGGTAGTACCATTTTGTGTTAAATTGGAACATGATTTATTTGGCTTTCGAGTGGAACTAGATGCATGGTCAAGATTTTGTTTTCTTGTCCGAGTTTCCAAATATTAAAATTTTCTAGCATTTATGGAATAAATTTGAAAGGGCAGTAGGGGACAACGATCTCCTACCATCTACAGCTCTAGCGATACGATAATCATGAAGTATGGGTAGATATTTCTGTTGAATGGTTTGAAGCGTTAAAAGAGTACGAGCTGATATTATAAAGGCTAAAAAAGATCTCACCAAGCTTTAGTTAGATTTAAAGAGGCCACTCGGGGCGCAAAAAAGTTACAGAACATTATCTTATCCCAGGTTAGCCATAAAAGAGGAAAATGAATCTATTTTTTTTTACCGAAAATAGATTCTTTTTCCTCTTTTAGGGGAATATCTTGATAATCTCTAAGTTTCGTGATTATCATTAAATAAGTGCATTGAGAAATTGTGTCATGGAGTGAACATTCTGCCCGTGAATATTCGTATGTATAAATAGAAATATGATTTGTGAGGGACAGAATCAGAAGAATATATAAAATGCAACGGTTTAGAGAAAAAAAATAATCTGATTTTGATTTAATTTCGAATTGTTTAAAAACATTGTTTGCATAGATTTTTGTTATAAACACATACAATTTCGGAATGGCTTGTTTCATATGGAAAGAAAGAATGAATTCGAGAATATGCATAACGTGGAAATCAACGGTCACTCCTTCGAATTGCTGTTTCACGTAGTCCCGAGCGAAGCAATAACTTTTGGCCTTATTATTGGTACCCCTCTGTTAGATTTCGCTGAAGTTATTTTCAAAAAAGATTCTTTAATCATTCAGAAGCCCTACAACACGAACAACTTTTTATTGTTGATGGAAAATTTACCCAACTTTGGTTCTAACGAAATTGATTTAAACCACATTAAAGATAAGCAACGAAGAGACACTATTTTTAAACTTGTATCTACATATACGCCAAACAAAACCGAAACCGTAGATATTTCTATGAAGATAATTTTAAACGACGATATTCCCGTGTATCAAAGACCTCGACGTTTAGCAATTCCCGAGAAATCATTTGTAGATCAACAAATTAAAGAATGGTTAGAAGCCAGAATAATTAAACCTAGTTGCTCTGATTATACAAGCCCGATTGTTCTGGTTAAGAAAAAGACGGATCTACGCGACTATGTGTTGATTACCGAGCATTAAATAAGAAAACGATAAAGGATCGTTTCCCCTTACCGTTAATTGAAGACGTTCTGGATAAATTACAGGGTGCAAAGATATTCACAACGATTGATCTCCGAAATGGCTTTTTACATGTCGATGTAGAAGAAAATAGTCGCAAATTTACTAGTTTTGTAACTCCTGATGGACAATATGAATTTTTGAAAACACCTTTTGGTCTCTCTAACAGCCCCATTGTTTTTCAAAGATATATCTTTCACGTATTCCGAAATCTCATTAATGAAGGTATTGTTGTATTGTATATGGATGTTATAATTGTTCCGTCAGTAGATGAAGAAGAAGGTATTCAACGATTACGTCAAGTTTTAGAAGTAGCCTCTCGATACGGATTAGAAATTAAATTGAAGAAATCCCAGTTTTTAATGCAAAAAGTAGAATTCTTAGGTCATGTCATCAAAAACGGAACTGTTAAACTATCTCCGTCAATTACAGCTGCAGTGCAGAAATTTCCTCAGCCAACGACAATTAAGCAGGTCCAAAGCTTTCTAGGCCTCACGGGATATTTTCGAAAATTTATCCCTGGTTATTCTACTATCGCAAAACCTTTGAGCGACTTGCTTAGAAAACCTGAGAAGTTTATTTTTGGTCCGAACCAACAAGAAGCATTTTTGCGATTAAAACAATATCTCGCTACTGAACCCGTTTTGAGCATATTTACGCAAGGCAGAAAACTCGAAGTGCACACTGACGCTAGCAAACATGGATACGGAGCTGTGTTATTGCAAGAAGATGAAAATGGAAAATATCACCCCATCCATTACATGAGCAAGAAGACGTCGCAAGCTGGAGAGAAGTATTGCTCGTATAAATTAGAAGTTCTCGTGGTCATTGAATCATTGAAAAAAATTTTAGGAATTACTTGCTTGGTTCCAAATTTACAATTGTAACGGACTGTGCCGCTTTCCAGATGACAATGGGCAAGAAAGACCTTTCACCGAAAATTGCAAGATGGTCATTATTCTTGGGAGAATTTGACTATGAAGTTATCCATCGGTCAGGAGCACAGATGAAACATGTTGATGCGCTAAGTCGCAACACTGTGCTAATTATTTCAAATACGGACGACGATGTAACCGCCAAAATTAAAGCTGCCCAAAAACGAGACGAAAATATTGAAACGATTAAAACCTTGATAGAAAAGGGAAATGATGAAGAACATTTTGTCAAAAATGGAATTTTATATAAGTATAAAAATGGAAGAGAACTTTTAATGGTGCCTCAAGAAATGGAAAAAGAAATAATCAAACGATTTCATAGTAAAAATCATTTTGCATCATCCAAGGCCGAAGACGTTTTAAATCAAAATTATTACATACGTAATGCCAGAAAACAAATTGATAACGTCATTGCCAACTGCGTAGAATGTATGCTATGTAATAGAAAACGTGGCAAAGGAGAAGGTTTTCTTAATCCTATCCCAAAAGAAAATTCACCGTTGAGCACGTATCACGTTGACTTTATAGGTCCTATGCCTTCTACGAACAAGAATTATCAACATATTTTCACTGTCGTCGATGCCTTTACGAAATTTGTATGGTTATAACCAGTAAAATCGACATCGTCACGCGACGCAATAGAAAAATTAAAGCTACAACAAACTACCTTTGGAAATCCTTCCCGAATTATCAGTGACAGAGGAAGCGCATTTACTTCGAATGATTTTGAGACCTATTGCGTAGAAGAAGAAATAGAGCATATTAAAATTACAGCAGGAATTCCCCATGGTAACTGTCAGGTTGAAAGGATGCATGAAACTGTAATTCCTATACTCTCTAAACTTTCAATTTCCGATCCAACGAAATGGTACAAATACGTGTCTATGGTTCAACGAATAATGAACAGTACCGCTTCTCGAAGTACTAAATTCCCACCATTCGAACTATTGACAGCCGTGAAACTAAATGCATAACAGACATACGAGTGAAAGAAGTTTTGATGTTTGAAATTCAGTCTACCAGTATGACGTAATATAATATTTGCTAGATTCCTGCACCTGTGATTGTTTGCACGCGTGATATTATAATTTTATTTTATTCGCGTGATATTATATTTTGTATTTTTCGTATTTTACAATAACTGAAGATGGCAACTTCTATATTTTTAGTCTATATGATGGAATACGGTTTTAGGTTGTATTTAGGACAAAGAACCTGTAATGTACAATTTTACTTCGCTGGGATCGCCGAGTAGGACATCTCAGTCTTTTGTGGTAAATATTTTATTTTATAGTTCTCAATAAATGTTTATGTTGTTCAACGCCTAAACTCTATAATACAAAAGAACCAAACGTCACATTGGCGCAGTCGACAGGATTTATATTATATTTGGTATTGAGAACTATATATTGCATCTTTCAACGAATAAACGATAGAAACTTCTGTTTTCCAGTTTTGTTAATTATTGCACAGTTTCGTCTCAATCTAACAGGGCTTTTTTAGCAAAAGCACATAAAGAAGATTTAAGGACTCTTGCGGTTGAAATAGGAATACCAGATACCGGAAACCTTGTTATGGTTCAATTAAAGAAACTACACTGCTGGCCACCCAAATTGCAACACCAAGAAAGACAAGAGATATCACAACAAAATTTATTTTGTAGATAACATGTTGACCAAGTATCAAATGATTAAATTTATAGACTTCTGTGAAGTGTGGTTCCTGCCAAAATCAGTAGCTACGGTAGCCGCCATTGTTGGAGATCACCGCTTCCACATGCCTCGGCATTGATTCAAAGAGACTTTGGATGAGTTCTTGGGGTACAGCAGACCAAGCAGATTCCACACGTTGCCAAAGTTGATCTGCTGTGGCAGCTGGGGATGGAATCTGGGTCAATCGTAGAGCAACCATGGACCACATGTTTTCTATCGGCGAAAGATCCGGAGAGCGAGGCGGTCAGGGAAGCAATTCAATCTGGCGATTGACGAAGAACCGTTGGACAATGCGTGCCACGTGTGGTCGCGCATTATCCTGTTGAAATATGGCTGTGGGCAAGCACTGAAGATAAGGAAGGACAACTGGCTCCAACACCTCGGAGTGGAAGTGCTGGCTGTTTAAGGTACCGGCAATGCTTACTAGAGGTGTGCGAGAGTGATATCCAATACCGCCCCATACCATAATACCCGGTGCAGGACCAGTGTGGCGGTGCATAACGCAGCTGTTCAGCATCCTCTCTTCACGGTGTCTCCAGACTCGAATGCGACCATCGTGGTGTTGCAGACAGAAGCGTGATTCGTCAGTAAAGACAATTTCATTTCATTCTGCCGTCCACATCCTTCTGTCATCGCACCATTGGCGGCGGAGACGTCTGTGGTTCTGCGTCAGGGGTAGACAAAGCAATGGACGTCTTGCGGACAGACCACTCTGTTGTAAACGGCGTCGAATGGTACGCGCAGACACTGGATGATGCGTTACAGACTGCATGTGCTGTGCTATGGTTCGTGATGTGACTGAGCTATCCGTCACTGCCATGCGCACAATTTGCCTGTCATCACGTGAAGTGGTGCGCTGAGGTGGATGCGATCGAACACGCCGGTCCGTCGTACCCTCCTGCATCCAACGATCACATATTCGTATTACAGTTGTTTGGTTTCGTCTAACACGACTACCGATTTCCCTGAAAGATAATCCACAATCTCGGTAGGCCACTATCCTTCCTCTGTCGAACTCGGATACTTGATCAAAAGATGATCGCTCTTTTCAACGAGGCATAATTGATCGTTTTTTTGAAAAAAACACAAGAAAAACACAATTGCCGAACTTGAAATCGTCGAAATCTCCAAGCCTTAAATAGCGCTTTGGAGTGGCGCCACGGGCGCGCGTGATGTGCGTCTGCGCTGAAATTCTAATCATTTGCATATCTCAACTCCGCTAATGCATGTTGTAAATTTCATGTTATTTGCATGTTTCCTTCAGGGTGTTGCATTTACAGTGGCCAGCAGTGTAATTACAGAAAATGAAAACTACGATGAAGAGTTCGTGAAGGACTTTTAGCGACGTTGAAAGAAGAACGGAAAAGAAAAGAAGGTATTCATTTTCAAAGGAGAATTCAACAAGCAATGTTAAACGCCAAAATGTTAATTACGGTGACAAAGAAGAGTGTTCTGTGTGTGTTCAGAGAGATATACCCCTGCGAGAAGGCAGAGAGGTGTTGTGCTGTTCTGGAAGTCCATGCGAGTAAGGCATGCGACTGGCTATCTTTATTCTATCGGGGAGCGAGTAGGCTTAACCCCGGTAGTGCTTCTGTTTCTTGTACCGGGCAAGCGCGTAGGCTTACCCGGCATCTCTTTTGTTCCGTACCGAACAAGCGAGTAGGCTTTTCGGACATCACGTACGCTGTCTGTTTGTACGGGTATAAGCGAGTAGGCTTACCCGACATCTCTTGTGTTTTGTACCGGAGCAAGCTAGTATTTTATTTTATAGTTCTCAATAAATGTTTATGTTGTTCAACGCCTAAACTCTATAATACAAAAGAACCAAACGTCACAGAAGTCTTAGAAGAAGAGTACCTTAACGCGATGATGAAAGAGAGAGATAAAATGAAGGAAGAAGAAAGGCAAAATATTCTTAAAATTCAAGAAGAAAATCAGAAATCCTATAATAAGAAGAGGAAAAGATCGTACAAGTACAAAGTAGGAGAATTGTGTGCAATCAAGCGTACGCAGTATGGAACTGGAATGAAGTTACGACCAAAATTCCTAGGGCCCTACCAAGTGACCAGTGTCAAGCCCCATGACCGGTACGACGTCGTCAAAGTCGGACAACACGAAGGTCCCAACATCACGTCCTCTGCTGCCGACTACATGAAACCAGGGTATCCCCACTATCCCGATTCGGACGACTGACAAGTCATCCCGCCATCCGATGTCAGCACCAGCGCATACCGTGCATGGTCCCGTGTATTGTAAGTGTGTTCCATTTTATTTCTTTTTCAGAGACTGTCAGTGCCTATTGCTTAATGTCATCCGAGGCCGCATGATAGCTAGGATGGCCGATCTATAGAAAGCAAAACTGAACTTTTAACTATGAACTTTAAACTTCATAAAATTTTATTTGTAAACACTTATAATGTCTGGCGCAAGAGGGCGCCGCTAGCGCGAACATTATCACGACACCTCCACTCTGTTTGGGGAGAACATTAAGACTCCCGCTTTTGATTCCGTCGTAGACGGACTACGTTTTTTTCAATTCTTTGTTAATAAACCTTAATTGTTATTTACGATGGTTTTTAGTTAATTTATGTTGTGGATGTTTTGTTGCAACCCCGCGCCCCAAATATATATATATATATATATATATATATATATATATATATATATATATATATATACACTGCTGCCCACCCAAATTGCAACACCAAGAAAGACAAGAGATATCACAACAAAATTTATTTTGTAGATAACATGTTGACCAAGTATCAAATGATTAAATTTATAGACTTCTGTGAAGTGTGGTTCCTGCCAAAATCAGTAGCCAGAGTAGCCGCCATTGTTGGAGATCACCGCTGCCACACGCCTCGGCATTGATTCAAAGAGACTTTGGATGAGTTCTTGGGGTACAGCAGACCAAGCAGCTTCCACACGTTGCCAAAGTAGATCTGCTGTGGCAGCTGGGGATGGAATCTGGGTCAATCGTAGAGCAACCATGGACCACATGTTTTCTATCGGCGAAAGATCCGGAGAGCGAGGCGGGCAGGGAAGCAATTCAATCTGGCGATTGACGAAAAACCGTTGGACAATGCGTGCCACGTGTGGTCGCGCATTATCCTGTTGAAATATGGCTGTGGGCAAGCCCTGAAGGTAAGGAAGGACAACTGGCTCCAACACCTCGTAGATGTAGCGCTGGCTGTTTAAAGTACCGGCAATGCGTACTAGAAGTGTGCGAGAGTGATATCCAATACCGCCCCATACCATAATACCCGGTGCAGGACCAGTGTGGCGGTGCATAACGCAGCTGTTCAGCATCCTCTCTTCACGTTGTCTCCAGACTCGAATGCGATCATCGTGGTGTTGCAGACAGAAGCGTGACTCGTCAGTAAAGACAATTTCATTCCATTCTGCCGTCCACATCCTTCTGTCATCGCACCATAGGCACCACTATCCTTCCTCTGTCGAACTCGGATACTTGATCAAAAGATGATCGCTGTTTTCGACTAGGCATAATTGATCGTTTTTTTGAAAAAACCACAAGAAAAATACAATTGCCGAACTTGAAATCGTCGAAATCTCCAAGCCTTAAATAGTGCTTTGAAGTGGCGCCACAGGCGCGCGTGATGTGCGTCTGCGCTGAAATTCTAATCATTTGCATATCTCACCTTCGCTAATGCATGTTGTAAATTTCATGTTATTTGCATGTTTCCTTCAGGGTGTTGCATTTACAGTGGCCAGCAGTGTATATATATATATATATATATATTCCAATGCGGAGGCACTTGTCGTTAAACATTCGCCTATACTACGCCGCAGTTTTACTGTCCATTTTATTTTAGGGGCACCATATAGGCGGACAGCATTACCCCCTATGAAGGGACGAATACAAACGGAGGCATTTTTTCGTGGCGCAACGCCGGGATTCCATCTGAGCACCCTCAGCACCGAAAACCAGAGCGCTGTACCACTGGGCCTCCACAAGTCCCGGTCATATTTATAGTATAATCGAAAGTTTAGAGTATTAAAAAACAAACAAACCTTATTTGAATGTTGAAATTTTTATTTATCTTAATTTTTTATTATAGGTTTCTATATCTTTAAACAAAAAAAAAGCCGATCATAACAGAAACCAAAAAAAATTTATAATAAAACGTTTGCATTGTTTTTCTTTTTAATTTAAATATCTATGCTGTTACCTGATAAATTTCCTGGAAGTAGAAAGTGTTTTATGGTATGACGTGTGGCAGAGCTAGAAAATAATCAAAATTGGAGAGGGAAGGAAAGATATTTCCCACACCACATTCACTTCTAAAAAATGTAAAAAGCAAATATGTTTCGAAAGTAACCGGCTAAAATGCAAGGAACAGCATTTACTCGCAATGGGCAAATGGTCAAATTCAACCCTCTCAACGTAAAAAGAAAAAAAAAACTTTTCGGATCCCAATTTTAATACCTTTAGCTTCCCCCCCCCCCCCCCCCGGAATCCTTTCTCTACGAAAATGGTCGAATAACACAGAAATGGGTTTCTGCTCAGAAAAAGTTAAAAAAAAGTCAGAAAAATTCAAACAGGTTTTAGGGAACGAGCAAGACGCGATGTTATCTAAAATAACAAGCCAGGAGAGGAGTTTATTCTTAGTTTGGCATCCGGTATTTTTATCAGCTGTGAAAAAGTTACGGCTACATTATACAGAGAAACCTCTCCCCTCTTGCTTATTACTTGAGTTGAGGAAAGAGTTTGTGGGTGGGGAACCGACATTTGTTAGAAAGAGAGATACCTGAAATTCAAAGGCAGGGATCACGCTACAGATGCGTTACCACCAGCAACAAGAGAATCATTCTTCTTCAATGAATAAATATCTGAAATTTAGAGTTTCGGTATTTTATTGTGGGCATTTGTCTAGGAAAGAGAGTCAGCAGAAAGTGAGTAGCTTTGATGTTAGAAAGATTTTTCCAAAATTCTATTCGAACTTGTATATTCAGTGGAAAAATAAATCCTAATATCAATATATTAACACATATATCAGGGTAGCTAAAGAAATTTTATTCAAACAGGTAAGAGGAAAATATAGAATTCGTATATTTAAGTGACATTATAATATATCCTTTATAATAAATTTTTTTAGTTAATATCGCGTTTTGCCCTCGTGTGGCAAAAGATGATCATAGAAGTCTTAATCAGCCAACCCGTCATTAATATGAATTATGAAATTATATTATTCAATCGAAATCCTACCGAACATTAAATATATGAATTCCCGCTTATACAAGAATGCAAGTATATTTATGGATACAATACTTTATCCTATTAGCGTTATAAAAAAATAAGTTCTCAGATGTGTGCACATGACGTCTATGTGTATATATGCATGCTTGCATGCATGCATAAATAAATAAATATATATATATATATATATATATATATATATATATATATATATATATATATATATATATATATATATATATATATATATTTATATATTTATGTATGCATGCAAGCATGTATATTTACACATAGACGTTATGTGCACACATCTGAGAACTTATTTTTTAAAATCGCTAATAGGACTGTCATTCAAAAGTGCAGTAGGCGTCGGCAATGAGCTTACCTTGAACTGGGACCAAGGTTCCCAGTCCATACAAGGAGAAACACCCCCAGACCATAGTTCCACCTCCGCCGAATTTTACTGTGGACACAATGCATTCTGGCAGGAAGCGTTCTCCAGGCAGACGCCAGACGCAGACCATGCTATCCGAACGGTAAAAGGTGAACCTTGATTCGTCTCTCAAGAGAACCCGTTTCTAGTGATCTACGGGCCACTTTCGACGTGCTTTACACCACATTAATCATGCAGCGCAGTTGGACTTTGTGATCAAAGGCTTATGAGCGGCAGCATGACCATGAAAACCAAACAGATGTGCTTTCTTACGGATGGCATTCATCTAAACAACAATCCTGGATGCGTGTTGAACCTCCTGGAGTAGGTGGGCCCTCGGTTGGGTGTGGTTCTACCGAACTTCTGTGGACAGCACCCGTCTCTATCTCCCAGTTTCGAGGGTCTGTCGACTCGGGGCATTTCCGATAGTCACCGCTCACCTTCCACTTCTGAATCCTATAGGCCATTGTCGATTTTGGGTTATATATATATATATATATATATATATATATATATATATGAAATGTACGAAATGGACATCTCATGAAATAGTAGCATACATCGTGGCCGGAAAATAATAAAGTCAGCTTCAGGAACAAACGAATTTATTAAACAGTAAAGCAACACATCTTATTCGCTTCGAGTCAGTCCAGCGTCTCCTCGTAAAAGCGCGAAACATAGAATTAGGTCAGAGAGGTTGTCAGAATTGGCGGAGGAAGTTAGTATATGGGAAGGCGAAACGTTTACGCCAAAGACAAGAAGGAGGGGTTACCAGGACAGAGATGAAGTTCAGAATGGGTGATTATAGGTAGTTAGTAATATTATCACACACACGCACACACACACACACACACATATATATATATAAAATATGTTACCGCTTAAGGTCGAAAGCCGTTAATGTGCACATTACCTAGCTAATCTGCAGATTAATTGATTTGCTCCGTTAAAGTGCGGAATCAAGAGTTTTCCCCATTTTACCTAGGTAATGTGCCCATTAACGGCTTCCTTATCGTTAAAGTTAAAAAATTTGTTTCTCTCATTTCCTTTCCATCTGCAAAAAGAATATGGATCAGAAAATACAGCGTAATGAAGCCAAGAAAGGTTTAGAAAAGCAAGCAAAGAAAATGTTAGCAGTTTCTAATGCAAAGCACCCAAATGTCTATGAAGGTGTCACTGTGAGAATTAAAGTACCCGAAGTAGACAGAGCAAAAACTGATGCCCGCTCTATTTTAGCTGTGGTTCTTGGTAAAAAAGAGGACTGATTTTATTAACTTGATACTAAAACGGGTATTTTAAAACAATTGTATGCAAGATCTGAATTCAGTGTTTGCAAAGAGATATTTTTAACGAAAGACGATGTCCCTGCTGTAGAAATATCTTTACTCCAAACAGCAATGAAACAATCACTTGGTACTGGGCAGAGTTTCAGAAAATGTGACTGCAAATCTAAATGTACGACAAATAGGTGTGCTTGTCGCAAAAACCAATTTCTATGTAATTCAAAGTGTCACCAATATTTAGATTGCACTACTAAGTAAGCATAATTTTATATGCTTTGCAAATTCTTTCCCTTAATTGTAATAATATTTTAAACCGTTTTATTCTTTGTATTATAGTTTTTTAATTGATTGATGATTGATTCTATCAACTAATTTGTTGATTGCTTGATAGTATTAACTTGATTCTTTAGGTATAAAAATGAAAAAAATAACTTTGTTTTAATTTAAGCGTACAGAAACGTTGCTGTTGTTCCAGCAAAGATCTTATTTTAACTTTAACGAGTGCCTTGTAGGTAATATGCAGATTATCTAGGTCATTTGCAGATTACCTAGGTAATTTGAGAAATGGAACAGTTTTCTGCACTTTAACGGAACAAATCAGTTAATCTGCAGATTAGCTAGGTAATGTGCACATTAACTGATTTCTGCACTTTAGCGGTAAAATATATATATAAATATATATATATATATATATATATATATATATATATATATAAATAAAGAGAGAGCAAAATAAAGTTAATAGTGAAGGTAAAATATCAATTTTAGCTCTAAAAATCATGTGTAGAGAGCAATTATGAATGCAACGCCAAAAGGTGAAAGCTAGAAGCAATATAAGTTGCGACGAATATGGGTTGATAAGTCTTTTGTAAGTGTCATGTAGAATAAAAGACTACATATTCAATTCCAAGACATACTTTTGGCAATAGCGAAGCAAACATAGCAAGACCCTGTGAAGCTAACATTGAAGTCGTAAAAATTTGAGTGCTAATGAATAACCACAGCTGTTATTTACAATAAATTTGAGAACAGGTTATTTTTAACAGTGAGAGTAAAGTATGGGGTTGTTTAATATTTTTAAGGGAGCATCAATCCTTTATGTGGGTAACCCATACTAGATATGTCACTTATCTGAAAAGTTTGTGCAGTCATACAATTTCGTGCTTCATTTTTATGCAGTTCTAACTTCCTCTCTTCAGTCCTAAAATGAACCTATCTTTCGCTTCTATCGTTATACTTTATGTTTCTTCACCTTAAAACACAAACGCACGGACCTCACTAAGTTTACGTCTTGTCAAACATTTTCATTGTCATTAGAAATTTCAACCTGTGTTGGATAAATGTCTTTTTAACGTGAAACTCGTCTTTAATGCTTATTAAATACAACACTATACAGTGTGTATATAAATGAATATCCCAACTTTTCAGGGCTGTTGAAAGAAAACTAAACAAAGTAAAAACTTGCTGTTCATTGGAAATCAAAAATAACAGTTGTGAGTTTAAATTCGACACAGTTATAAGTGTTCAATGTGAGCCCCTTTAGTAATACAAAGGATGTCGAGGGGGTACAGTAACTCATCCCAGACTCTTTTCAGCATGTCTGGTGTGGCGGTTTGAAAGGCTGCAGATTTGCTTGTCTTAAGTTCGTCAACGTCAGTTGCTAGCGGTGGAACAAACACCTGATGTTTGATGTAACCCCAGAAGAAAAAAGATAAGTTTGTACTCTGTTTAGTTTTCTTTCAATAGCCCTGCAAAGTTAGGATATTCATTTATGTACACACTATATTACTCTATTACAACACTATACAGCGTGTACATAACTGAATATCCCAACTTTGCAGGTCAATTGAAAGAAAACTAACCAAAGTACAAATTTGCTGTTCATCGGAAATAAAAAAATAACAGTTGAAAGCTTAAATTCGACACAGTTATAAGTGTTTAGTGTGAGCCTCTTTAGTAACACAAAGGATATCGAGATAGTACGATAACTCATCCCACACTCTTTTCAGCATGTCTAGTGTGACGGTTTGAAAGGCTGCAGATTTGCTTGTCTTAAGTTCGTCAACGTCATTTGGTAGCGGTGGAACAAACACCTGATGTTTGATGTAACCCCAGAAAAAAAAAATAGGTTTGTAGTTTGTTTAGTTTTCTTTCAATAGCCCTGCGAAGTTGGGATATTCATTTATGTACACACTGCATTACTCAAATATCTTAATAATTTATAATATTCATTCATGTTTTTAAAAATTTCTGAGCTGAAAATTTTTATGATTGTATATCTACTATCTGATATCAATGTGTTTTAATACACATATAACTCTAGTGAGTAAGAAATTTAGGTCTAGTACGCTTCTGTTTACATGCCAGGTAATTTGTTTAGATAAAGAGGTAGGCTTTATCAACTTACAATAATTGTCTTGACTCAACCGTAAATGCCAAATAAATAATACTTGTCTGACCGAAATACATAATTCAAAACCATAGATACCTTAAATTTTTTCTTAGTCTACTGACAGAAAATTCATAGCCATAAAGCATTGCGAGGAAAACGAAGGGTCATCAAATAGAGGATAAAAGAGTATAACACAAACATCAAGCATATCTTTATCGTCGAATTTTAAAAATTGTTTGCAGACATTTAAATAAATCTTCAAATTGAGACATTTAAATATTAACCATCCTTTATCACACATCTCTCATGGCCTAATTGCTGCTGTGAAATGCAATAAAATTCTTAGTAGTTTATATTTAGTTATTCTACTGTAGAAAACTTAACAGAATGATTGCTGTCAAATTCTGATGGAACATAAAACTGTTTTATCAAAGGCTTATTCAGTTTTTAACATTTATTACAAGCCTGATGAAGCAAAACTTTTTTAAACCATTTAAAATGTTTCATAAAATATTCTTGACGTTATTTTGAATGTATCACTTCATTTTTATTCTTAACAATTCTTCGTCATTTTCTTTATATAAAAGAGTATTGATTTTTCATGACTTCTTAATCAAGTGGCTGCAAAAACGATGACACGTTTGAAAGAATAAAAAGAGCGAACGTAACGCGGAAGAACAAATCAATCAATCGAAAGAACAAAAACGTGTATCTTGCCCTTTTAGTATTGAAAGAGTACAAGACGCTCCAGGAATATAGATTAAAAAAAGAATCCTCAAAAATTTTGTGTCGCATGAAGGATTCGAAAGATTTGTAAAAAGTTTCTTTTAAGGGGAAGTTTTTAAAAAAGAAATCAACGAATATATTCGGCGAAATTCTAATAGAAGTATAATAAACGTGTTAAGTAAAACGTGTACTAAATAGTTATGAGAATTTTTTTGTATTATGTAATATATTTTAATTTTTTTTGGAACTAAATTGATCTTATATTTTTCCCCCTCTTTTCATGTTGAAAATAAATGACATTTCCAGCTGTAATTTTTGATTACTCTTTCACCTATTCTAAAACAAATAATTTTAAAGTCTCTGTGCAATATCTAAAATATGCTTTTATAAATTGAATATTTGTGAAATTGTTTGCACTAATATATAGATTATTTTCTTAAATAAAATTTCAAATATTTATTGGCTAATAACCTATTTTATTCCAATTTTATCCTTATTAATGTGTTCCGTTATTTCTCTTTAAAATTTGTTTTGCTGACACAAATGTAGGAAATTTGCCCTATGTAGTTTGTTTATCTCGTGTGTTGTATTTACCTATAATACTACTGTATTTATTGTCAGTACAATATTGTAATTAATTTAAAATGTATAAGTGAAGACCTTCCAAACGGAAGTAAGGCAATGAAAAGTATTCCTTTTATCACGTGTTGTGGAGTGTGCTAGAAGTTCAGTACAAGATATTATTTGAACCAGACACTGAGATGCCTTTCACCTAGACTTTGACTAGGACCCAAAAACGCTGGAGTAAACTCGATGAAATAACTGTTTCACTTTACAAATAAATAAACTTGTATATTGAAATACTATGCCCTACTTACTCCTCACTGTCTTTTACAGTAACAGTTGCACCTTACCCTTCATAAAAGATAAGTAAATATCAGGATACTTAACGGCCAAATTGACTTCTGGAAATCACTTGCTGTGAAACTGACTCTGCTATCTGTAGTGATTCTTCCTCCCTCACTGAGCTCAATCGCAATTTCTATTGGTTATTCATTATATATTTAAGGCGGAGACTAATTTGTAACAAAACTTTGTAATGTAATGTAATGCAATGTTATGTTGTGTAATGTAACACGAGCATTCGGTAGTCTGCTCAAGTTCACAGTGACTTAGTGAATATGCAACTAGTGCAAATCACTTAAATCAACTTCATGCGAAAACGAGAAATTACCCATGTGTAAAATTTTTATTTATTTATCATCATTTGGTGTTTCTTTTTTGTTACAGTTTTCCTGAATAAATAAACGTTTAGTTCATTTTACGTAATACCATTCTTTCAGTTTTCATAAATTGGAAAAAGTATATTATATATTTAATTTTTTTTCCCGGAAAATAAGTAAACAAAGCAATGTTTGAGTTGAAAATAGGGGAAATGTAGACTAATACTTAAAATTAACATACTTAACTGTAAAATAATTACAAATTGATGTTAAAAATGACTTTTTATTTGTAAACTCCACAAATGTTTTTCCATTTACAAAGCTTTATATATTTTTATTTACATATTCATAAAAATGTGAGTATGCACGCTTATCACACACACACGAGGAATTTTTTATCTATTTAAAATTTGAAGATGAAATTAAAGTAGTTAGTTCTAAACTTAGTTCATGTGATTTTAAGTTATTTGAAAGCAAATTTAAGGCAGACTTTTAATTATTTATTTCATGCATTTAATAATTTCAAAGAAAAACTATAGATAAATTTTGAAATTTGTGTGTTATCAACCCGAAAACTTTAATTCATCTGTTTTGTTGGCAAAAAATTTGACAATTTTGTTTTCCTGGTTAAATGCTTCTTCCAACTTTAGACGAAAAATGACAAAAGAATAGATGTGATCGTTGCTCGACTGGTAAACAGACGTAAGGAATGACTTCTAAGTTAAGAGCTTGTGACAGCTGCTTGTTTTCGAGATCTTTTCCAGGTAAATATTGGTAGACAGAGATAAGGGATGCGCAGCTGAACGAAAGACTTCCGTTTTCTATTTTTTTCTCCTCTCGGCAGCTCATCTTATCTTCTTATAGTTTTCTTGACTCATTATTTTAGCTTGAGGTTATGTGATTTATTAAAAAAAGAAATATTTGAGCTTACAAGCATTACTTTTCTGACCACGATCCCATTCATCATGAATGTGATTGGTCAATTCCTCGTTTTAGTATTTCTTTATTCTTTGTTGTTTGTTGATGCGTTTGTTACCGCACATGTGTAGTTGTTTCTAATTCCCCCTGGCCGAAATTTATTCCAAACCAGGTCTATATAGGCTAGCGGGCTGAGGGTGCGGCTCAGGTTTATGGTTTGGTTTGGAGAGCTACGGTCAATTTTTTTTCTACACAAGGGCTAATTAGACCAGGATCTACAGTTTAAAGCCGATTCCGAAAGGCTAAAAACCTCCATGCCAACAGTGGTACTAGAACCCACAGGATCTAGCTCCGGTTTATAATGGCACTACAAGGGTCGGAGTCCGAATTAGCCAGGTGCCACCTCAATTTTGACTGAGCATCCCAGGGGCCGCACCTGGGGAAATAGTACCCTCTCTCACCCTCTCTGACCTCATAGAGGAACTTTACGGTGTACGGATTTAACGTGCCCATATCCAACCTAGACACGGAGGTATTTAACGGCGCTTGTAAGGATTCAATACGAGCACTCTCAGTACCAAAAATCGACACGTTACCGCTAGGTTACCTCGAACCTTTCCTCACATTTGTACTCAGCAATGAGAAAATAGAGCCTTTCCTATGTAAAATATTGTTATGGATAGGCAAATATTTGTAGGATGATATACGTGTAGACAAAAGTATCGCCTCACTAACTTTGGCCCGTACGCGAAGCTACTGGATGTCCAGGCCAATCGAAAGTGCAATACTTGTTCTGATCTTTAGTATAAGTAGCATTTGTTTTAGATATAGATATTGAAAGCTACTTAATATGATCAGAAAAGACAAAAACCATCAAAATACACACATCTTCATACAGTAATTAATGTAGGTAATGAGTCTGTCTCAGGCAAATTTATATGAATTTTATTAAGTTCATATACCATGATTTATATGTTCTGAATAAGTTTAACACAGATTATAGAGGAAGACAGAAGTCGTATATGCTCGAGGGATATTCAAAACATAACGCGAATGTACGTGAGAAATATCAAGAACTTTGAATAACGGGTTGAATACCTCGAGAGATTCTTCCTAAAGTTGGCTACACTGATTACTTTGTTCCATCCTTCCTCAAAAGGAAGTTCAAAGCATTGATCTGTAGCTTGTGAACACATCCATCACTGCATTATTTAGCGCAGCATCTTTGGAAATATTCAACTTCCCCAGTTACATTTCGCAAGGTCTGGCGAACAGGTTGGTTGGAGCGTAAATAAGATTCCCAATTGTTCGAAGGTTTGTTGGGTAACCATCGTACGATGTACGAGGGCAACATCCTGGTATACAATCCATTTATTTTCGGCAATATATGGATGTTTCAGGACAACCTAGATGATATACTGGTTTGTTTTAACGAAAATTTGACATCTTTAGAAATTAATTTTTATCCAGAAAATCTTAATTTGGTAGAAACTGAAATAGACAATGAAGGCAATTTGGTATTTTTAGACTTAAGTTTGAAAGTAAATAAACAAAATAACGCCTCGTTTTGTCTTTATGATAAACGAGATCATTATAATTTTAATACTGTTAGGATTATGTCTTGGAATAACGTTCTTCATAAAAATATAAAACGTAATGTGATAATAAACCAGTTAACGCGTTGCCTACGCTTAAATTCAAATGTAATAAACATGGATTTTAGAATAACGAAATACATAAAATTAGCTTCTGAACAGTGTTTCCCTATTAAATTCATTACGTCAATCTTAACCCAGTTTTTTAATCTAAATAATACAGTTTGTAGGCAACGTTTCATCTTATAGTTGGCAACAGTAATACCCTATTTTTGACTATAAAAGTGAGTGTGTTGGTGAGTCGTGACGCTGGCTTGGTGAGGAGGTATGTCCTTAAATGTATTGATGTATTTTATGTTTATTTTTTGTTTATTTTTTTATTTTTTTATTATTATTTTTATTTTTATTTTTTTTATTATTATTATTTTTATTTTTTTTATTATTATTTTTATTTATTTAGTTTCTTAGCGTTTCAATTAATATTATTTAATGATAACCTATGGTTTAATTTGTTTGTCTCACTTTAATTGTTTTCACTCTTTTTTTATCTATAAGGTTTTGGTGTTGTAGCCGACCACCGGGAGTGTTGTCCGGATGTAAAACATGTTTAACCGGGGATGGGGGATCACAACTTCCTCCAGTCATCAACTATAACACCTCCATTCCCTTTCTGATTTAGTACTTTTCTATTTTACCGTATTGATATCTGGGTTTACTGTATTATGTCACAACATCCCCTATAGTTTGTTATTTTTCAACTATCTAATATATATATATATATAGAGAGAGAGAGAGAGAGAGAGAGACAGATTAGACAAAGTGGTAAGTGAAAAACCAGTATAAGCCATAAACCACTACAGCCAGGAACCAAAAATATGAAGAGATAAGTGAAAAATAGGAATAGATAAGTGAATAATAGGTTTTAGACAGTATCTTTTCGTCAGCGGTGCCGATACTGTCATATATACAGGGTGTCCGGGCTAAAGGTATCCAAAAGTCATGACCTATTTTTACGGAACTACCCATTAGAATAAAAAAAAAAAATTAAATAGAAAGAATATCTCTCCAAGTTTTAATATTAATCATAGATTTCTATCATAGTATCATAGATTTCGATGTGTCAACCTTTTGTAGCACGACTAACGTCTAAATGGTAATCCAGTTATCTCCAAGTGTTTCGTATCATATAAGGCGCTATTAGACTTTTTTACATGGGGATTCATTAAATTTGTTGTGTATAAACAAATAATTGACACTGTGGATGAGTTGAAGAAGCGTATCATTCAAGCAATTCGAAATTACAAATGATATGCTACAAAACACTTGGAGAGAACTGGATTACCATTTAGACGTTTGTCGTGGTATAAAGGGTGCCCACATCGAAATCTATGTTACTATGATCAAAATCTATGATTGATAGTAAAACTTGCTGCGATGTTCTTTCTATTTAAATATTTCTTTTTAATTCTTAAGGGCAGTTCCGTAAAAATAAGCCATAACTTTTGGATATTTTTAGCCCGGACACCCTGTATATATATATATATATATATATATATATATATATATATATATATACACTGCTGGCCACTGTAAATGCAACACCCTGAAGGAAACATGCAAATACCATGAAATTTACAACATGCATTAGCGGAGGTGAGATATGCAAATGATTAGAATTTCAGCGCAGACGCACATCACGCGCGCCTGTGGCGCCACTTCAAAGCGCTATGTAAGGCTTGGAGATTTCGACGATTTCAAGTTCGGCAATTGTGTTTTTCTTGTGGTTTTTTCAAAAAAAAAACGATCAATTATGCCTCGTCGAAAACAGCAATCATCTTTTGATCAAGTATCCGAGTTCGACAGAGGAAGGATAGTGGCCTACCGAGATTGTGGATTATCTTTCAGGGAAATCGGTAGTCGTGTTGGACGAAACCAAACAACTACAATGCGGATATGTGATCGTTGGATGCAGGAGGGTACGACGGACCGGCGTGATCTATCGCATCCACCTCAGCGCACCACTTCACGTGATGACAGGCAAATTGTGCGCATGGCAGTGACGGATCGCTCAGCCACATCACGAACCATAGCACAGCACATGCAGTCTGTAACGCATCATCCAGTGTCTGCGCGTACCATTCGACACCGTTTACAGCAGAGTGGTCTGTCCGGAAGACGTCCATTGCTTTGTCTACCCTTGACGCAGAACCACAGACGTCTCCGCCGCCAATGGTGCGATGACAGAAGGATGTGGACGGCAGAATGGAAAGAAATTTTCTTTACTGACGAGTCACGCTTCTGTCTGCAACACCACGATGGTCGCATTCGAGTCTGGAGACACCGTGGAGAGAGGATGCTGAACAGCTGCATTATGCACCGCCACACTGGTCCTGGACCGGGTATTATGGTATGGGGCGGTATTGGATATCACTCTCGCTCACCTCTAGTACGCATTGCCGGTACTTTAAACAGCCAGCCCTACATCTCCGAGGTGTTGGAGCCAGTTGTCCTTCCTTACCTTCAGGGCTTGCCCACAGCCATATTTCAACAGGATAATGCGCGACCACACGTGGCACGCATTGTCCAACGGTTCTTCGTCAATCGCCAGATTGAATTGCTTCCCTGGCCGCCTCGCTCTCCGGATCTTTCGCCGATAGAAAACATTTGGTCCACGGTTGCTCTACGATTGACCCAGATTCCATCCCCAGCTGCCACAGCAGATCAACTTTGGCAACGTGTGGAAGCTGCTTGGTCTGCTGTACCCCAAGAACTCATCCAAAGTCTCTTTGAATCAACGCCGAGGCGTGTGGCAGCTATGATCTCCAACAATGGCGGCTACTCTGGCTACTGATTTTGGCAGGAACCACACTTCAAAGAAGTCTATAAATTTAATCATTTGTTACCTGGTCAATATGTTATCTACAAAATAAATTTTGTTGTGGTATCTCTTGTCTTTCTTGGTGTTGCAATTTGGGTAGCCAACAGTGTATATATATATATATATATATATATATATATATATAATGTGTGTGTGTGTGTATTATTTAAACACTTATTTGGGTGCTAATTTGTGCACAACCTTATAATTTCTTCAGAATTAACAGTAAAATAAAATTAGAAATATGAGCATGTAATTTAATAGCTCATTCTGTATCACATACGCTACCGACTTTGAAATAGTTTCATTTAAAACTTAATTTATTAGTATAACTGCTTATAGGATAATCATTAATAATACTTTTATATTAGATTACAATTAGTTTATTTGTGTATCGTTAATTACACTGGATTGCTTTAAGATGTATTACTACTAAGAACCTCAAGCTGAGCACAATGACATATTCAATAGCTTAGTAGGAAAATAAATCAGGGACAGCCTGTCCAACTCAAGCTTTGGTTCCAATTTATACTTTGGTTTCCGAGACTTAAGCTCCATTAGTTTTGAAAATTTTTTCATTATCTTAAAATAGGAAAAGCTATTTAAAACTATTTAACAGATACATCTTTATCCTTAAAGCTATGAAGACATGAACCTTTTGATTAATAGGTTTTTTCTTGGCACCATATTATGAATGTGTTACTCCAAGAAAAACCAAGAGAAAATGACTTATTCACTGCTTCAGCGTCGAGTTGCAGTGAAAAAAATTATTAAATTGATTCTAAATTCTAAAAAGAGAAAAGTTCTGAATTTTATAAAGGGAAAATATAGATTACTATTGTATCGGTATCAATATAGAGTAAGAGTTTATTGACAACAAAAAAAATCGGTATGGAAATACACTGCGCAAATTAATTCCTAAGATACAATTTGCATAATCTTAATTATACTTGCTCATTTCTTTGTCTCATCAATTAAAATAATGCAAGTGACGTATTCGACTACATTATAAAAGTAATAAATGTGCATTAAATCTTTCTAAAGAAATGTCTCCTTAAGTGAAAAGAATCATTTAATAACAGTGCCCTCGGAGAAAAAATAGCTGAAATATCAAAGCGACGAGACAAGAATAAAATTAACGACGAAATTAACCAAGCAACATTTAAAACTTTTATTGACTGAAGGAAATTTTAAATTAATTTGATTTATGAGCATTAATATTTGACAATGCAATTACATACAGCTTAGATTTTGTTTTTCATAAGCAGAAATTTTTATTTCAAGAGGAGTAGTGTTGCTTATTTTGCTCACGCGTTGTATTTAAGGCTTTTCTGTATTTGTGTGACCTTTTAATATTTACTATTTTATGATCGCATGACAGGATTTGTAGGATGTCACTTGAGATGAGGCAAGAATTAACTTTTAACTGGGGAAATCTCAGTGACTAAAAAGAAGTTTTGTTTTGGATATTAATAAGATGGAATTTGCAATTAAATCTAGATTATTATAGTTTTTATGACTGAAGTAGCTTTTTCACCCTTTTGCAGAGTAAATAATTTTGTTTATGAAATTGCGCTTTTATTCATTGGAAACACACAACAATTAGGGGCGCAATATTGTCTTCTTGTATTGTTGATACTCATTTATTCTTTAAGTTCCAGTGATAGGTTTATTTTATTTGAAATCTTTAATTTACGTTAAAGCAAAAGCAGAACAGACTGATATATAGATTAATATTTTGTAATGCACCCTTGATTTACTATAAGCTAATATTCAACACATATATGTGTGTGTGTGTGTGTCTGTGGGTTTGAGTTTCACTATTGGCATCGAAGTTTCTAGTCGTTCGAAATCGGCTTTAAGTAGTAGGTCCCGGTCTAATTATCCTTCGTGTAGCAAAAAAATGACCGTACTGCTCTCAACCAACCAACCTCAAACCTTGTTATTCATAAATTTGAATCTTAGCACAAGCATTTTGCTAACAAGTAAATAAAAACAAGCTGATTAGCATAGAATATTATTTACTCTTCCATACGAACTCAAGTATAGAATTTCTTTTTATTTCAACTCACTTAAAGTTTTATTAAAAGTTTTAAACAATGATCATTTGAAAATTTTCAATTTTAAAATTTAAGGATATTTTTTAAGCATAGTTCTATTTGTTAAGCGCAGACCAATTATGCCCTGAAAGTATTTTCACTTTTTCCAAAATAAACTTTTTCCATTGTCAACATACGCTAATAACACGTACCTTCTTTCGATATTAGTAATAATCTTTCAGGACGTCAATTGAGAATGCAAGGTTCTGTTTGCTCCAGAAAACAAGAAAATTTCTTGGTTGAAAAACTAGAGCTTGAGTTCTTTCAAATATTCTTTAGTATGCTTAAAACTAGGAACATTGTAAAAAATATACTTAGAAAATACGTAAGTATAAAAAGGAAAATCTTTACTCGGTGTAATTTTGTGTGTCTATATATATAATATATATATCAGAGAATTTTAGAGTAAAATTTATTTTATCTAAGTAGCTCTGCCTATTATTGTCATGAAACTTGTTAAGTTTTATAGTGAATTTAGGAATATGTTATTTACTTTTTTAACTTTGTCTAGTCAAGAATTTTGCATGAAATAAAGAAAGAACTATTGAGTTATACGTTAGTTAATAGTTAGACTCTTGAGTTAATAGTTAATGTAATAATTATTATTTTGTGCTTGTAACTCAATACTCTTGTATCGTGCAGAGAGAAAAACTCTTTGATTACGGATCTATGTACTTGTTAGCATATAAATCAACTAACTAACAATTACCTGCTTGACTTTTTTTTGTATCAAATTGTAATTGCTTTAAAATTTTGACTTCATTCCTTGAAAATTCCCCCTTTTAAATGTTTAGAATCAAACTTTTAGATTCATATGTTCTATTCAATAGTTCCATATTTAAAAGATTATTGAAAACAATCTCTAAATTCAATAATCGTATAAATTATTGAATCTCTTCCTCACAGGAAACTGTGACATTTACTCCTATACCCAAATCAGAATTTTATCCATGTAGTTTCAAGCTAGTGAAGATGAGTCTTACCTCTGTTGTTTGAGGGCCAAATTGCTCTTAAATTGGAGGATGGATGAAATATGGATGATATACCTTAGAGAAATCAGAATAAATTAAATAAAATTAATTATATAATTATTAAAGGAAGCATCTTGCAATAAGTACAATTGCAGCTTCAAGCTGTGAGAGGTTTTTTAGCAAAGATCATGGCATTAGAGGGTAATTAAAAAGCTAATCTGTCTGGAAAACAGAGGGTCTCGATATCGGTTTCACGTTGCATGATAAATAAAGGGAAAATACGACATACAGAAGAAAGTGAGACAGGGTTGTATTTAATGATGTAAAAGCTATGAGAAGTCAATGCCAAAAAATGCGATTACTAGAAAAAGATTTGTAAACTTTATGGTAAAGAAAATGGATCATGGAGGATAGTATGTACAATTTTCCTTTAAAAATTCATAAAATTTCTTTTATATGTATTTATGCACATGCGCCCATGAACCCGCGTATCTACATCACTTTTATTTTTTTAAAGTGAAGGAACAATTTATTTACGTGAGAAAATGTGGCCGAGTGGTTGTTTTGGCAGGAAATATATGGGAGAAATGTTTTAGCAACATACATCATAAGCAAACCCCACAAACAATAATAATAATAATAATATACAATTTAAAGAATATTTTCTTTTTAATGCTTGTAATATTACTTATAGATTCTTGTGCATTTAGATATGTGTACATTCATTTACATATCTACATTAGATTGTTTAAACGATGCATTCTGTGGTGACGGCACCTCGGAATATACGAGGCTAAATGAGATCGTAAAGAGGCAAAAGCTATAGTGGTAGCGAAGAGGAAAAGGGTGGGTAGTGGGCCAATTTAACGGTCGAAAGGATTAAATCATCATTCCCCGGAGACGCTGCGCACTGGATAAGAAAAGAGGGAAGGGGGCCGTTAAAGCAGAAATAATGGGCAAAAAAATCCCATTGCGTTATAAAAATTGATTAATGATGCAATATTTTTCGCTGACCCCCGGGTCATGGAGTAAATAACCATTGGAACTGGAATGAGCTGGTAATTTCGTCAACTAAGTTACATTCTTTGGGAGTATCATTTATAATGGAATATCTCTTTCGTGGTTAGACTTACGGTTTCATTGGGAAAACGTTTATTCTTTTGAAAATATTGCAGTTGTTGATCGCATTTCTTCTTTTCCACTAGAATTTTTAAGACAGAGAAAAGTCCAAATATATATATATATATTTTTTTTGCAGAAAGGATATTGAATTTGTTTTATTTTTGGCCACGAAAAATGTTGTACATATTCATTTTACAATAACTATTTATTCGAGAATATCTCGATATTTGGGTTGATTCACTTACTTTATCTCATTTGATCTGAAATAATAATGAGGAAATCTGAGAGTAAGTATGATTTAATTTAAAATAACGAAACTTTATGTGATAAATGTTTATAATCTCATTTCGTAAACATTGATTCCTGCATCTGTAATGGAATCCCTCTGTGTCAACCTCAATCACGTGGTAAATCCACCCAAAAAAATTCTTTGGAAATTCCGAAGACTTAATTTAACTAGAACATATAGCAAGAATACTATCCAGACATTTCAAGATATGCGATGCATTTTTCATATTGGAGTTACTGTGTTGGTGTTATATATCGAATTCAGACGAAATGAACTGAGTTTCATATGATGATTCTATAAGTTCGTCAGCATTTTGTTTTCTTCAAAGGGAGAAAGATAATGTTGCCATTCCATAAAATACATAATCAAAACTCTCTCGAGGAATTAATGAGTCATGGCAAATGGGTTGCTCACTTTTAATGCAGATTAAACGGAAGTCTCATATGTAAAGCACTATAAACGTGAACTTTTATTTGCTACAGTATCTTATAAAATTTTTTCATGAAGATTATCTGTCAAAATCATGACGATAAAATTGTTTATCAAGGTCTGTAAGTCCCACTCAAGCCTTACACTACTTCATGCACTGCCTATAAACTCTCACTGTTTCTTTAAACTTAGTTTAGTGTAAGATATGGAGCTTTAACTGCGTTGAGACATCCATAAAGTTTGACGATGAATGAGTAAAGAATCTACTCATTTGTGAACATTTTATTTTAACACATGGCCTTTCAGACTTCAAAATGCATAAAATCGGCTGAGGATGATAAATCACAACTGAGTAATAAGATCATGAGCTATTTCAATCGAATCTTGCATAAAAGCATATGTTTTCTCACCTCCTTTAAAGACTGAGTATTCTAATACGGATAAGTCTAGTTCTCATTAAAGCCCATAAAAATCAGAAATTACTTCAATATAATTATCAAGGAATGTCACTATCTCTGCTGTTTCTTTAGAAGAGGCTTTCACATTCATTATTGACATTTAGTGGGAGGGGTATGCCTTAATTTTATGGAATGCAGCATTAAAAAGAAGTTGTTGCAGTCCTTGAGATCTCATGAGATTTCTTAAGCGAATGGCAGTTGTTTTGTGTTATGGTAAATGTTTGATTATCTTTGAATACGCAGCAAGCATTCGAAGCAAACGGAAACCTATATACTTTGAAAAACATGGAAATAGTAAACGTGAGTTATAAGCATGAAAAATTTTAATCAGACTAATTTTTTTTTAAATTTAATCTTCCCTTGTTTCATCACCTAAGTCTAAAACTTTCTTTGCGGATAGTATTTAAAGCTCATTTAACGTTAATTGAGCATAGTACCTTTATTATTTATCCCTATGTATTGGCATCAAACATATCTGCATTTTTTTGTCATTCGTACAAGTATATTTTGACTCTTCTATCTCTTGAAATCGGCGATAGTTCAAAGCTGTATTTTATCTTGGTCCATAGGCATGTGATATTCTACCCATTACACACTGTGATCCATTACACCCTGTCAACTTGAAATATCTGAATAAACAGCTGACCTCAAAATTAGAACGTTAACTTGCACATTTGAACAGATAATACAATATTAAAAGATTTTTCACCGGTATGAAGAATTTCTGACAACGCCGAATCTATAAAACAGGGTATTGAATGATAAACTATAGATCACGCAGATTATATAAATAATGAATGAATATATACACAAATATATTTAAGTATATAGAAATATAATTATTTGATGACTCTGCATTTACTTTCTTGCGATTGATTTATTATAAAATCTATTCTAACAATTAATTCACACTCTCTTTGAATCTTACTAATTTTTTATTAATTATCATAAATATTTGTTTATTTTATTTCATGATATGGGACGCGGGTTATTTTGTTTAACTGTAGTAACAAGATATTCAGAAAATGCTTAATTTTTCAAACCTTATCTGAAAAGAATAAAGATAATTTTAAATGAATTATTGCACAGTTGCCTGAAAAAAAAACTATTAAAAATAAGTAATCATTTGAGAACGAAATTAAGTTGAAAATGACAGTTTCTTGGTTCCAACTAAAGTAACGAATAATTTCAGTTACTGACAGTAATTCTGTAGAAACTGCTGATACCTAGATTAAGAAAAATAATTTCAAGTAGAATGAATTGTGAAGCAATCAAATAATTTATTTTTTTGATATAGCGATTTTTTTTCTTCCTTTGGACTCATTAACAATATTTCATAAATTTTTGAAGGAGTATTATCAAAAACCTCAGACAGAGAACATATTTGAAGGATTTTTAAAAATAACCGATAGGGATTTTTTTCGTATCAAAGGAATTAACATTATAATCGCATCTGATCAGAAGATAAAAATTGTGCAACAAATTTAAGATAGGATTACTTGAAACAAATACTATTTTTGATATAAGGAATAAAGTAAGTTTTTTTTTTGAAACCTAAACGGCTGTTAATTAAAGTAGTGTAATTATGAATATTTTTTAAATTTTTTTTTCAACGTAATCTGTCAATAGAATTATTTAAGAAATGAAATTTGCCATTAAGGAAAATTTTCTCCAGTATGTATGTGATATGAGAAATGACATTAGAATTAGCATAAAACAGCACTTTTGAAGGGAAGTAATTTGAATTCCATAATGGTGCTTTTTATTCGTATTGAGTGAAATAAATAGCGAACAAAATCTTTCTTATATTCCAATTTTTATCGAGAGATTATTTAAAATTTTCAACGCTAATTTCAAGTAATTACGGTGGGTTTAAATGGCTTTCCAGAATAATTATTTTTAAGGAAAATTACGTAAGACTCATTCAAAGAAAAGCTTAGCCATATTTAAGTGCTAATTATATTAATTATCAGGCTATAGAAAAGCCCTAATTATTGAGGAAAATTTGGATGTCTTTAAAGTCTCACCAATTACGATCAATATATGACAAAATTTAGAAATTTGTAAGAAATAATTCAAGAAATAAATAAAAACAGCTTGAAAAAAATTAAAGTAAATTTGATTTAAACTCAAATTTTACAAATGATTGTTTCTTTCTTATATTAAATGTTTTTACATGTGAAACCTAGGAAACATAAATATTTCTGTCATAGATTCCGAGCAATAAAGCAGGTTCTATATACTTCAAGTTATGAAGGCCTCGATGAAAAAATGTAAAGCATAGTTTATCTTCTCTCGTGACTTCTCCTTCCTTATGCTGTATCTGCCATAGAAATATAAACAACTGAACCGATGTTGTATTGCTACTTATTACACAGGAAGCCCATTGACACAATTTTTACATCGAGTGATATTTATTCAGTCCTATAAACTCTCGCTTCTCTCTAATTGCTTCCTTACTTCATAGAATAGAAAAGAAGGGTAGTGACTTCTATCAACTATTCCTAGTAGTTCAAGTGGTCCACTTTAGCAAATACGCAACAGTGGAAATTATAACAACTTTTCTGCGAAAGGGATATTTTATTTTTTTTCCTTCCTTTTCGGATTCTATGATGTGCTTCTTAACAGCCTTAAGCTTTCTAGCTTACGCTTTCTGTAGGTATTCTGTAAATATAAATGTACTTTGGATATAATTTTATTTATAAACAATATGTTTGTACTGTATAAACGTTTGAAATGCAGTTTTAAAAGTCTCGAATGCTTAAAAGTTAAAACGCATAAAATTAAGCTTCAGATTTATAAACAATGTATTGTTAAGATGATAATAAATTCTATTTTCCTCAGAATTTCAATTTACATAATTTTTGGTCTAAAATAGGTACTTAACACATAAAAATAGTCTAAAATGTTTTATATAACTTTAAGGTAAATTCCTTTTTATAAATTCAAAACTTCTTAAGATATACTACTTCGCAATCTACTTCCATACTACGTACTTCCAAAGCCAACAGATATAAATTTTTGCTTTTTTCTCCTAAAAGCTGTGTTAAAGTGTTTAAGAATTATTAAATTATGATAAAAAATTTGGTTTCATAAAAAAATTAACATTTTATCATAATTTAAGAACAATATTTATAAATAAGAAAAATATTTGTAAAAGTTATCCTTGAAATTACAGACTACGATATTTTTACAGCTCAATTTATTATTTTAAAGATCATATTTTATACTTTATCAAAATACTTTTCCCTTCGTCCTTTGTTTTCACTGTTACTTGTGCTTAATATTCAATTTCTGCTCCACTTTACTTTTATCTTTCTAAGATTAAAACAAAGTGAAAGCAGAATTAATATTTTGATTTGTTAAGTAATAGTTTGGAAAGTTTGAATGTTGTGAAAGAAGTTTCAGAAAAGCTCTTAAAAATAGTAAAACTTGAATGATTATCGGTTTCCATTATTTGTTTATTCTTTCTGCTGCATCATAAGATTTTAAATTTGATAAAATATACTGAAATAAATGAGATTGTAAATTTTATAACGCACTTTATGTATTGTGATTTTAGATTAACAACAGCATCAAACATTTTTATCTTAGAAGTTTTTGATATACACGTAAAATATAATGGGCATGACAGTTTGTTTTCTGTTATAATGTATTTTTAATTCATAAATAATTTCTGCATCTCGTGTCAGCAAAAAAATTAGGAAAGTCGAAAGTGTAGAATAAAGTCAGGTAAAAGGAGAACTCTTTACAAAACCTATCACAAAATTACATTATTTTTCTAAATTATAACTTCCACTTAAATCTCCAGAAAAGAAATATATACAGAGGGTGTTCACACATTTTTTTAACGTTTTTGGAAAAAGAAATTTATAAACAAAGATAAGAATTTTATTTGGTACAGATGTGTTATACGCACCTCCCTGCCAAGTTTGGCGATTTTGTGCTTGGCGTGGTAACCATGCGATTTTGGTGAGATTTTGTGGCAACCCAGTTTGAATGGATAGTCGTGTGCGTTTGTTTACGTGATATAATATGGCGGCCATGTTGTTGCGAAATATTAATGACGTATTTTGGATAGTATTAGATGTAGATTTTTGAGAGATATGCGTACTGTTGGGATTGTTGGGGATATAAAGTGAGTTTTTTCAATTAATTGATGTGCTGTAATTTATGTTTAATGAAGAAATATATATTTAACCAAGGAGTATTTTATGTTTATTTAAATGAGTTATTATTAGTTGCATTATACTGACTTTTTTAGCGGGGGGTTGGGGGGGTTGGGGGGGGGCAGGGGCAGCCTCTCCCACCTAACAAATTTTTTATTATTTTTAAGCTTTTATTTTTGTATTTGTGTTTTTAAGATCCCGTGTGCTCCTACGAGTTATAAAGGCAGCAGTAAGTTTGTTTTCCAATTTATTACGTTTACAACATCTGTTCCATATTTTGTTTACATTTCGCACTTTAAGCCTAACATGTCTGCGGAAACCCCCTTGGCGACAAGTTGGCGACAAAAACTTTTGGCGACAACTTTTTTTTCCCTTGTCGCCAAGGGAGGTGTGTCTGACACATCTGTTCCTTTAATTTCTAATATGTTCGATCTCATAGTCTTGTTGTTGAACTATTATATTTCTTCTTGATTTCCACGATGAAAGAGCTTTTCTTAAAATATAAAGGCTGATTTTGTTCCGCTCTTCGACCACAATCTTCCAGAGCCCATGCAATGTTTTGGGATGCCGCTTGTAAAGAGCTTCTTTTAAAAGTCTAAATGCACAGTAATCCACAGGAGACACGTCGGGGCACTTGGGTTGGATTAAGTTAAATGGAATAGTCCCCATTACGGTTTAATTTCTCATTTTTTTCTAAAAATATAGCAGTAGATTTAGAGGTATGGCTGGTAGCCTTATCTTGATGGAACTTAGCACATTGAAGATTGTTTGGGTAAGTGATGAAATGTTTTTTTTGAAAACAGGTGTTAAAACATATTTCTGATAATAATCCGAGTTAATTTTGACATTTTTTCTACTTTCCTTATTTTAAGTTTTCGTTACAAGAGAATCCAGCAGTAACCATAAAACCTTTAGCAAAACTTTCTTGTTTTCTCTGAACCAAAATTTTAGGCCTTTCTCTCCTCTTTTCCGGTAGCAAATCGATCTTTTTCTATTGCAATCAGATAAATACATCCAAGCCTCATCAATTGTAACTACATATTTCCATTTTTCAGTTGCCAAATAATTTTCATACAACAATCTGCACATAGTCCTACGCTGAAAAACAGGTTTTCGCATTAGGCGGTGAACATCGTGTTTTTTTTGTTTTTGATTAGCTTTAAATCAGACTTTATAAGTTTGTTTACAGTTCTTATAGAGATGTAAGGCAACAATGGACCAAGAAAAACTTTTTTTTTATTTATCAACCAATTGCTATGAAATTTTCTATACTCATACAGTGTTATTTAGAGACGAAAATTCTAAATTAAAACAAAATCAGAATGTAATTAAGATATTAATTAAAATCAATTTGTTGATTACTCTATTTAAAAATGCTCCATGCATATCAATTTTTGTCTCAGATATCTAATTTTCTTTCTTAAGCTAGCTCTATATAGTTATAATAAAAGTTACTAGCAATATTTGATTTACAGTCATATTTATAAAAACTAGAAAAGAAATCGATAAAAATAGGTCATTTTATGCAAAATTTTCTAAAAAAATTTTTTTGACTGTAAAAATTTTAAGTTGTTTTAAAATAGTATAATGAATTTATTAGTAAGTTTTATTCTAACATATATAAATAATCATTTTATGAAATTTTATGAAAATTCAAGAAAAATTATGATGCATGGGACATTTTGAACTTACCGAAACGACATGAAAACGTGTTTTGCGAAAATAGCATTTAAAGTTTTATATTTACTAACATTTTCATTGTTTACGCTTGAAAAAATACTTATAACTCGGTTAATAATGATCGTATCAACATGCTTTATTTAATTTAAAGCTGATGTGTTGCAGAATCATTTTCTGAAAGCAAAAAATCGGTTTGGGGACATATTTTTGTCAATCTGAAGGCCCATTGTCGCCTTAAAGATTTTGTGATAGTTCTTTTGGGGGTTGGATTTTCTTTTAAAACATGAGATGTGACTTTAGATATAATAAGCGGTGAACGTACCTTTGATGGGTATGCATTTTTTTACTTTTTTCACAATCAAATGTAAACGTTGACTTTTTTCTTTTTTATTAATTATGTCCCTTATTTTACGTGTCGAAATATTAAAACCATGCTTTACACATTTTTTTAATAATCAAATAAGAATATTTCTCTTCGAAAAGAACAAATACATAAACTTCGATCCATTGTTTATTTTCCAGCGACATTGTAAACCAAAGAATATTTTTAATGATGCAGACGATAATTCAATCCTGTTCCGAATTGATGCCAGCTAGATTTTATTTTTGTTCATTTAAATCTAATTCATAGAGAAAGTTAAAATCATTACAAAATGTGTGAACACCCTCTGTATGTGTTTAAGTTAAAACTTTTTTTATATAATATAGGATTTCATCAAACGTGATACAAGTTTTTAAAGTAATTTAGAAATGTTATTTAATAATTTTCATATTTTATATCACATAATTATTTCATATTTTATATTTAAAGGCATGAATATTAAGCAATTATTAGAGAGAGTTGCTGTCTTAGTACTTAAAACTTGATAACAGCAGCTATCTACCAGGGGTTAAATTGAGAGGCGGGTCACCATCACGCAAGATTGTGATAACACTTACTGTTTACAGTTTGAAACACCTCCAGACTAACTGTGATGACAGTAATGACTATAATATGAGTAATAACCATTTCCGCATAGCTGCAACAGTTTGGAAACGTGATCCTGTATTTTCATTAAGGGAAAAAAAATTAGTGATTACGCCCAAAACCACACTAAAGTTTCACTGTGCATAGATGTAGTGTCAGTTTTTTAAACTGTTTGGAAAACAAATAACTCCTTGCTTTTTTCAGCGATGAAACTTCCTTGAATCATTCGTGTACTTTACTTGGTTCACCACCATGAAAAAACCTATAGTCATTTAACCTCATTTGGGACAGTAACGAAGTTATAGAAATCATCTCCGTGCTGTAATTGTTCTAACAGATTTTACTATTTGTATGAAAAATTTGGACACATATTTTAGTGCTTTCCTATAAAATAGTTACGGTAAATAAATTCAGCAGGATACATTACATTAACTGACTTCTTCATATCTCGAAAGAAAGTCAATTCCTGCACATCCATCGACAGTTTTAGAAGCGCTGCGAAATATTGATGACAACAAAACTTGATCTGAAACTACTATTAATATACATTAAAGTGCAGAATAACTGGAATACCCGAAACCTGTCGAAATACGTAGCATCGCACATTTTGTCGTAAACGGTTTCGTCCGCAAGCAGAGTATTTATAAAGACCGACATTTGTGGAAGTTTAAAGAGCTGATTACGCAGGGAGCATGACAGGGTATTAAGATTCAAGCGAGATTTGAACAAGGCATAACAGTTGCTAATCAGGAGATAGGTCATGACATTTCGAGAAAACAGGCAAAGTTTAGATCTTCGCGTTCGACCATTTCAGGGGTTTTCCTCGAATATAGTAATCCCTGCAAACCTCTAACCTACGACAAAAGAGTGACATTCTCATTCAAAAGACCGGATGACCGTGACCGGCGTCTTCTGTCGAGAATCATTTCAAGCGGAAGAGTGCAACATTGAATCAAGTAATACCGCAAGGGAATACTGGAGGTTCTATTAACATCAGCATGAGGATTGTACCACGTCCACTGTTGGATTTGGGTTTTTACAACCAACGCTCAACCCGAATACCATTGCTTTCCTCGCAACACAGACCTCTGCTCCTCGTATGGGTTCAGGAACACAAACACTAAACACTGGATGACTGGAAACAAGTACCTGGTCTGACGAGTTTCGTTTCCAACTGATTTTGGGCAGGTGGAAGGGTCTGCGTGGGAGGATTACACCATAGAACAATGAATCCAGCATATCAAGAAGGGACTGCATAGGCTAGTGGTGTCTCAGTAATGACATGGGGTGTGTTGAGCTGACCCGAACTAGGACCCCTCAGAAATCTATATCTTCTCCAACCAGTGAACGTTAAGTTAACATCCTTTCAAATGTATTACTGTCATTCCTGTCATGCTTTCTCTCTGATGGGCTTAACGTATTTCAACAAGATAATGTGTCACCACACACCTTCACAGCCGCAAAATTGTGGTATGAGGAATACTTATATGATGTTTGAACTTTATTGGCCCCCTGTCCACCAGATCTCAATGTTACTGAACATAATATGGGATACCCTGCAGCTCCGTTCAAAGCAGAAATCCACCATCTAGGAATATTATAGAATCGTGGACTAGTTTTCAAGAGGCTTAGTGTTCATTGTCTACATACTTCCTCAGGAATCTCTTGGAATCGTGTCCCGTCGTGTTTTGAAGTTAAACGATTCAGAAGTGAAGCTACCAGGTACTATACAAGTATCTCAGTTATTATGGCACTTTATTGTGGTTTAGATTCTCTCTAACACACGACACAAAATTATTAGTCACAATAGAGCTTCCAATATCTGAAGGTCTCTAGGGCAGCTCTTCAAGCTGTCGGCTCCTCCGGTGTCCCCAAGTCATCTGAAGTATATAGGGGCCAATTAATATTCGACAAACTCTACAATGATTGTTTGGAGATTGCCCTGCAGTGGATAGCAGGCCACTGCGGCATCCGGGGCAACGAGCTGGCCGACGCCTTGGTAAAAAAGGGTGCATCTGTACTACGAACTTCCAATAATGAGGTCTCTTAGAACTCACTAATGTTGCTTGTTGAAGGACTTTTAGGAACTCCTTGTCACAAGAACTGTTGTCGAGGCGTTCAAATAAGATATGAGGGAGAAAAATTGCTGAAGTCCCAGAATGGCCAGGGCAGAAAGCAGTCGCCTTGTTTCGACTGAGACAGGCCATGATTGCCTATTGAAACATTTCTGCCATATAAATATCGTTCCAGAACTCTTTTGAAAGCTCTGTAATCGACGAGAGGATATGTTCTTTATCCATATTCTGTCTTGCCCCGCTGTACCTCCAGCTCTAGTGTGGGAAAGATATTGGATAGCTAGGAGACTTTTGGGTTCACAGATGTTTTAGTTCGCTTTTGTTTGTTTATTCTTGTTTGTTTTTTTTCTCTCTCTCTCTCTCTCTCTCTCTCTCTCTCTCTCTCTCTATATATATATATATATATATATATATATATATATATATATATATATATATATATATATATATATATATTTAGTCTTGTAACCCGCCCTTGGAAATTAAAAAAAATATCTGAAGGAACCTAAAACAATCATAAAATATTGTTCTACCCTTCTTTTGAAATGTTTCGAAAAGCAACTCTTAAACCTGATACTATAATTTGACGTGTATGAAAGCTTTATCTCGTAGTAGGCGTTACAGAAAATTACAATACTAGAACAGCCCCTCCCTTACATGGCTTTAAAATAATCTCACACTCTTATGAAGCATATTCAGTTAAATGATCTTTGTTGTAGGTTATTACATTAAAAAAAGGTTCATTTCGAAAGAAAATTTGTTGTTTTCTCTACTAATTAAACTTTCTTAACCTAATATTACAGAAATTGGGAATATTTCAAATTATTCACGATCGATCTCACCTAACATTTGTCACATCAAACTGTAAGAACTCTGACATAATTTGAACTTATAATAAATTATATACGTGCTATTATTTTTTAATATTGTCGTACTGACACGTACTAAAGAGCACACCAGTACTGGCTATTACGTGCGAGTCCTATTGCTTTCCTGAACAAGCATTGAAAGCTTTGTCATTATTTGAGTTACTTGTTCTAATATTTTTGAAAGTTCTTATATATTAATATAATAACGTTTAGTACAGTTGTGGAAATTGATTTATGAAACCACGATTTTTTTAACAAAATTTTTTTTAATATTCATTAAAAATGAATGAAATTTCATACATTATACATGCTATGTATAACAAATGAGTTACAAAATCAAAATTTCATACATAATAATAAACAAAAGCATAAAGTCATAAATTAGATTTTCTTAACATACAAACATGGAAATTGATTTATGAAAAATCACATTTCATTCACATTAATAGATAGTAAAGCCGCCTTTCTTCATCAAAGTTGATTTTATTCTAGATGGCATTGGTAAAACAAGATTTTGAAAGTACTTGTGCTGAATTAGTTTCCGGTTTTGACAGATTGAAGCTTTCAATTCTACAAGTGTTGTGTACTGCATGCAATCTGCATAAACCTTTCGAACAAGCTGTTCCCAAACGTTTTCGATGGGGTTCAAATAAGGATTATTAGGTGGATGATCTAAAAGATCAATATTCTGTTCGTGAAACCAATCTTTCATTGCATTTGAAGTGTGAATACTTGCATTGTCTTACGTGGAGATGTAATCTAAACTATAATATTGCCATGCAAATGAAAGAAGGGAATTTTCTAAAATTGAGCTGTAATCAGATGAATTCTGGAGACCATTTGTGACACCACCGCTCTCAGTGTTCGTCGGTCTAGTCGGAGTTCGTCGCTTTTCCCCCCATGCACCCGTTAGCTGAGAGCGCATTGAAACAAAGGACCCAGTCCAACACCTTCTCTCAGCGGAAACATACGTTACACATTTTGAGGCCACGTGAGGCTCTCACGTGAGAGAGCCGGCTTTCCGCTGAGAGAAGGTGTTGCCCAGTCTCACGTCGACCTTTGTGTAGTACACATCGATTGAAAGCAGCAGTTTGTGAAACAAAAGTTCGCATTAATACCCATTATAAATTGCGATTAGTGCGTATATATATACTGAAGTGTAGTGTATATACAGTGTACTGTATTTATAGTACTGTATCCAGTAATTTTTTCTTATATAAATTGTTCAAAATAGTATTCGAATATGGGTTCAAAAACAGTTGCTGCTGCTGACTCAAAGCAAAAACGAACAATTAACGTTGTATCAATCGAAACTAAGAGGGAAATAATCTCAAAAATTGAGCAAGGCATGAAAGAGGCAGATGTAGCTAGACAGTATAATTTTCCAAGAACAACGGCAAGTACATATTGGAATCATAGGCACAAAATAATAGAAGCTACTTTTTTACCAACTATGTCACATGCGGTGAGTGCTAAGCAACGACCACATGCTCTAAACGAAATGTAGAAACTTCTCTTGCTGTGGATAAATGAAAAGCAGCGTCTGGTGACAGTGTAGATCAAAACATTATTTGTGAAAAGGCGAAAGAGATTTACACAAACATAACGAAAGACGATGAAGAAAAGATGGACTTTCTAGCATCTTGAGGGTGGTTTTGGCGTTTCAGACGGAGACATGGCGTACACATCGTCGTTCGACACGGCGAAGCAGCAAGCGCCGATAAAACAGCAGCCGGTCAGTATGTGCAAGAATTCGGTGAATTTATTGAAGCTGAGGGTTTTGTTTCATCACAGATATTTAACTGTGATGAAACAGGTTTATTTTGGAAGAAAATACCCAAAAGAACCTACATCACGGCAGAAGAAGCAACTCTTCCGGTTCATAAACCCATGAAAGCCAGACTCACGCTCCTCCTGTGTGCAAACACGAGTGGTGATTTCAAGGTTAAGCCTTTATTAGTGTACCACTCTGAAAAACCTAGGGCATTTAAACGTTTCAATGTGTGGAAAGACAGTTTATCAGTGATGTGGCGTTCTAACGCTAAGGCATGGGTAACTCGGGTATTGTTTCTCGAGTGGGTCAGGAAAGTGTTTGCGCCCATGGTGAAAAAATATCTCAAGCAAAAAGGGTTGCCATTGCGATGTGTTCTCGTCCTCGATAATGCACCGGCACATCCACCAGATTTAGGTGAAGAATTGGAAGCAAATTTGGGTGGATTACTGTGAAATATCTGCCACCTAACACCACCTCCCTTATCCAGCCCATGGATCAATTTGTGATGGCCAATTTCAAGAAACTCTATACGAAACACATGTTTCGAAAGTGTTTCCATAGCACCAATTCGACCGCTTTGACATTAAAAGATTTCTGGAAAAACTGCTATAATGTCTATCAGACTGTTCAACTGATAGATAAGGCTTGGACGAACTCTAAACTCTGCGTGGAGGAAGCTACTGCCATAAGCTGTTTCCGAGTGAGACTTTGAGGTGTTAGAGACGGAACAAATACGGGAGAAGGCGAGTATGTTAAGAGAGATTTTAGATCTCTGCAACGATCTACGTCTCGAAGCAAATGCTGACGATGTCGAGGAGTTGGTGGACTCGAATCGTGAAGATCTCACCACGGAATACTTGCAACAGTTGCAGGACGAAAAACAAAGTGCTGAAAGGGGCGAAATAATTACTGCTGGTAGTGAGGGGAAGGAAGAGGAAGAGCAGAAAGCAATAACGACAGATGAACTGAAACAAACATTTCGTATGTGGAGAACAATTGAAGTTACAATAGACAAATTCCACCCGAATTAAACCATGGCCTGTTCTGTCATCAATACGATGAACGATTCCATCATGCCGTTCTTCAATAATTTACTAAGAAATCGGAAGAGACAGGTAACGCTGGATCGCTATTTTAAGCAAACCCCTGTAGAAAAAACAGCTAGCTATGAGCCTCAACCAGGTCCTAGTGGGATAAAATAGATGCGCAGAGAAAAGACTCCTCCAAGTGAATTGCCTTCCGTCATTTTCTAATTTAGCATTTATTTCTTTACATTTCTTGTAATAACAATGTAATTCAACTTAGTTTGTTATTATTTAGCAATAATAGTTTAAAAACAAGGCGAAAATAATAAAGATAATGGTTCGACCACGAGGTCGTGGAACGGATTAATTCGTTTTCCATTAATTTTTATGGGATAATTTGGTTCGGAGTTCGTCGGTTTCAGGGTTCGTCGGTTTCCAAGGAACGGATTACCGACGAACTCCGAGGCACCACTGTATATATATATAATAGCAGCACCATTTCTTCTTCTAATAGGTATGCTACTACCAGCAGTATGCAAAAAGCTTTCCCAGAAGATCTAATATTTTTAAGCCGTTTGAGAAATTTATTCATTCCAATTAAAGTTTAATAAGATTCACCCTGTATCTTACTCTCAAATTGTCCAAGGATTTTTTTATATTTATAAAATACCATACCAATACTCATACCAATTTATATCTTTCAATGCAAGTTCTAGTAAAATAAATCCTCCCCCCCCAAAAAATGTTACATATTTCATAAAAGTTTCAAAGTAAATACCATTATATTTTAAATTTTTTTAAAGTTTTTTTTCATCAACGTTTCCTTTAACTTGTTATAAAAAGTTCAAAGTTAGAAGTTTTCTTTTAAATAATTAAGTGTATTTTTCATAATAAAAATATACTTTTGGAACTCGACTTAGAATATCATATTCGAGTTATTTCACGATTGATTCATATACGCTCTAAAAAGTTTTAATCAAAATAGTATATTGTAATGGAACGATTCAATTTCAGAGGAAAAGATGGCGCCACCATATCATGTCTTTGAAAGTTGCGCTAAGTGATGTCATAGTTGACGGGAAGAAACCAACGAATCAGCGGGCTTGAAATTTCCCTATTGCTTGAACTCGAGTATAGGTAGTTAATATGCGGCGGGTTTCTGATAGAAGCTGAAGAATCCCCCTTTTCTCCATCTTAGTTAAACGTGGATTACCTTTTTTGTTAAAATTTTTGCCATAATTTGCTGAATCTTTTCTATAGTTATATATCACACCAACTGATCTTTTAATTAATTTACTAATTGTCGGAACATAATTTTCAGATTATAGATATGCATCGATTTTGGCTCTTTCGTCCTCAGACAACACCTTTCGTTTGCCCATCGTGAAAAGCATGACTGAAACGTATTGCTTCCAATATAAAACGCTTTTTATGTCTACTGCGCATGTCACGTTACTTGGTTTTATGTAAATTTTTGTAATATTACTTCAGAATAGCCAATGAAATATTTCATAAAACAATTTCCATGTTTTTATGTTACGAAAGTCTTAATTTTTGACCTCATGTTTTTGTTTATTATTATGTATGAAATTTCATTTTTGTAAACCATTTTTTATTCATAGAATGTATAATGTATGAAATTTCATTCCTTTTTAATGAATATGATAGAAGTTTTTGTTAAAAAACTGTTTTCATAAATCAATTTCCAACACTATACATCAAGCTGCTTAAAAAAAGTTATAAACATATTTGATTATAGAAGTTCATTGAAAAAGTTTGTCTTCCAAAAATGAGGATTTTTGTTGTTTTTATCTCCTAGTCTATTCGAGAGCAGGATTTGGGATTCACTGTAGCGATTAATAATATTTGAAAACGAGGGATCATAATAATGAATATAACCACAATTCTCTTTAAACTGTTAGCGAAATGTTAGCAACTTTTTTTCTCAACAAGCAACGGGCTGCAGGAAAAGTTAGATGACAGCATCTTTTCCTTTATTGTTCACGAGTTGTGGCGAGTTTCTACCTCGTTAAATCCTTTCTTGCCTGGGAACCCTTAATGATGACTATTCTGGTTGTACTTGATCCCCCTCCCTGCTGTTACATTGTTCACCGGATTTGTGAGATCCATCACGCTGTAATCAGAAAAAAAAAAACTGAAAATACACTATAGAGAATGTATGAACATTAAAATGTCTGTACTGATTTCATGTATAAACAATTCAAAATCTAGTAAAACGAAACGTAAAACTTTGTCTCTGGGGAAAATTTTCAGAAAAAATATGATATCCACTTTTAAACATTATTATCGTGGAATAAATGATAATTAATCATTCACAAAAAGATTAAATTTCCTTATAGGAGAAATTACTCGAATTTCTGCTATAATATATCACAAATCCCTTTTTAAAAATTCATTAATGAATAGTTTATTTTGAGTAGAAAGCATGTTTTCTCTCTCGCTTTCATTCAACCCAAATATCAGAAATTTAACATCAAAACAGTAATTTTAAGTTAATAGGGAGGAAAGAGTAAATTTTTAATTGGTTAACAGCAAAATAAGTGAAATCAAAGAATTTAAAAAGTATATCAAATCACTGTTTAAAGCAAAAACGTTGTTATCTATGCAAGCCTACATTTTTGAAGAACACCAGCAATTATTAAGATTTATCTTAAGGGTCGTATTTACAATAAACAAATATACTCATGAGTATGTCTATTTCTTCATTCTACTTTATGGACATTAATTTAAAACTATTGTTAAAATACAATTTAGAAAACGAAAGAAAAAATTCCTATGAATCTTATTAATCCCAACAACCGGTAAATAACGCAGGCATTTAGAAACTTTCTGATTTTATTCTAGTTTTATATAAAAGGCATATATAATTTAGAGACATTTATTTTTAATATAGCTAAATCGTTTAATTCTTTGCAGCCATTTCTTAAATGTCGCATATATTTACTTCACCTAAAAAATTAGCTGGATGGTGAGTGAAACTTTTGATATGGAATCTCCTGATTTCCTGCTTGATTTCCGGTCCCCATTTACCATTTCGAAATCACTTAATTTGTTCTACTGAAACTATAACCGTAAATTTTCTGTTTATCACATTTATTACATTTTCTTTCATTCCCGTATAAAGCTGGCAGGCTGATGGCACTCAGATCTCCTGCTTTTTGGACATATGGAATGTTTCATTATAATATCAAGAATATGTTACGATCTTTCTTTACCTGACGAGGTTCGTTCTAAATGGTCCTGACATGTCTCGTTCTTGTGTTGTGGTTAATATATCCATCCGAAAAGCGGAAAATTTCGAATTTAATTCCTAGACAACTTAGTTTAAGAAGGACGAAAAAGTGAGAGTAAATCCGTAAGTTTTAGACTGTGTCGATATAAAAGAATCCAACTAAAACATTAAATGATTTTGTCTGAGTTTTGGAGCCCCAAGATGTTTCGTAAGTGAAGAAGTATATGGTGTTAATTCTAAAGGCTAATGGCATGGTATGAAAGAGCATGAAAGAGGGGTATTTGTTACCATATTTGTCGGCTGTGGTGAAGATTGCATTGTTTGGTTTTTGAACCAGACAAATTATTTAAAGGCGAAAGGTAAAATGTGAGTGGAAAGGAGAAGCAACGATCGATTAGTTATAACTTTACAGCAACCAAGTTGGTAAGGTAGTCGAACTCAAACCATCTGCTTTCTGGAAAGGTGTGAAGGCTATTACATTATTCTCTATATCGAGTAAGTCCTCAAGGAACCTCAAAACTACAACCAATTCGCTGAGATTAAATAATTTTTCATATAATCTCTACACGGAGCATTCTCGCAGGAGTTCGTGTTCTATTAATTATGTTATCACTGAAGCTTTCTACTCCATTCTTTATGGATATTGTAATGACCCTAGATTCTGAAATTATTTACGAATTGGACACAAACTACGACGTACGATTGCGTATAAAATTTATTACCTTTCTTTCATTATAAAAGCATTCAACATATATTTGTGTAATGGTATGACATATATGCACAGTGGTACAGGCAAATATTTAGATATTGTAAATTTAGTATTTGATACTCCCAACCGGGAAACTATTGATAAATTAAATAATACTGAATTTCTAGAACAAACGTGTTGATAAATTTTCCATCTAAAAATGATCATGAACTGAGAAAATCAAGTGTCTATTGAAGAGAATCAGAGATTACACAATCCATGACATTTAAACTAAGGACTCCCTGATAAAAATGGGGGTGTGGTACTGATGGTACCAAAGATAAAAATTAATTGGTGAGAAAAATGATAAGAATTTAATGATGAGAAATGGGGGGTGGCACGTGATAACTGGTGATAATCAGATTAGATTTTCACACCAGCAAAGTATAGTAAGTACATTTTCTTGCGTTGTGTATTTTTTAATTTCGTAAAGTATAGTCGGAGTGAATGGCTACTTATCTGCACACGAGAATTTTAACATTTGAGAAGCACAGTCAGTGGCGTAGCTAGGGGGGTGCGGTGGGTGCGGTCCGCACCGGGCGGCACATATTTTGGGGCGGCATATTTTTATTTAGTATTAGTTGTAAAAAACCACTTGTTCAATTCATAAGTTTACTATTCGATTTCTACGAATTATGAATTTCTATATGATTTCGAATATTTTTCCTCATCGTCAAGTCAATGTTATAAAACCATCAAGTCAAGTCTATGAAAACCACCAATTGATTGACTTAGAAAGGGCGGCAAATTGGAGACCGCCCCGAGCGGCAAAAGTTCTAGCTACGCCACTGAGCACAGTTTCTTTTCCGTGATCTTGGTAGCACGTGGAGAGGACGATGCACATCAGCTAAAAAAACACGTGGATCCGGCTACGAGGGAAAGTTGGAGCTAGGCCTACTACGTGGTATCTGGTCCACAAGTCTAAGCATAGAAATTTGACGAGGAACCGGACAAATGGACTTCTGAAAGAGACACACATCTAGATGTAGCTCGGCGATGATTATGTCTGACCCAAAGGACTGGTCAAATCAGGAACTTTTGTAGATCTTGTTGGACGATGCATTTTGAATATGCTGACTCTACACGACGAAATAAAACTGGCATACGTTTAAAATTAATGCTCTTTATTCATCTAAGACATCTTGACGAAACTTGAGGATTACAGAAATTTTACATCTTAAAACCAGCCAGTATCACAATAAATTATGTCCGTAGACAAACGAAATAGAAGGAACTCGCCCTGCTTACAACCAACACCACTCCTGGCAAAAAAGCTCTCTCGAAAATGCTCTCATAAAAAAATGCTCATTTATAAAAAATGCCAGCCTGCGTCACTGCAAGCGCGTTCTCTTATATAGGATGCATAGCCTGCTCACAGACTAGAGCTCGTAAGCGCTAGTAGGCTTCCGCTCTGATAAATAGATCGCATCTCCTTTTGCACATATTAATCAAATCAAACTTGTAGGAAGGGATAATTAAATGATTTACAAATGCTAGCTGTAGCAAAAGACTATTAAAAACTAAATACTAAAAACTGCGATTACATTGTTATTATTATTAGGGAAAACTCTGCGTATGAATGCATTGTCTATCTTGCACGTGTTTATCAGTTAAACTACAGTTAAGTGAAGGATTCGAATCGCCATGCAATTTCGAATACGTGAATCGATTCTGTTATTGTTGATATATTTGATTATTGTAGATAATAACAATGTAATTGCTTTAAGAATTCAAACTGTACCTGGAAAATTATAAGTTATATTTTAATCATTAAGTTAACCGAGCAAAGTTAATATTAATACAGCTAGCAAATAATTCATTTAAGAGATGATATAAATTAATGAAGTTAAATATAGTAGTTAAAGTTGATATTGATAATTATATTTAATATTTAAACTGAAATGGTAATTAATTTTCTACATAGTGACATTATGTCACACTCCCTATTACAGTCCCATATTCTAAAGAAGGAAGCTTGATGTTTATTATTAAGGGTGTTCCATCTTTAAAGTACTGATACAACATAAACAATAATGTCAGTTTGATGTTAAGGCAGTACAATTACGATGAAAGATGAATACCTGCTTATCTACATGCACTTGTATCTTTTCATATTGAACATTTAGAGAATAAGTTGAGAAACGGTGCTTATTTGCGTTAATGCAACTTTCAAGAGGAACTTTGGTGCAATAAATATTTTAAATTGCATAAAAGCTTATGAAGTATAGTTTCAAGAACCCATACACTCTCAACTTTATTTAAGCATATGTATACATGATTTTGTGGAGACATATCTTTGTAAGGAAAAGTATTACACTCAGTTAAATCTAACTTTAACTAGAACATCATAAAAAATCATGTAGTCTACATTCTTACTTGTTACTATTTAACCTAATAATATGTAAACAAAAAAAAACATTTAAAATATCACAGTGTCGAGACATTGTTTACCGGAAATTAATAAGTTTTACCGAGAAAGTCCGACAACAAAACGTTTCAGGAAGAGAAAAATAAGAATATATATATATATATATATATATATATATATATATATATATATAAACAGATCTAATTTCGAAGAGCTATTCAAAAACAAATTATAGTGCTTATGTTTTATACAATATTGAACCATCTGAACTTTGTTAATTGAAATTTATAACACAATTTTTGATTATAATACTCAGATTGTCAAACCCAGATTTACTCATCTCCATTTAAACTTCCTCCTTGTATTTATTGAGATATACCAGCATTCATATTTTTGTTCAGTTACCTTAAATTTTCCCCCCTTTCTTTTCTAGGTGACCGACATAAGACGATGGCCGAACTTATTTTCTATTTCTTCCAATGATTCTCAGTTTCCCCCTTACTCTTATCACAAGTTTACACAATGTTTCCGTTTGGTTTTATTTACTACTGGGTGCTACAATAAGGAATTTCTACCAGAACCGGGAATGGAACCCCATTCATCTCATCTCACGATGGTCACTCTGCCTAATCAGCGTTGAAAGGATACCTAAAATCCGTTTTTTTGCCCAATTTTCCCCCCAAAAAGCTGATTGTAATCTGGGCTTTGGAATGAAGAAATTCACAAATTATAGATAATAATATTCAACAAATTACTTTTACCCCTTTAATAATACATGTTTCGTAAATGTCATGGCATGAAAAAATATAGTATTGAAACTGTTTCTGTTTTATCTATCACACTTTTGTATTTTTGGTACCAATAAAATTTTAAAGATTGTCTTATTATTTAATTACATGCAAGAGCTGGATGCCGATATAATGTATTCTGGGTTTGCAAAAATATTTACACATATTTCTACATTTGCTGAAAGACTAAATGGTATTTGATCTTCCTTTCCGTGAGCATTTGATCTCAAACAGGAAAAGTTAGAAAAGTTTTTTCTTTTCCTCTATTGTTAAGGAGTTGGAGAGTTCCCCAGTTTCTACCTCGTTAAATCCTTTCTTCCGTAGGATTCATTATGATCAAACTATACTTGCTCTAGCTCACCTCTTCTCTCTTTCTTGGAAACATTTTTCAAGGGATTTTAGTTTCAGTGAATATCATCGGCCAGAAAAAGTATATAAAACATTCTTTTGATTCTCTTATATGTTATAAACTGATAACAAGATTCGTGTGGGTTTTCTTCATTGCTTTAAGTTAGTGACATGTATATCTAAAATCGAAAGATCAAATTATGAATAAAAAATATTGTAATATACACGGTTGCTAAAATTATAAAGGAATGTATTAAAATATATATGAGAATTCCCCTTGGAAAAAATTATTAAATTATGAAGTTCAAAGTTTCTTCAAATTTCGTCTTTTAATGATATATTAGTTATCTTGCAATAATCAAGTAATAATGAAATGCTAGTTTCAAAGCAACTCAATACTTTTTTTAGGTCCGGACAGTATGTCTTGTGAATATTTGAAGAAGACAATCAATTAATTTTTGTTCATTACCGTGAATAGAAAAGTCTCGAGTAATCACTATAGTACATTGGTTGAAGTCAGAAATCTGGCGCAGCATGGCATAATAAATATATCAACTACAAAAAGTTCTATGGTGGAAAACAAACGCCTAGTTCTAATATATTAATTTACTTTGACATTTTAATTCTGTGATCTTAAAACACATAAGAATTGAAATGTTATAAAATTGACTAAATGACAGATGTTATATTTTAAGAAAAGTGCATGTACAGAGTAAACAAGAATAAATATATAAAAAATATTACAAAAAACCTTTTTCATGTGAAATATTTGCAATGCAGAATACATAGTGAAGAAAATGTTAAATCATCTTTCAAACTCAAAAAGATTCTGTAAATAGCAAATTCTCGAAGAAATCTCTTTCAGGTTTAATGAATGATACCATCACCGTCTTGGATGACGTAGGAAATTTATGGTTGAGACATCGTAGTAGGGGATTTCTAAAGGTAACTGAACTTTAAGGTTCTCATTTCACCGTTGCGGTAGCAGTTAGATGGAGGTCTGTTTTGGGGTCGATTTAAGAACGGATCTGTCTTTAAAGCACAGGCAGTGCAAGGCAAATTTGATGAAAAGAGAGGAACTGAACTCTTCTCTTCAAAGCCTAGATCATAATCCCACGGTACTCTACTAGGTCAGAAATCACTAGAAGTCGACAGCAAATTTAAGGCAAATCATTACACCCGATACTGACAGAGGAATTGACTAACGCTAATTTTGAGCAATGGAGGACGCTTCACATAGAAATATTAAAAATAAATAGTGAACAGTCTTTTCAGCAGATTAGAGACTGTTGTAGCAGCAATATAAGGATAAATTTTTTTTCCTTTCCGTTAGAGAAACAAGGCACTTAGAATTTTGTCTTGCTTCTTTTAGGTACTCTTTCTCATTCACATGCCAAGGAAGAACAAATGGGCAAAAGGAAGAAAGATAGATTAAAATTACGACATTATAGGTCAACGTAGGAAACAATTTATGTTGCCCGGGTTTCAAGGACCACATAACTTATATTCATTTTAAAACATTAATTGAAGAATCTCGCCTGTTTAGAAATTCATAAAGGCACAGTCTAGTACTCACTTTACATTATGTATCGTTCAGACAAAGAGCAGATTGGTTGTTCTAAATCAGTGGTTCCCAACCCGTAGGAGTCTATGGCCCACTAAGCCAGAAATTGAACCATGTGCGCGCCCCCCTCCCAACTCACTTAGGGGGGAAGGGGTGTACCGTAACTTGGCCAATAAACCACACTTTCACTTTAGGAAAGACATCAGGTAGCGTTTTCTTAACTTTATTTACGGCACAGAACACACACACACTATATACAACAGAATTATATACAAGAAGTAAAACACATCACCACACTCAAACTTATCTCTCAAGCGTCCCCCTCTCACCAGAGGGTAATGACCTTCTCCCCACCAATTCTTTTCTTCTTGACGCATGCGCCTAGAAACAGCTCGGGGGACTTAACTCGCACGCAGACTTTTTGGGGGTGAGATATAGTACGGTACAACTCCTCTCCTCCCCGAGGACTTTTCGAGCAGGTTGTTCTGCGAGAAAAGGTAGGGAAAAACAAAACACAGCGAAAGAAAACAGTGCAGTGCCAAGGCTGAAAGTTACAGTGGCAATACATAAACTTAAAATACCTTAAATGCTATAAGTAATAGAAATCGTACATAACACAAAATTCAACATATACTAATAACAGGAAGAAATTATTATGGAATTAGTACAATAGTTTAATATTGTTTACAACAGAAACCTTCCTTTTCTACTATTTCTTTTCTTAGGCAAATAAAAACAAGCAAAACGAACAGTCTTTACAAAAATAAACTTCATAAAATAAACAAAATTAAACAGTAAGAAAGGAATTTTTTTTTTCGTTTAATCTGGCCATGGAACACGGCTAAGGCTATCAGCATTTGTGTGTAAAGTTCCTCGACGATGCACTACTTCATAATTGTATGGTTGAAGTCCTAATGCCCAACGCATTAATCTGGGGTTTGAGCTGGCATTTGTACTGAGCCACACTAATGGATTGTGGTCGGTTTGTATTTTGAATTTTTGTCCATCAAGATAACAATGCAGTTTCTTTACAGCCCAACCGATAGCGGCACATTCCTTCTCAGTGGTAGAATAACGTCTTTCCGTTTCAGAGAATTTCTTACTGAGAAACAGCACTGGATGTTCTTCTCCTTGGTCGTCCACCTGAGAAAGAACGATTCCCATTCCTAAATCGGAAGCATCGGTTTGAAGTAAAAATTCTCGACTAAAATCAGGTGCATATAAGACTGGTTGACAACTAAGAATCCTTTTTAATTCGTGAAAAGCAGACTCACACTCTGGCGACCAATTTATACACCCTCTTTTATTTTTTCCTTTCAAAGCTTCAGTTAAAGGTGCAGCAATTACCGAAAACATGGGAATATATCGGCGATAATAGCCGGCTAACCCAAGGAAAGCTCGTATTTCAGTTTTAGTAGATGGAGCTGGGAACTGTTTGATAGCCTGGACTTTTAACTCGGCAGGTCTTCTTTGGTTCTGTCCAATATAGTGTCCCAAATATTTGACATATTCTTGTGCAAACATACACTTTGAAGGTTTAATTGTTAGGTTTGATTTTGAAATTCTGTTTAGGACTTGATCTAAATGTTTAACGTGATCTTCCCAATCACTAGAAAAAATTGCTACATCATCTAAATATGGCACGGCGAATTCTTCACACCCTTGCAATAATTCAACCATCATTTTGCTAAAAAAGTATGGGTCATTCTTTAGCCCGAATGGCATTCGTAAAGGACGATAACTTCCAAAACTGGTAACAAATGCCGCCAATTTTTGCGATCTTTGACTGAGAGGTATCTGCCAGTACCCCTTGGCAAGGTCTAGGACAGTAATGAATTTCGCCGAAGAAACAAGTTCTACTCTTTCTTCGATGTTTGGGAGAGGAAAATATTCAGTCTTTGTGACTTCATTTAGCCTGCGATAGTCAATGCATGGTCTTGGATCTCTGCCTGGAACCTCTACAAGGATCATGGGAGATGTGTAATCAGATACTCCAACCTCAATGACTTTATATTGCAACATCTTTTCAATTTCGCATCTCAAAATTTCAGTCTGTCTGGGAGACATTCGATATGGTTTTGCTCTTACCGATTTATCATCTATTAATTCTATGTCATGTTCAACCAGATGTGTCATACCAGGTTTATTAGAAAAGGCTTTAGAATATTTTAATAAAAGATCCTGCAACTGCTGAATTTGACAGGATTCCAATCTTTTCTCCAACTGACTCTCTTGGACAATTTCAGCAAAATTAAAAATATTGGGATTTGACTCCATGCTTGGGAAATCAATGTAAAACTCTGGTTGTTCAACAGCTTCGCTACAATCTAGAAAATTAATCAATTCTGGTCTCGAATGGTAGGGTTTCAAAAGGTTTACATGATAAATTTGGGACGCTTCTTTCTTATTCGGCGTGCTGACGATGTAGTTAGTATCCGAAATCTTACTCAGAATTGTTCCTGGTCCGGTCCACTGGACTGCCAGCTTATTTGTTTTATTTGTAGCCAAAATGAGAACTAAATCTCCTTCTTTAAACTCTCTTTTCACAGCGTTCTTATCATACCACGTCTTCCGTTTACTTTGAACCTCTTCCATTTTTTCAACCGCAAGCTCTTGACATCTCTTAAGTCTATTTAGCAATTCAAAAACGTATTCGACAACTGTATTCTCAACTTCAGGCGGATGCAACCAACTCTCATACAATAATGTCAGGGGAGTTCTCAAATTCTTGCCATGCACTAACTCCGCTGGTGTAAACCCTGTGCTTTCATGAGTTACAGTTCGTAATGCAAAGAGAGCTGAGTGAATATGTTGTTCCCAATCTGGTGCGGCTTCTAAGCAAAGAACTCGCAAAATACGCTTTATCGTACGATGGAAACGTTCTATGGGATTACTCTGAGGATGATAAACAGAGCTATGAGCAATCTTGATTCCAAATCGTGTCAAAAATTCCGTTGTAAGAGCACTCATGAAGGATGTTCCTTGGTCACATTGAATTTCCTTTGGAAACCCCATTCGGCTGAAAATTTGCAGTAAAGCATCTACAACAGATACTGAACTAATATCTGTGACAGCGACCGCATCCGGATATTTCGATGATAAACACATTGCAGTGATTATATATTTCTTCCCAGTAGGTGTAACAGGTAATGGTCCACACGCATCTACATTTATTTTAGAAAAAACTTCTTGAATAACAGGAACAATTTTCATTGGAGCTTTCTTTTTGTCATTTGGTTTTCCTGCTCTCTGACAAGCATCACAACTACGTACATAATTTTCCACCTCTTGGAAACACTTTGACCAGAAAAAATGTCTTGCCAAAATATCCTTGGTCTTTGTCACGCCGAGATGTGCTGAAGTACCTTCGTGGCATAGAGCTTTTAAACGCTCTCGATATTCTACAGGAATAATTAGTAATAGCCTTTGTTTTCCGGTTTTATCAAATTTTCTTTTCAACAGCAAGTTACCTTTCACGATATAAATTTCTTTGGACGTATCTGCAGATGAGGTTTCACCTGCCTTTTCAAACAATGGCTGCAAATACTTGCATTGCTTCTGTGCAATAGCAAAAGTCTCCTTATCTACTTTCAAAAGTGAGAGGGAGGGGTCATCCTCTTTTATACACGGAAGAAATGATTGATTCTTGTCCAACTCACTATCTTCCTGATGGACTGTTGCACTTTCAAATTCAGTTGTCGCTTCTTCTTTTTCTTCAAGCTCTCTTTGAAGCTGTTTTTGCCTTCTTGTCTGCATTGCATTCAACTGGCATGGGAGAACATTTTGTTCCTTCATGTCATTTAGCAAAGAAGCAGTTCTGTTTCCTAACAAATATCTGCCTTGATCTAATTCATCCCTAATTACTGCTGCCTTCGTGATAACAATTCCAAAGTCACCAACCAGTTTCACTTCAGCTAAGGGTAAACAGGTGGGAGCAAGATCTAAAGGTTGTTGTACCCATACATGTTCTCCAGTAAACATATTTGGAGTGATGTATTTTTGGCATACAATGTCTATACTTGCTCCAGAATCCCGTAAAATAGTCATGTCAAATCCATTTACTTGCCCCATCGTGGTATAGGGTAGCAAAAACTCGTCTTCGCCTCCTCCGATTCGATTTACGCTTGCAGCTGATTCCGGGATTTTCTTCAGTTTAGGGCACTGAGGTCTGATGTGCTGATAAGAGCCACATTCATAACATTGTGGTCGTCTTCTTTTTTCAAAAATTTCATCTCTTTTTGGCCATCTGGGTTGCTCTATCCTCTGTTGGCCTTCAGCTCTAGCCTGAGTGTTATTCTCTAACTTGTCTCTAGAGTCAGAAGCAAATTTCTGTTTGGACTTCGGAGCAAATCTTTCTTCAGTTTTGTTAAGATTATTTTTCTTTCTAACATTCCCTCTGACATTTTCATAAGCATCAAGTTTTGCTGCCAAATCACTCGGAGAAATCATTTCCATCCATTCGTCAATAAAGTGATCACGAATTTCGACGGGAACACGGCGTTTTAATTGATCAGTTACCATTAATTTAAGTAACTGTTCAAAAGTTGAGATTCCTAAACCCTTCACCCACTCTCTGCAATAATTTTCCAGTTCATACACATAGTCTCCCCATGTTGACTCGGCACCTCTCTGATGCTTAACAAATTTCTGGCGAAATTTTTCAGGACTAAGTTTGAACCTCTTCAGGAGCAAATTCTTGACATGCTCGTACTTTTTAGCGTCTTCTGCAGGTTCACGAGCTATAAACTCTGTTACATCATAGGGAAGCAATCCTAGAAGATGGGACACCCAATCTACAGACTCATTCTGTGCCCATTCAGCTTGTCTCTCAAAAAGTTGGAGGTACAAGCTAATATCGCTTTCTTTTTCATCAAACCTTTGAATCAATTGCCGGAGGTCAACTTTCGAACGGGAAGATTCACTACTAACTGGTCTTGCAACAGTTTCAAGTCTTAATTTTTCCAATTCAAATTCATGTTCTTTTCTCCTTTTCTGCTCCTCAAATTCTCGTTCTTCTCTCTTTTTCTTCTCCTCAAATTCTCGTTCTTCTCTCTTTTTCTTCTCCTCAAATTCTCGCTCTTCTCTCCTTTTCTTCTCTTCTTCTCGTTCTTTCCTGCTGTCTATGATTACAGTAAGTTGTTCCATGACAAAATCTTCTTCATAATTTTTGCTCTCTATAATCAGGTTCTTGATGTCGGCTATTTTAAATTCAGTCCTTACTTCTAAACCTAATTCTTCAGCTAAAAGTTTTAGATCTTCTTTCTTTCCTCGACCAAGAAAAGCCATATTTGTAGGCAAATAGCTTCGTAGACTCAAAAAATTTAGGACTATTCAAACAGAAATCGAAATTACTGGCTCAAATAAAAAATGGCTAACTATAACTTTTGTCACTATCCCAAGTAGAACAACAGTAAATAGATTTACTTAAACTTAAAATAATTAAGTAAAGCTTTGTTTTTTTTTATTAAACGATATAAAATCTCAATTTAAGTAACTGACTTTACTTCTGTTTCAGAAACGTAACTAAAATGATTACTTTGGATTTCCTTGAAATCAATTATTCATACGTAACATAATATATTTTACACATGCAACACTCAATGCCAATTTCAAAATAATTAACACAATTAAATACACTTATTTAAAATATCTAAAATATTTCTATCTGAGCAATGATGCTCCACCTGTTAGCATGATATACATACAATTAAGACAAATTAATTCCGTTTACGACAATTCTTAGATTTTAAAAACTGTGCACTTCAGAACGCAAATATATATATATACACAAGAAATAATAATAGTTGGCATTGATGCCCCACGACACTTTAAAAAAAATCATACAAAATTAGCTTTGTGATGACTAACTTAGTTTCTTAATTTTTGCAATGATGCAATAACTCAATATCATTGATACCCAATAAAACAAAACAAAATATATATATATATATATATATTCTTTCAATAGAACAATGATGTTCGCATTAATACACCATGGCAATGATACCAAGAATATAAACAAAAGTTTCAAATAAGCAATCATGCTTAAACATTTAATTAATTCAATGGCAATGATGCCAAAGGAAAAATACACTTAATATATATTTCTTTTCATCAGAACAATGATGTTCACATTAATATACTATGGCAATGATGCCAAGAATATACACAAAGGTTACAAATAAGCAATGATGCTTGAACATTTAATTTTTGCAATGATGCAATTAATTCAACGGCAATGATGCCCAACATTTCATCTATTTACTCAAAAACATGAACAATAAAAGCATTTTCACTTTTGCCACTGCAACAAACAGGAAACAAAAAATTGCTTGGCACTCACCGATCTTGCTTCTAAATCCAAACTCGACATTTCGAACGAAGGCAGGTATTCAACTCACATCTGCATCGTCGGTGGATTTTGTACCACCGCTATCCACCATTTAAAGCTGTACCGAAACTTGGCCAATAAATCACACTTTCACTTTAGGAAAGACATCAGGTAGCGTTTTCTTAACTTTATTTACGGCACAGAACACACACACACTATATACACTCATGGACAAAAAAATTAGCGCACCAAGAAATAATTGCGGGATCGTAACGAAACTTGCAATGAAGGTACATGTCGGGGAGATATGCAAATGATTAGAAATGCAGCGTGATTGCGCATTACGTATAGCCGGTAGAAGGCGTTGAACATCGTACTCTGTTGAGTATAAAACAGGTAACCAAAGCTTGTTTGAGTGTGCTGAATCATTTGCAAAGAAAGAGCTGAGATAGACATGCCATTACGCCGTGTTCGAAGACAATATAATCAGTTGTCGCAGTTTGAGAGGAGGAGAATCGTCGGGATGATGGCAGCTGGGTGGTCAGCTAGGCGAGTAGCTCGTCAATTAGGCCGCTCTGATTGTGTTGTGAGGAGATGTTGGGACCAGTGGACCCGAGAGATGTCATGTACACGAAGACCAGGCTCAGGACGCCCTCGACAGACCAGTCGTCGAGAAGACCGCCACATCGTAAGATATGCACGCGTACAGCCAACTGCTTCATCGGCCGCCATCCAGGCACAGGTAGCACCTTCACTAGGGGCCTCTGTGTCTTCTCGAACCATACGAAGGCGCCTGGCTGAAGGACAGTTGGTATCGCGGCGCCCATTACGTGTGCTGCCCTTGACGCCCACCCATCGACGCCTCCGTTTGGAGTTTTGCCGCACACGAGGAAACTGGACTGCAGCGGAATGGAACCAGGTCGTCTTTAGCGACGAATCCAGATTCAATCTCGGCAGTGATGACAATCGTGTTCGTGTGTGGAGAGCCCGTGGTGAACCCTTCAATCCTGCCTTTGCTGTACAGCGACACATTGCTCCCACAGCTGGTGTGATGGTATGGGGTGCCATTGCCTACAATACACGGTCACCCCTAGTATTGTTCCGTGGCACCATGACAGCCCAGCGGTATGTCCATAAAATCCTGCAACCACATGTGTTGCCACTCATGCAACGGCTCCCAGGAGCCATTTTTCAACAAGACAATGCTCGGCCTTATATGGCAAGGGTGTCACAAGACTGTCTCCGCACTGTTACTACCCTTCCTTGGCCTGCCCGATCCCCAGATTTGTCTCCAATCGAGCATATCTGGGATCATTTGGGACGACGAGTTGGGCATCCCACGAGTTTGAACGAACTAGAGGCAAGGTTACAGCAAATATGGAACGAAATGTCTCAAGACATCATACAGAACTTGTATGACTCAATGCCCGATCGTATCGCATCGTGCATTCACGCTAGAGGGGGTCCAACGGAGTATTAACTCTTCCGTTCTTTAGCCTTTTTCTCTGAAATAAATTATCCTTTTTCTTTGATTTTCTTATCATTTACTTATATCAAAGTAGTCATTACGTATGTAAAATTTTGTTTCATTTTGACGACTCCTTCTTGGTGCGCTAATTTTTTTGTCCATGAGTGTACAACAGAATTATATACAAGAAGTAAAACACATCACCACACTCAAACTTATCTCTCAAGCGTCCCCCTCTCACCAGAGGGTAATGACCTTCTCCCCACCAATTCTTTTCTTCTTGACGCATGCGCTTAGAAACAGCTCGGGGGACTTAACTCGCACGCAGACTTTTTGGGGGTGAGATATAGTACGGTACAGGGGTATGGGGGTATAGAATGTCCCTCAGGCAAAAGGGATACAGGATTAATGTACGCACTTTTTGTTTCAACCTTGTTTTCAATCTTTAGAATTTGATAGCTTAAATCTCTGCCTGAAACTGAAACATTATTGATCATGTGTGATTAACTGAAACAGTTTTTTAGAACACATTATTTATTATTGCTATTGTACAGTGTACAGTACGACTTAACTACAAATTCCTTCATTTTAATACATAAAAATACATAAAAACTAATTCAACACCTGATAGTCATCGGATATATTCAGCCCATCCAGTTCAAGGAACATAGCTTCCAAAATCCCCATTTATTTGGCATTTTTTTTATATCTGGTGCCGGACCACTCCCGAAGCTCTCGCGGACCACCGGTTGGTAACCACTGTTCTACACAATAGCTCATCAGGAGCTGTGGGAATAAAATGAAGATATCCATTCTAGATGGTATCAGATCATTACACTAAATTTACTATATAAGTGAATCTTTTAGGGATTATTTTGATTTGCTTTCTTTGAAATTAGTTTCTTTGCTTTTAAGCAACTTCCATATTCAGGGCTTGATTCTTACTCAAAATTAGAAGAATTTGCTAAATCTAGAGTATGAGTTTTATACGTAGAGAGAGAAAGGAATATACGTATTTTATTATTCCTGCCATAAGAAAATAGAAGACCTGAAATAAGTTTTATGAATACCAGACCAACCTGTCTGGAGAGGCAATTTCATTTATTTTATATACGGATGTAATGAATTAGCTAATTATTTCAGTAACTAAGTCTTTTTCACATGTCGTTTAAATTCTCTTTTCTTGCTCATCTCAAATGGAATGGTAAACCTGTACATATAATATAAATTTTAAACTTAAATCGCTTACTTCGTATTAAATGACGAACTTTAATTTTAAACTTAAATCGCTTACTTCGTATTAAATGACGAACTTTAATTCATTAAATAAGTGTTACTTTGAAGAAAATATATGCATTTCCACAATCCCAGTAATGCAAATGAGTTTTGCAAAAACGCAAAACATATTTAAATGTAATTTATGTTAAATACGAACTGGGTATATGATAATAAACATAAAGTTGATAATTGATTCTATTTTATTCTTTTGTTTGCCTAATTTCATTTCCTGTTCGCTGTAAAAAGTACTAGAGCTATTATCATAATACAAATAACTGAAGTTTTTAAACTACTACTTAATTCTACATTAAGTAAATATTCCTATGCAATGAAAATTAGAGAGAATTACTGCTTGTAATTGAAAGGCAGATAGTATATCATAGAACTTATATGTTATTAAATTAAAAAGGGCATTTTTATTAAATATGAATTCATAGAGTAAAAAAGAAATATTTTACCTTTCTTGATGTATTTGACACTTCTTTAAATTTATCTATATCTGGAATAAATAAAAATTTGCTGATCATTCGTTTTGAAAAGAAGATAAAATCCCTTCCATAGTTGATTTTATTTCAGAGTACAGTGGTACCTCGACTTACGAGTTTAATTCGTTCCATGACTTAGCTCGTAACTCGAAATACTCGTATCTCCAATCAATTTTCCTCATTGAAATGAATGGAAATGGCATTAATTCGTTCCGGGCTCTCCAAAACACCGCAGTTTTTTTGTTACATGTTTTTAAATAAGAAAAACGTGCTTATAAACGACGTTCATTGTATAAATACGCAATACAACAGAATGTACTGCAATAAATTTGTTTTATTAAGTGTAATGTGCAACATTTACCTTGGAGGTCAGACTTGAAGATGCTGATGGAAGAGGAGAAAGGTTGAACTGAAAAATTAAATCTTATTCGTTGATTTTTGATATTTTCGCCTCGCTTTCCTCACTTTCGCTTTTATTACCAGCTACTCTCTTAAAGTGAACGAGTGAGACACGGAAGCTGGGCGATTGTTGCATCGTTCACTGTGGCTGTAATGTCCAGATTCTTCTTTCTGAGAATCCGAAGAACATTTTCTCAGAATCCAATCTCTTGGAAGACTGGATAGTAGTCTCAGAATAATATTATACAATCTACGAGGGCTGTCCTTAAAGTATCCGAACTGAATGTATAAAACATAATACAGACACCGCTCTGCGTGCGTACGCCAATTAACATGTTTAAACATATGTAAACTTGTTATGTTGACAATTATCCAAGCACTGCGAAGCGCGGTTCTCTTGTAGCAATAACGAAAAGTGAACGCAGTGGAAGTCTCGTGTCGGGTTGGATCATGACGGAATCTACTGAGCAACGTGTTTGCACCAAATTTTGTAATAAAATTGGAAAAATGGCAACCGGAACGTTCGATTTGCTTAAGAAAGCATACGGTGATGATGTTATGGACCGAACTCAAGTGTTTCAATGGTTTAGACGTTTTAAAGATGGAAGGGAATCTGTGGAAAGTGATGCACGGTCAGAGCGTCCATCAACATCGAGAAATGATGTCAAAGTAGAGCAGGTTCGTACTGTGGTGCGATCAGATCGACGAATGACAGTTCGAGAGATTGCGGGAGGTGGACAGACCATCGAGAGATGGACAAACCATGAATAAAGAGTTCTACCGTGATGTGCTCAGGCGACTTCGTGATTCCGTGAGGAGGAAACGACCAGCAAAGTGGAAATCTGGGAAATGGATGCTTCACCACGATAATGCCCCTGCTTACTCCTCACACGTGGTTCAAAAATTTTTAACCAAACATGGCACCGTTCAAGTCCCGCAACCTCCCTACTCACCAGACCTCGTCCGTGCGACTTTTTAGCATTTCCAAAGCTAAAGAAAACGCTTAAAGGACGACGGTTTGAGGATGTGACGACCATCAAACAAAAAGCGATCGAACAGCTGTTGACCATTCCAAACGACTTCCAATCCTGCTTCCAAGAGTGGCAACAACGTTGGGCTAAGTGTGTTGCTTCTCAAGGACGATACTTTGAAGGGGATTAAACTGAAGTATGTTTATCCATTATATTTTTTCAGTTATAAATTAAATTCGGATACTTTACGGACAGCCCCCGTATATATATAAAACACGTAGGTATGCGGCACAAAAATCGACGATATTTCTACACCCCGAATGGCAACAGCCGCAACTGCCAGATGTAAACATTAGCAGCCGTCCGCTATTTTCAACAGCGTGTCAACATGGATTTACGCAGTGAAATCAGGAATGCTGGAAAGCAAGCTGCACGATCAAGTGAAAATTGGGAACAGTCTCAAGAAAGAAAGCAAAGTACTGCATTAAGACAGAGGCGTGAAAGAGAGAGCGTATATGATAGAGAGGTTAGGCTTAATCGTCGCCGGCATAGCAACCGATAGCCAGTAATAGTTAATTTTCTACACTTTTTTCAGCACTTACTGAATTTTTACTCCATTTTATAAGTAAATACATTTTCCCAACAATTTATTATTTGTTATGATTAAGTGTAGATATCTGAATTGTGAACAATTGTACATACAGAGAGTGATGTAATCCACGCTATATTTGAGTACTCACTGAATTTTTACTACATTTTTAAGTGAAAAATTTCTTCCCCCACAATTTATTATTTGATGTAATGATAAAGTGTAGATATCTTAATTTTGAAAAATAGTACATACAGAGAGGGATGTAATTTATAAAATCATTGGTGTTCGGTTTCTCAGTCTTACGTAATAGAAATTCCCATTTTTTAATCACGATTTTTTAGAATCAGCCTTATAGAGAATACTCTTTAACAAGGTATATTTATGATGACAATTAATGGTAACATTCCTTACATATGTTACTTTCAGTTGAGTTGTTTTGCAAAAGAAAATATAAAACTAAAAGCGACCATGCTGGTCGCTCAGTGGCTAATTGTATAATAATTGTACATAAAGGTTGTAAATATTATACATAAAGGTTGTAAATATTATATGCTTCTTGTGTTCTCATTTGATGAGCACGTAACATGGCATTCGCTGCTCAAACTAGCGGTGGGATATCTGAAGCTTGCTCGTAACCCAAATTTTAGCTCGTAACTCGAAGCAAAAAATCTACCGAGAGAATGCTCGTATCTCGAAAAACTCGTAAGTCGATACACTCGTAAGTTGAGGTACCACTGTATATTTGAATTAATTAAGTTCACTAAACTTCTCTCAGACCAATCACATCATGCAAAGAGTAAAACTGTTTATTGCACGTAATTGTTTATACCGCTTTTACTACGGTGTATGGATAATTTCTCATTTACAGTGATAACTTTCCCACTACTATTTTAGTTCTAAATAATATTTCCTGTTTGTTATTATGAATTTTATTCAGTGACTATTGCCTTTAAGCTTTTGTTTTATTTAAAAAAAGCTTTAGTAGGAAATCTAACAAGGGGTATTCTTCTTTCCGCATGGATATTAATGCTGGACTTTGGGGGTTCTCTAAACATTATAAATACTCTAAAACTGTAAACTTCAGTCTAATTTTCTGGATCACTCTTTTTTACTCCTAGAGAAACTGCAGAATACTTCCAAGCATTGATATAAAGGGGGATTGTGTGTTTTTCTAACCAATGAAAGCAATTTATTTAAGGGGGCACAGGACTTTGAAGCTCGATGAAAAGACCATAAATATGGTCTAATTCTAACCACAAAAACTCAAATAATATTATAAAAAGAAATTTTCTTTCTTTAGAAATATAAAGTACATATCTTTAAATATGTCATACATAAAAATGGAAATTATAAATCTATAAATAATTTTCAAATTAGGAGTTTAGAATTTTATATGATTAACTGCTAATTTTGAGTTTGCGTGCAGCATTACTTTTAAACTATCAATAGGAAACTGATAAAACTACACTCATATGTATATTTCATGGTACAATTACATTTAAAATCAGAAAAATGTGCAATTCTGGAATACTTTTTTTATGTTGGAAAATTATGCAAATAATTGTGATTATTTTTGAAGTTTTCCAATTTTATGCACAATTTTTAGTTTAAGTAATATTTATTACAATTTATTTGGTTTTACATTACAGGTAAATATATTACAAGTGTATTCTAACCATTGATTATTTTCTGTAAGCATATATCTCAATTTTATGATGCGCGCAGCACTTCATGATTTTTAATCACCAGTTAATCACATAAAATTCTAAACTGCTAATTTAAAAATTATTTATAGATTTATAATTTCCATTTTTATATATGCCCATATTTAAAGATATGTACTTTATGTGTATAAAGAAAGAAAATTTCTTTTTTATAATATTATTTGAGTTTTTATGGTTGGAATTAGACCATATTTATAGTATTTTTGTCGAGCTTCAAGGTCCTGTGCCCCTTAAGAGAAAGAAAACCACCAAGCAGAGGAGGGAGTTCGAAGTCGCAATATTGTGAAGCGGGTCGAGTTGATATTCCGAATGCATAGCCATACAACATCATATTAAGAGACTTGGTCGTGATTATTCATACCTCAATTTTCCATACAAATACAGGGTGATCAGAAAGTCAGTATACATTTAAAAAAGTAATAATTCACGGAATAATGTAGGTAGAGAGGTAAAAATTGACACACATGCTTGGAATGACATGGGGTTTTATTGTAACCACAAAAAAAAGTTCAAAAAATGGCCAACAGATGGCGCTTGACACGTCAGTGACGCTGCATGAGAATTGCGTATAAAAGGAGCTGTGCATTTTCCTGAACTGTTCTACGAACTTTCAATACTCATTTCGGTGGTGCTTCCGCTCTCCGCTGACATTCTCCTGAAATATCTGTGTTTGAAGGCGTTGGCCTAGGTAACACAGTTAGCCAATTGTTCCTATGGTCCTATGGAGGGAATCAGATGCACCAGCAATCGCAGCATGTTGACGTTACCAGAAAAGACACTGTTAGTGAAGCTGTACTATCAGAATGGGGAATCTGCTACTGCAGCTTTACGATCCTGTCGCCATAGGAAGGGCATTCGAAAGGGTAAAGGTCCTATGACAATTGCAGCTGTGAAGAGAATGATTTTGAAGTTCACGAAGGACCGACATCAATAGGGATGCTAAAAGACAACATCCAACGCCAATGTCCGACCTGGCCGAAGCCCCACTGGGTAAATCCCGACGGTGCAAATAGACCCGCAGCAAGCAACCACTCCTCGCACGACCCAGACAAGGTCCCACAAGCACAGGCCCCGGAACACACAGCACAAAGGACGCCGCACAGTAGGGCTCCAAGCAGGACAGACGGATTTGCCAGTGGATAAGTTAGCTTTTAATTTGGAAGACAAGCAGGCTCTGCCGGAGGACACTCGAGACCACCAACCAACATTAAAGTAACGGACAAAGATGATGATGGTAAAACTAGAAAAAGAAGGCCCCAAAGGAAACGACGACACAACTTAGTGACTGTGAGCGAAAGCGCGGAGACAAGGAACAGAATTAAGTAACAGCTGAGCTGGCGCAGACTAAGTTTAAAAAAAAAAGGAATAAATAAAAAGAAATTAATAGATAAAACAGAAGACGGCATCGTTGCAAATCCCAGATAGGAGACGACCTGCCCTAAAGTGGGAATGGTCGATTTTGAGAGGGAACAGTCGCAACCCTGGGCGCAGAACCAGCAACATGGTTAAAACCTCATTGTTGCTGTGCAACCCACCCTGCGGAACCTTCCTGAGCCGGCGTGTCCTGTTTTCGCCAAAGGGCACCACTCCAATGACGAGGACCGTGACCTCTAGGGTTGGACCCACAACATTGTCACTCGACTACAGCTATTGATGAAGAATGACGGTCGAAATGTTGAGCATTTGTTCTGAAGAACATCATCTTTGCTTTGTCATAATTTGTTATGCTAATTATTGCTTTTCTGATCACATGAAGCGCCATCTGTCGGCCATTTTTTGAAGTTTTTTTTGTGTTTGCAATAAAACCCCATGTCATTCCAAGCATGTGTGTCAATTTTTACCTCTCTACCTACATTATTCCATGAATTATTACTTTTTCAAATGTATACTGACTTTCTGATCACCCTGTACTAGTGTATTTTTTAAGCGTAAAAATATATTTATAATTTGCCAGTAGTTATTGGTTTACATGGCGAAATTGTTTATTCCCTTAGTTTAATTTTTTGGCTCTATGAAATTAAAATCTGTTGTTGTTGTTTCCAATCCCCTTAAAGTAGGAAAGCCAAGTCCAAAGGACCTAGGTCCTCAAATCCTAGGTCCTTGGCGAAGGGTAGTCAGCAGCTTCACTTTAAGGTGAGGTACCACTAGGGATGAAGTCTGACTTGACCTCGAAGAACATCGGTCCCGTAATTCTGAACCGAGTCAAGTGACGAGACTGGAACTCTTGACCACGCACCTCCAAAGGTAAATTTGAGAACTTGGAGGACATTGTAGCCACGACCTATTTTACGTGCCCCGGCCATCATTAGTGAACATGGCGGTGGATTTACAGCGACGACTATCGAGCCAGGGACGTTCAGATCACTGTCCCGACTGGGCCACCGCACCCCTAAATTAAAATCTTAAATTTCTATATTATAGTATGTGATAAAATAAGCAGGCGCCATTTCATTTATAGCTAAGTGGCATTTCATAGTGGCTAAGTTAGTCTGGGTCTCTTACAACCTTTACACTTTAAGGGCATGTCATCATCTTTTCAAATCAACTTGATATTCTAACTCGCCTTGGAGGAAATACCTCCTGTCGAACACTAACTAATTTTTTGTTCAGGCACCAGCAGATGAACAGCAGAGTCTCAGAGAGAGGATTATATCCAACTTGTTGTAGGCCCAAGAAGGTGTCAATAGCTATGTAACTCCTCCTCCTTCCCTCTAAAATTTTAAATAAAATGCCTTAAATGTATGTTTATCTTGAAACTAAAATCAACAAATAAGAGATTAATCCAATGTACTCGTGGACCCCCCCCCCCTCAATCATATACGTTCACACGTTTAATCTTAGGACTCGAAATCCTTTTGCTTCCAGGACAATTGTTTTACTAAATACCTCTAAGCCCTGTCATGATGTTTTAAAATAAATCTCACTACTTACGCTATCTCTTAAGTCCTTACATAGCAAAAGGGAACCGTAGTGCTCCAAAAGCCAACCAACTCATAACACCTAACATCTCTGTTTCAATGATATCTCCAACATTTTAACTTCAAATTATACTCTCGGATTATTCATTTAAGATTCAGTAAAAGTTTAAAAACTTTTGTCGTAATAAAATAATTAAATCCTTTAACTTTCCTCAAAAGAGAAAAAGTAATAATTAGATTTATAACATTCTTGTCACTCTTTGACTTCTAAATATTTGAATTAAAGAGTTCATTAAATTTTTCTTCAACAGAAATAATAAAATTATGTTGCACGTGTTTAATCAAAATAATACATTTTGCTTAAAAATTCTCTTATTTGTATTATATAACATCTCATTTTTAATTTAATATTCACCGTGTATAATAAAATTTATAAATGCTGCTCCATTTTAAAGAAATTACAAATTTGATTTTATTATAATGCCATTTATAATTGCGTTAAAATTTACTATACACTTATGGTGAAGAAAAGAAGAATCTGTTTGGCACATTCTACATGAAGTGAGAGAATTTAAAAGATAGTTTCTCCTTTTTTTTAACAGGAATAAAAAAGAAAATGTGTTATAAATGTTCAATGAAAATAACACATTTTACTTAAAAATTCTCTTATTTGTGTTATATAGCAGCTAATATTTAATTTAATATTCACCTTGCATAGTAAAATTTATGAATACTGCTTCATTTTAAAGAAACCTCAAATTTTATTTCCTTACAATACCATTTATGATTACATAAAAATTTACTATACACTTATCGCGAAGAAAAGGAGAATCTGTTTGGCACATTCTACCTGAAGTGAGAGAATTTAAAAGATATTCCCTCCTTTTTTTTAACAGGAATAAAAAAGAAAATGTGTTATAAATGTTCAATGAAAATAACACATTTTACTTAAAAATTCTCTTATTTGTGTTATATAGCAGCTAATATTTAATTTAATATTCACCTTGCATAGTAAAATTTATGAATACTGCTTCATTTTAAAGAAACCTCAAATTTTATTTCCTTACAATACCATTTATGATTACATAAAAATTTACTATACACTTATCGCGAAGAAAAGGAGAATCTGTTTGGCACATTCTACCTGAAGTGAGAGAATTTAAAAGATATTCCCTCCTTTTTTTTTTCTCCGAGAAAAAGTGAGATTTTCTGACTACTACATTAAATCTTTCCTTGCCTAGAAATCATAATGATCACCCTATTCTTGCTGGACCAGTCTCCCTCCTCCTAGCAGTTGCATTGTCTGAGGGATTTGTAAGATCGGTATTGTGACAGTCATGGAAGAATCGTTTTTGTGAATTCTTTGTCGCTGAGAAAACCACCAGCGGTGATGACCACAATTTCTTTTCATTTTATAAGTTCTAGAACTATTTGAGAGTAATAAGAGAGAGATATATTCATGGGGAAGGTAGAAAAAGAAATGGAGGTAGCAATGTCTTTGATGGTAATTATTTTTCGGCGCGGTGTTCTCAAAGGAGATAAGCGTCTGCACAGAGAGTAAAAAAAAAAAATATTTTATGGTTTAACAGAGAAGGAATAAATATTTAATGAGCATAAACATTAGAATATACAAGAAAACGCCTGAAAATGCATTATTTTTTCTGAAATATTACAAAGCAGTGTTATCGCCTGTTGTATAGTTTATTATACATCTAGATAACAGCAAAAATACTTAGAAAACGGAATTAAATAACATAAAACTAAAAAAATACGAATATTATTAATTTTTTTATTCATTCAAGTCATAAAAGCAATGTATAAATATGTTTTCAGATGTATTTAAAACTCACTATTATGCTACGTAAAAATAAAAAGGATATACATGATACATGCAATTCTTCATTTCAGTGAACGTTTATAATCCTGTATCATTACTGCATTTGTATATACGCTGGAAATAAACTTTCCTTACCATTGTGAAGTTCCTGAGTTAGTATTTCATATACCGTTGGTTACCATTGGTAAATTCAGAAAAGATATATTTTCTTCGAATTTAAATTGCCCCCACGAAACATTCGATGTCAAAATACTGATATCCATATAGAGATTTCAAATTTGTTGTGACTTTAATACTCATTCAAGTGTAAGATTTAAAATGCAGGTTCAGTATCCCTTATTCGAAAAATCAATATAATCTGGAATCCAAAACTTTTTGAGGCGATGACATGACGTCAAAAATTGAAAATTCCACGTCTAACTTTCTTCGCTTTGTTGGGGCTTATGGAATTCAGTTGGTGCCTGTTTATTACCAGCTATCGTCAACGTCAGGCTTATGCGCACTATTCACTCAGCTTTTTGCTATTTCCCTGTGGATAAAAGATATTGTGGAAAATGTAAAAAAGAGATGCAGATTTTTCAATGGCTAATTGGAAGCTTTTACATACATCTATAGTACATAATGGGAAACTGTTACGCCTGCTGTGTACTAACCCAACTGGATTCCCTCACCTCAATGTTAACCTATGGAGAAAATTTGTCTACTATTTACAGTAAAATAAATTCTGATAATCAAATAAATTTAGTACACTGCTGGCCACCCAAATTGCAACACCAAGAAAGACAAGAGATATCACAACAAAATTTATTTTGTAGATAACATGTTTACCAAGTATCAAATGATTAAATTTATAGACTTCTGTGAAGTGTGGTTCCTGCCAAAATCAGTAGCCAGAGTAGCCGTCATTGTTGGAGATCACCGCTGCCACACGCCTCGGCATTGATTCAAAGAGACTTTGGATGAGTTCTTGGGGTACAGCAGACCAAGCAGCTTCCACACGTTGCCAAAGTTGATCTGCTGTGGCAGCTGGGGATGGAATCTGGGTCAATCGTAGAGCAACCATGGACCACATGTTTTCTATCGGCGAAAGATCCGGAGAGCGAGGCGGCCAGGGAAGCAATTCAATCTGGCGATTGACGAAGAACCGTTGGACAATGCGTGCCACGTGTGGTCGCGCATTATCCTGTTGAAATATGGCTGTGTGCAAGACCTGAAGGTAAGGAAGGACAACTGGCTCCAACAGCTCGGAGATGTAGCGCTGGCTGTTTAAAGTACCGGCAATGCGTACTAGAGGTGTGCGAGAGTGATATCCAATACCGCCCCATACCATAATACCCGGTGCAGGACCAGTGTGGCGGTGTATAACGCAGATGTTCAGCATCCTCTCTTCACGGTGTCTCCAGACTCGAATGCGACCATCGTGGTGTTGCAGACAGAAGCGTGACTCGTCAGTAAAGACAATTTCATTCCATTCTGCCATCCACATCCTTCTGTCTTCGCACCATTGGCGACGGAGACGTCTGTGGTTCTGCGTCAAGGGTAGACAAAGCAATGGACGTCTTGCGGACAGACCACTCTGCTGTAAACGGCGTCGAATGGTACGCGCAGACACAGGATGATGCGTTACAGACTGCATGTGCTGTGCTATGGTTCGTGATGTGACTGAGCGATCTGTCACTGCCATGCGCACAATTTGCCTGTCATCACGTGAAGTGGTGCGCTGAGGTGGATGCAATCGAACACGCCGGTCCGTCGTACCCTCCTGTATCCAACGATCACATATCCGCATTACAGTTGTTTGGTTTCGTCCAACACGACTACCGATTTCCCTGAAAGATAATCCACAATCTCGGTAGGCCACTATCCTTCCTCTGTCGAACTCGGATACTTGATCAAAAGATGATCGCTGTTTTCGACCAGGCATAATTGATCGTTTTTTTTGAAAAAACCACAAGAAAAACACAATTGTCGAACTTGAAATCGTCGAAATCTCCAAGCCTTAAATAGCACTTTGAAGTGGCGCCACAGGCGCGCGTGATGTGCGTCTGTGCTGAAATTCTAATCATTTGCATATCTCACCTCCGCTAATGCATGTTGTAAATTTAATGTTATTTGCATGTTTCCTTCAGGATGTTGCATTTACAGTGGCCAGCAGTGTATTTTCAGATAGCCTGGACTTTTCTGTACCTTGCAACAGAATTCCTTTTCATAAATATTACCCACCCAAGGTATTAATGAGAGTTTAAAACACACTATACCAGATACCCCCCCCCCCCCCGAATAACTTAAATTTTATATTATTAATTGCAATTTATTTTTTTTAAACGAAAAACGCTCCAAAGTATAAAATTTCTTTCTCTATTACGGAGTACAATTTAAAAAAATCTTTAAATTCCATTCGGTAATCCTTGGACAAATTTTCGCCTTAGGTTAATGTAGAAGCGCTGAATGTTATAATTCACCGTGGTGTGTGGTCGAAAGACAGTCAAGAACAAAACTCTTGTAAAAACTTCAGAGGCAAAGAATAAAGGTTTGAACACTAAGAGGGTGTAAAAGAAAAGCTATCTGTGTGGCCATTGATAGCGATCAAAAGACTATAAATATTGCAAGAGAGATGGACGTAAATTTTATGGCCCATAATAAAACTTTCAGATAATGATCAAAGTTGTATTTCTAACGAAAATTATGGTGGGGAGGTACTTGGTAGACTATGAACAGGAGCAGTATAATAAGGGACTAATTAGGGCAGGAACTAATGAGAGAAAAACAGCTCACTGCCCTATGAGAGGTAAAGGGGCGGGCCAAAATGGCCCCGGTAAACGAACAACAGCCCCTCCAAGGAAAACAAACAAACAAACAAAAAAAAAGCGAGAGAAGGTCCAGAGATTGCACTGGCGGTATTTTCCCAGAGCTTGGACGAGATAGATTTGCCGATTGAACTGTCTCGGAGACTAGCGGTAATTCCTGGAATCCGATATGATGATCCTGAATATGACACGATATGGGCCCCTGTCATCAAAGTCATTTCATCGCTGTATTCTTCAACAGTAGTAAGTGCCTCCTGATAGATTGTAAAAATAATTACTTTGATCAAATAGTTTGCCTCTTCTGCTGATTCTTCATGTGTTAAATGATAATATTAAGGGGAATATTATTCTGTTATTAATTACACTTTAAATGATTTTTTTAGCGTTGTCAAATAAATGTATGATAAAGGCAAATTCTCTGTGTTTCCTTTCTTCCCCAACACATGCACGCATCCATTGTTTTAAGGTTATTTTCCAACCTAAATTTAACATTGAGGTGAACGAATCCAATAGTACACAGCCACCTTAACGAAACTTTACAAAGGTGTGATGGGAAAATGTCTTGCAGAAAAGTGTGGTGTTGCTAGTTAACCACCGATTCTTCCCATAGACAGGTGAGGCTGAGTCACCTTAGCTTTCTGATTGTTCAGTTGATAAGCTTTCGTACACAAATTCATTAAAAATTGTACAAAATACGTTTAGGCTCTTTATACAAGACTAGTTGGTATCCGTCAAAACATGACGGCTAGATAGTAAATAAATGCACTAATTCATAAAAACTATACTCAATATATCATTGCCAAATGTTGAAAATTATAATAATGCGCAGAAACAAATTAATGTGTTTAAGAGGCCTCATGCTTTGTGAGTATCTAAAGCCAGATTTAAAAATGCCACTAAGCATGCGCAGAAAGAACAAAATTTTAATTGTAAATTAATTATCGCTGATTAAACAGCGCGTAATAAACAATTTCCATCGGGTTTAATATTATATTTCACAAACATAATTATCATAAAAAAAATGGCAGACCGAGATCTAGAGTGACTCCGAGGAATAAACGTGTTTATCTTTAAAACATGTCACTGTGCATGCGCAGAAACAGTGAGTTTCTAAAACCAGATTTAAACATGCGACTGAGCATGTGCAGAAGTCAATTTTTCAATTGTAAATTATCACTAATTAATAGAAATTGCGGTTACAAAAACCAAATTTGACAAATCTACAGATTACAATCTTTCGTTTAAGACCAAAATGAAGTAAATTGATGCAGTAGTTTTCTCTCACGGACTGCCCAAAAAGTCGGCTTAGCAACTTAAATATATAGATGTTTATGAAACAATCATGGATTTTTGCTTTTTTATGATCACTTGTATTCACAATATTTCACGAAGTATGTACACACGTTCCAAAATCAAACATATATTTGGTCCTTTGCATTTGAAATAAGAGATAATCAAATGCATATTATAAAATATGTTAGTTTAAGCGGAGTAACATCAACACAAAAGATACTGTATAGTTGTTAAATTTTTTAAAACTATTGTAACCTTTTCTGTCGTTTCCTTTTTAAAGGCTTTACTTCCACTGCGTATTTCTAGTAACATCTACTACATTTTTAGGAAATATTGAAAGCAAGAGTACTGAATTTTCTGTTAAGTTATCAATAAAATTATTTAGGCATTTCATAATTCATCCGTGATATGAAGTAGATTTTTCAGTGAGAAATGTAGCTTGTTAGAAGCGAACATTGTAACAGAATTCTGAAACTTTTTTTAAATATCAATGTATTTTTTGAAGGTGTGCACAAGAATTTATAATAGAAACGAAATGAGGGATGGAACGTTTTCAAACATTTATGATGAAAAAAAAATCTGAACAGTAATGCTCAGATATTTATTATACTCATTTTAGAGAATATAAATTCGTTATTAAACAAAAGAATGATATTTGTGAGCCACTTTAAGTAAAAAATTCACTCTCTGTCAACATAAAAATCCCCTGTTGCTTTTTTGATAATGAATATGCACATGCTCCTGTGAATCAGTTACCTAGGAATATTTTAATAAATTAAGTAAAATATCTTTGAAGTGTCTCATTATTTTCAAGTAAAAGCATTACACATAAAATAATTTAAAATTAGTTGAGTAAAAACGTATGTTATGCATCTATGCACAGTCAAAGGAAAAAAGAAACATTTCTCAATGAATATTTCCATATTCTATAAGAAGTTATAAACAATGAAACGTTTTTCTTTTTTGAGCAAAAAATAGTGTATTTTTTATGTGAATAAAATTTATTATATAAATATTACTTATTTTTAATTATATTTAAAAATATTTTACCTGAATATTCCCTACAAATATCGTCATCCTGAAAAATAAAGATTATTTTGTATTGATACAGTATGGTATTCATAAAAGAGGATCAAATACACTTTTTTAGTGAGCGATGTAAGAAGTTGAGTTTCAAGAAATATTCTTTAATCAAATAAAGTAAAAATGCCTTACATAAAGAATATGGTATAGCCTAGTATAGATACAAAAAATATATTATACCAAGGTGATATTTATCTAACAGACATCAAACTCTGAAATCACGTGAATTAAACTTCATTTCAGACATAACTAAGAAAATATTGAGTTTAAAAAGTAAAACAAATGCTACAAACGTAGTGTATTGGAAGAGGTTTGAAAAATTTCTCAAACAACTTTTAGATCATAAAAATAAAGATTTCCTGTTCTAATATTGTCATTTGGCCATTTGAATGAATCACAAATGCATCAGTGATTTGTCTAGCATTTTTGATCAGTCCATAGACACAATCGCATCTAATGGTCTATGCAATCGGTCTTCAAAAGGACTTTACCTAAAACTCTCCTACAGCCAAACATTAGATATGATTGGATGTATAAGATGTGTTCCTACGGCCAATCATATAATACTTTGTGTTCTGAAGCTTCAAGAAGAACTATATATTATATTTATGATTTATCCTTAGAGATAATCGCATAATTTTGGATTTGTGCCCCTACTTGGCATCTAATGTTCTGCGATTTGTGGTTTGAAAAAGGACCACACCTGTTAGTACGCAACTAGTTGACATTTATATGCGATATATTCGATTTGAGACGTTCTATTTTAAATCTTTATGGAAAACAATATTTTCTTTCGGATATAAACTTCGAGTAAAATGTAAGGTATAGTTTTTGTGCTAATTTTGAAATCATCGAGGTTTTAGTTTACCATATCATTAACAGAAAAAAAGAAATAGATGAGACAGTAACAAATTATCATTTTCTTAACAACTCCATAGTCCATGATACTGAGTTTGAAAATGATCCTTTATAACAAATAATGATTGTTATATCAATATGTAGTAATAATGATAATAGCACTAATAAGTTTTGTTGTGATATCCATGTACAGTGAAAGTTTACAATGCAAATAAACTTACTTTTCACTGAAATGTTTCCAAAATATGCTTATTTCAAGAACAAATGCAAACACATCTATTTCAATGAGCTTAAAGAAATCTATTGTGAATTAAAGCACTGCTATTTTATCTGAAAAAAAATCGAGTAAACTCAATGCTAAATAATTTTATAATGCAGAATAGAAACCAGTTTTATAATCGAATTGAACAGTTATTCGTTAAAAGCAAGCACGGGAATTACTAGGAGACTAAAAACATAAAGAAAAATAAAAAGGCCTCACCGAGCGCAAAATATGTAATTTAATAGAAAAGTAAAATTCATTACCGGAAGGTTAACTCTATTTACTTCGTTCTTTCATTCGTAAATGTTTGCTTTGGGAATAAACGATGCATTAAACAAATTGAACCTACGAAACCAGATCTTTTACTTCAATTTTAATTTAAAAAATTTTATTTTTTGCTTTATCTTTATCCCAAACTTCTCTGGGTTACGACGGGAGATAGTGAAAGTGTGATTGGGCATTGATGTACTCAAAAGAAAAAAAAACAGGGTTGTCAATTGGTAGGGAAAAATCACATCTTTAATATAGTATCACTTCAGTCAGATAAAAATATTATATTTTGATTATTTTGCTTACGTCTTTAATAAAAGCAAAATTTTTATTCAATATGGAGTCTTAAGAACCTGCAATTTCTCAGGCACATGCGCATATTCAGATAAAACATTTAATTATAGAAATTTCTAAAAATGAGATATTGCTCTATATATTTTCCCTAATGCAGTGAAAGAATTTAAATTTCAATTTTTAGACCTAAGTCAAGGAGCTCAAATAAATCGGAAAGCTATATCTTAATGAAAAAAAGGAATTTGGATCAATTATGAGTTGCATTTCCTTTCACAAATGCCACGTTTCTCATAATATTTTTTAAGCTGCATTCCCTTCATATAAAATAGAGAGGGAAAAAATGTCTATTTTTGGAATTCAGAGTTCTATTTAAGTAAATGGAATGAAACGTGGAAAAAGTAAGGGCCTGTTCACATAGGCGTCCGTTGCGTTGCGTTAAGGAAAAGATGACGTTGAGAGGAAAATAAACCAATCATAGGACTCCAAACGATTAGCAATGAAATTTTTAACGCCTATGATTGGTTTATTTCCGTCTCAACGTCATCTTTTCCTTAACGCTACGCAACGGACTCCTACGTGAACAGACCCTAATAATGTATTCCTTTGTGAGCAATGTCATTGTATAGCGAGAAGATTAAAAAGGGTCCATCACGTGAGCGAGTGTTTGAGTCCAGACCACTAGTGTTGGCAGGGGCTTTCCGGCATCCTCGTAGAGACCAAGATTAGCTCACGTGTTGGGTGCCCCTATAATAAAGTACTAAGGAATATCACAGAATGTGCAGGTGAATGTCCTTAGGTAAAAGTCCCTGTAAATTTAAAAATAAGACAAAAAAAAATAAAACCCTTCACAAAACCTAATGAAATGGCGATGTCAAATGTAAATTTTTAAAACTAAGTGAAACACGTATTTTAAAATTTTATACTTCCGATGTTGGAAATGTAATTACGATTATATATATATATATATATATATATATTAAAGTTGGACTTTAAAAAACTATAAAAAAAGAACCACTGAACAGAATTACCTGAAATTTGACCTGAATATACGCGAAGAAGGGGAAAGGCCATAAGAAAAAAATAGTTCAAAATTTTAGCAATAGATGGCACTTTACTCGTCATTACGTTAGTGGGTTCGGCTACCAGTGACAATTGAGAATCCTAATGCGATAGCTATTGCTGAAGTTGCAGGTTAAACGAACTCTACTGCTCAATGTGTGTGAATGTATCATTTTTTTACTGAAAAAATGACTTTCAAGTCATTCAGCTGACATGACACTCTTAGTGGAAAGTTCACCCACCCACTACGAAAAATTGCTGCCACATCGGATGGGAAAAATGGTTTTTAAATTGTCACGAGACTTGCTCAAGAAATTTTCAGTAGGCTTTGTACCGTTTTCTGCCACAAGTTGAAACCAAGAACCATCATGTTCTACAACAGATCGAGGTGTATTAGTGGTGACGTTGTGAATGTGCTGCGCAATGCGTGTCTTCAATTCAGCTAAGTTGACAATCGGATCTGTGAATACAAGATTTTTCAGATAACCCCACAGGGAGAAATCACAAGGATTAAGATCAGGTGATCTTGGCGACCAGGCTGTTGGAAAATGACGACTGATAATTCTATCACTTCCGAAATGCCTGTTGGGGAGCTACTTCACTGGATTTGCAACGTTTGGAGGAGCGCCATCTTGCATAAAAATTAGGTAACCCACACAGGGGCGCTGTTGAATTGCTGGAATGATGTGGTTGCGCAAAACTGTCTCATAGCGCCCACCATTGGTTCGGTTTCAAATTCTGGCAGAAAACGGTTGACAGCTTATTCAACATTTCTTGAGCAAGTCTCGCGACAATTAAAAACCGATTTTTCCCATCCGATGGGGCAGCAACTTGTAGTGGTGGACGGGATTTCCACTAAGAGTGCTAGAACCACTGAATGACTTGGAAGTCATTTTTTTCAGTAAAAAACCTATACAGTCATGCACATTGAGCATTACAGTTGGTTTAACCTTCTACTCAAACAATAGCCATCACATTGGGAATCAAATGTCACTGGTAACCGAATGCATTTACGTTACGACGAATAAAGCGTCATCTATTACTAAAATTTTGAACTATTTTTTTTCTTATGCTATACCCTTTCCTCCTTCTTCGCGTATATTCAGGTCAAATTGCAGGTCATTCTGACCAGTGGTTATTTTTTATAGCTTTTTGAAAGTCCAACTTTAATTATAATCACCCTCTATATTTATATATGTATGTATGTATGTGTGTGTGTGTGTGTGTGTGTGTGTGTGTTTGTTTGTGTGTGTGTGTGTATGTATGAGTGCGTGTGTGTGTATGTGTGCGTGTGTGTGAGAGAGAGAGAACAGAATTCGTAAACGCGTTGTTATTAATAAGTCTTCTATTGCTTTTATGTAATTTTGTTCTTCTACTTTTTATATATTTTTTGGAATGCGTTTGTTTGAGAGTTCTTTCACCGATTATAACCCACAGTTTTCCTTTTTTTTTGGTACCTGAAGGATGCGTTACCATGTTGTTTGGATGACTGAATGTAAGGGATATTAAGAAGAAGACAAAGGCATTTTAGAAGCTCGAGGTATTTTTGGAGGTTTCGTCGTCAGGTTATTTGAACTCGTAAAACCTTTTTTGAACACCTATATGCTATGAGGTCTTGCGCTTCCTGCGCAGGAACACCATAAGGTTGTGCCTACTTGCTATGTTTCATAATAAATAAAGTATGGCGAAAAGTAAAACCATAACTGATTTACGACGTAGCTTATTATAGTTCAGATACAATATTATTCAGTCAGTACTTTCTTGGGTTTAAATGAACAGCAACTATCTGCTACCAAGTCTAATCACACTTTTAGCAACTAGCACATCCACATTGAGCTCGTTACTGAACATATATTATCTTTCCTGCTACCAAGTCTAATCACACTTTTAGCAACTAGCACATCCGCATCGAGCTCGTTACTGAACATATATTATCTTTCCTGCTACCAAGTCTAATCACACTTTTAGCAACTAGCACATCCGCATCGAGCTCGTTATTGAACATATATTATCTTTCCTGCTACCAAGTCTAATCACACTTTTAACAACTAGCACATCCGCATTGAGCTCGTTACTGAACATATATTATCTTTCCTACAACCCTTTTTGTCTCTTATACTGACATTGAAATTATGACGACACCAGCACATGTCTGTAACGTGAAAGTATAAATACAGGGTAATTACTAAAGACACAGAAAAAGAGTAGTTACCCTAGGGAAAAGATAAAGAATCAGAACTCATGCTGAGCGTTACAAATAGCGTGTAATTTTTCTTTAATTTGCTTGAAGTTCTCATGATTTTGTCATGAGGTTTGCTATTTTTAAACAAACAATAATTTCAAGTGTAATGTTGTAAAACTGAATATTTATATTTACCATACACTTTTGCATTGTTTTAAAGTTTATGCATAAAATAAAATCAAGCTTAATTTAAGAACATTACTTTTCGCTTCATAAACTTATGCAAATTTTAGCTGCTAAATTTTATTATTTCAGCTAACTTCAAGGTCAACAGTTTAATTAGTTTTCTGAGACTGCGGTTATGGGTATCAAACATCTCCACCCCGCTTTTAAAGTAGATACAGGCAGATCGACTTGCATCATAGATCGAGTTTATGAGCTCTAAAAGATTTATACTTGAGTATTACGACATTAGAAGGGGCTATAAAAATATCTCTTTCCATCGAAGCGAGAAAAAGTGTCTTTGATGGCCGCCGATATGCGAAACACTCAACATTTAAACCGAATTTTTCTTGGACTCTCGTTAACTGTAATCTGTAAACTCGAAAGCGAAATGAACAAAAAATTTCTCTCTCTTAATAGTTAAATAAATTAAGTTCGAAGAAAAAAATTGCGATTTTAGCAATAAAATATCTGTTTACCGTTTGATAAATATCATTTATTGTAGACATTACTTTGACGGAAATTATTTTGCAATCATGTATACATTCTATGCATGAATGTATCAATGTATACATTCTATGTATACATTGTAAGTATAATTCTGCATGTATATACGTATGACGCATAGATAAAAATCACTGACCCTGAAACTGGTATGAAAACATAATCTACAATTAATCTTTTATGCTCGTAAAATAAGTTTTAAAGGAAGAGTAAAATTTTCATTTATTTTTAGTTGCGTTGAGCTATCGAGTGTAAAGATTACGTGTAAAGATTACGACAGAGATGTGACGTGATGACTTTAAAACTTCATTGCTGCTTTTCGACTTGTTACTGTAAAATTGATATCGCATTCTGTGAATTTTTACTTTTTTAATCATATTATTTTGAAGTGGCACTATAGAATTTAAAACCTTACGTTAAAACTCCAAAAATTATGTGCTACTTTGATATTCAACTAGTGTCACTTTCCACTGTTTTCTAATTCTCCCGTTACCTTAACTAAGCCTTCTAATTAGTCCAGTAAATAACTCATTGCTTTAATGCAGGCTAATCATTATTATCCTGTATAGTACTTTTTATAGCAGATAAAGACATATTATGTTCAATCTGCTGATAAAATATAATAAATCAAAAATTTTAAAAAGTTGTAAAGTTTAGAACATTTCACAAGTCTTTGCGTGAAAGGGACTTTAAAGAGGTTAAAGTTACAGTATTTTCATTTTCAACACATATTTATTGAAAATTTCTGCTTAAACGGAGAATGTAAGTTCACGTAATAATTTTACACATGTTTCTGATATGCTCTAAAGATGTACATAAGGAACATTATGTTAACAAGGTTTATTTTTATTGAATATATAGGCTATAAAGTTTGGAAATATTCATATACTTTTGTTATTTAAACCGAGAAATACTATGAGACAATATTAGCTTAGTACTTGTTTTATTTTTAAAGCTATTTACACTCAAAAGGTTATATTTTCTATTAGAAGTTAATCAGACTAAATGTACCGTTTTGGAACTGTTATGAAAATGTACCAAGACAGCTAAAGACCCAAAGTGGTTTTTTACAGAGAGTCCTAGAATTAAGAGCAGAGCTGGAACTCGATGATGGAATTGCCCAGGGTTTCTTGAGATCCCCTAACCCTGTGACCTATGTTGAAATAACTACCAGGCTGGACCTTGCCGAACCATTCCGTAAGAGCCAATTGCCTCAAAGCAGCTTAAAGATCCTTGCACTTGAGACCATCCATAACCTCTACCCTGAGCCTGAATGGTTACATATTTACACCAATGGTTCTTTGACTGAACTCTCACCATTTGTCGGAGCAGGAATATATTCTTCTATCTTTTCCTTTTATGTGCCTGTTGGAAAACAAAAAATCGCCTTTGACGGGGAAGTTTTGGCTATCTATGTGGCACTGGAGCAACTTGTCCCCAGACACCTTTATAATAAGGTGGTTATCCTATCTGACTCCAAGGCTGCCATTCAGGCTATCGGAGCTAGGGAAATACCCATCTCTAAAAATATCCTAGATTGTCGGGTTCTTCTGGATAAGTTGAAGGCAGAGGGACGGCAAATAACACTCCAATGGATTCCAGGACACTGTGATATTTATGGCAACGAACAGGCAGATATATTGGCTAAGAAGGACACTCAAATATTACAACAGTCAAATACTTCTAACTCTTTCCATTCCATAAAACTTTATATCAAAAATCTAATGAGACAAAACTGGAAAGCATTGCTCACTTCTCGCATTTCTTCAAGAAGCTGGAGGAATAGCTTGGGTCAAAACATTTCAGATAAGCCCCGTGAAAAGGCTGTTGCGGAATTCAGACTTACGGTGGGCCATGACTGTCTGGCGAACCACATTCACCGAATTGGCATTTTTGCGAGTCCTAATTGCCCACTTTGTGGGAAAGATGAAATCATGGACAGGAACCATTTGTTGGGATGCTCGGCTCTGCGTGGAGACTCCGAGGTAAAGCGATATTGGAGAGCACGACATCTGCTGATGGGACATTGACTTTTTTATCTTACTGTTCCTTTTTTTTATATTTCTTGTTCCTTGTTAATCTTGTTAACTTGTAAGAGTTTGTCATTTTTCTTTGCCATTGGAAATAAAAAAAAAATATTTTCTATTAGAAGAGGTCTATTTAATCAAATTACTTGATGTTGTTCCAGTAGGAGAACAAATAGAAAATTTCTTCAAATGGGTTGCTGATTTCGATTAGTAAAATAATGCCATTACTTTTTTTACCGACGCTTTATCTTAAAAAATTCAAAGAAAACAAATATAACATTGCTTCGACGGAATTCACACGACAATGATCTATCGACAATTACCGTAACACTGATTCATGAATGCAGATGGCAGTCATAGAACAGCGGATTATGCCAGTATCTGGGATTTATCAGCTAGCAACCTGTATTTTAAAACAAAGTATAGAATGCAGGAAATAAAGGTGGGTTTAAATAGATAATTTCGGAAAGGCGTCTTTGTTAAAGCCGGATACCTACATCTAGACAATTCCGAAACTGTAACGTTAGTGGAGGAATGGCTGCTGCCAGGGGTTGAGTTCTTACCAACAATAGTTCGATGAAGGAAAATCCACTAATTGTCAACTACAGGGAGGACAAAACTCATCGTTAATAAAAGAGGCAGTGGTAATTATTCCATTTAATATATAATCCATCTAAAATAAGGACACTAATCGGAGATAATTTTAATGTTGGTAACAGGATGAGTGATGACTTATTGGAACCTAGTAAACTCTGGAACCAGTTCAGAGTGTTCGTGCTCATTCTTGTCTACAGTCGATAATACACTGCTGGCCACCCAAATTGCAACACCAAGAAAGACAAGAGATATCACAACAAAATTTATTTTGTAGATAACATGTTGACCAAGTATCAAATGATTAAATTTATAGACTTCTGTGAAGTGTGGTTCCTGCCAAAATTAGTAGCCAGAGTAGCCGCCATTGTTGGAGATCACCGCTGCCACACACCTCGGCATTGATTCAAAGAGACTTTGGATGAGTTCTTGGGGTACAGCAGACCAAGCAGCTTCCACACGTTGCCAAAGTTGATCTGCTGTGGCAGCTGGGGATGGAATCTGGGTCAATCGTAGAGCAACCATGGACCACATGTTTTCTATCGGCGAAAGATCCGGAGAGCGAGGCGGCCAGGGAAGCAATTCAATCTGGCGATTGACGAAGAATCGTTGGACAATGCGTGCCACGTGTGGTCGCGCATTATCCTGTTGAAATATGGCTGTGGGCAAGCCCTGAAGGTAAGGAAGGACAACTGGCTCCAACACCTCGGAGATGTAGCGCTGGCTGTTTAAAGTACCGGCAATGCGTACTAGAGGTGTGCGAGAGTGATATCCAATACCGCCCCATACCATAATACCCGGTGCAGGACCAGTGTGGCGGTGCATAACGCAGCTGTTCAGCATCCTCTCTTCACGGTGTCTCCAGACTCGAATGCGACCATCGTGGTGTAGCAGACAGAAGCGTGACTTGTCAGTAAAGACAATTTCATTCCATTCTGCCGTCCACATCCTTGTGTCATCGCACCTTTGACGGCGGAGACGTCTGTGGTTCTGCGTCAAGGGTAGACAAAGCAATGGACGTCTTGCGGACAGACCACTCTGCTGTAAACGGCGTCGAATGGTACGCGCAGACACTGGATGATGCGTTACAGACTGCATGTGTTGTGCTATGGTTCGTGATGTGACTGAGCGATCCGTCACTGCCATGCGCACAATTTGCCTGTCATCACGTGAAGTGGTGCGCTGAGGTGGATGCGATCGAACACGTCGGTTCGTCGTACCCTCCTGCATCGAACGATCACATATTCGCATTACAGTTGTTTGGTTTCGTCCAACACGACTACCGATTTCCCTGAAAGATGATCCACAATCTCGGTAGGCCACTATCCTTCCTCTGTCGAACTCGGATACTTGATCAAAAGATGATCGCTGTTTTCGACGAGGCATAATTGATCGTTTTTTTGAAAAAAACCACAAGAAAAACACAATTGCCGAACTTGAAATCGTCGAAATCTCCAAGCCTTAAATAGCGCTTTGAAGTGGCGGCACAGGAGCGCGTGATGTGCGTCTGCGCTGAAATTCTAATCATTTGCATATCTTACCTCCGCTAATGCATGTTGTAAATTTCATGTTATTTGCATGTTTCCTTCAGGGTGTTGCATTTACAGTGGTCAGCAGTGTATTTACGTTGAGGACACGAGTGTGTTGGAAAAGTATTTGGATGAATGGAGCCGACAACATCATTTGGATGAACTTCGCTATCTACTAGATGTGAGATTGAACATATCAATGACTGATTTCCTGTTTCATATAGAAATAGAGGCAACAAGAAGAGACTATAGAAATTAATAAGGTAAGTGAAAGGAGTGCCGGACTTTTTACACGGTTCGTTGGTATGCTAGAGTACAGATATTTATTTGGAAATAAATTGATGGCTTCTTTTTTCTGGACGTTGTTATAGACCCAATGTACATTCCTTCGCAGAATTCATTCCTTAATAATCTCAAACGGGAATTGCAATTTTTCAATTGGATTATCTACTCTCCTAATAGCTCGGATGTTTTACAAATGATTTGTTTTATTGTTTCTTACGTAACACATTTCAGACCTGGTCCATATCAGGCTACAAGGTGAAGAGATGCGCCTATTTTGGCATACGGCGTCATGGCACCACATAGTCCGGAATCGGACTTATGCCCAGTGCCACCACAATTTTGACCGAGTACTCTCAGAGCGAATGATGTGTAAATATTGGAATTAAATATGATTCCCTAGCCTGCTAATTCGCTAGAAATTCCCTCTGTGGAGAAATTTGAGTCGTGCTGAAACAGCATCTGCTTTATTGTGAATTAAAGGTTTGGTGAGGTGGCTACAGTCATATTTGTCTGTACGACTGCTAATTTGACCGAGGCCTGTTATTTTAAGCCGATTCCGGACAACTAGGAACAACCATGCCCACAGACACTAGTACCGAATCCCTAGCTATTCTGTCATAGTCTGGCGGTGAACTTAAAGGATTTCTGGTTATCATAAACTAGATTTCAGGTCTTTGCTACTCATAGCTGACTCTGGTACGTGGAGGTGAGACATCATGATACTCTGGTTGATAGCATTATGGTTTATCAGAGTAAAATAAAATGAAATAAATGTAGTCTATTTTATTATACTTACACATAGCATCATAATAAGCAACTCTTTTCCTAGAAAAACTTAGGTGCCTGAAAGTAAATCATTAATAGCTAAATATTAAATAGGATTATTTATCCTCTTTTATTTTTTTCCGATACTTCAATTATTTATAGAAATAATATAAATTGAATTAAATATAACTTATTAACATTTATCATTGGTATCTTTTTTAAATAACATTTGAATACCTTTATTTGTATGTCCTTGCATCAATATTAATATAATTAACTTTCCTTAATCTAATCACTGTAGATATATTTTTGCTAGTTAAATTGGCTTAATTTCTTTGCATTGTTATTTATTATCGATTACCCTGCCCCCAGGAAAACAAAGAGTGTTAGCAAATAGTCTGTGAATAATATTAATTTCTGCTTGTAGTTCTTTGTCAGTTACCCATTTCTTTGAAAAATATATATTATCTTTTCCTTACCTACATTAAAAACATTTGTTATTTGAGACTATTTGATATTTTTGAGGTGTCTCTGGTATTTTAGGTATTTTCATTGTGACAGAAAAGTTTCAGCATAAAAACCTTTATGCACAGAAGATTACATCTAGGAAAGCTAAAATTTTCATGCATATTCATTTTCTAGTATCTACTTTTGCTTGAATTTACATATGAACAACGTATACTAGTGAGTTTAGGCAGAATAATAGAAGCATGGAAAGAAAACTTTTAGCTCAAAAATTCAGTAAATTGGACCAAAAAAATTTCCAAAATAAGAATGTACTGTGAAAAATTAGAATGAAGTAAACTGTTCCAAGGATAGAAATACAAAATACCAAATGGTCTTTAAGCATTCGGGTATACATTTCTAAACTTTTGTAAAGCTCTACAAAAGAAAAATTTCGTTTAAACTCACCGAAAAGTTAAAAGATATATTTATATTAGATTAATGATGTTTTTAGTTGATATACATAAGACTTTCCTTTATTATAATTAATCTGCATTATTTATTTTATAAAAAATTAAATTAAATTTCAATATTTTTATCTTTAAATGTTTTATGATGAAAGAATAATTAAAATGCTTTTAAAAGCTGGGATTAGTTTATGATGAGAAAGTATGGATAAAGGAAATTTATCCAAGCTTTAAAAACATGAGAAAAATAAGAAACAATGAGGGTTACTGACAAAGATGAAATTTAAATTTTCTCAAAATATATTATATTTATTGTATTTCGTAAGGTAGATCAGTTATCAATTTAAAAATATACATTAGTGCTCTTGAATCCTGCTACTATCGCCAATAAAACATTATTTGTCCCATCACAAACATAGACATTTGAAAAAAAATCGGCTACTATCCCACTTAACCCACTTTCTGTAGTTTAAAGATGAAATGTTTTAATATTTCCTTTAACATAAACAGAATGAAATGAACAAACTGTTGTAATAGCAATCAATGATAATATTGAATTACACGAGCAACTTGTAATATTACCTTTAAGACCATTAGATTTTAAAACAAACCGAGGAGTACACTTTTATTCTGGACAGATTTATGCTGCCACTTGCATTTCAATGTATAGACTTCGTCTCTCACTGCCACTTAGCTCTCTCGTATTGATTACGCCGGGATGAGAGGCATATAAGATAGATGATACATGCGATAATAGTAAGTAGTACGGCTGTTGAACAAGAACCATTTAACTTCATGCGTGACTGGCTGAAAAATCAGACGCATTACAAGGAGCTAAGTGAAAAGTTACGCTTAGATGTATGTATGTGTGTGGTGAGAGAAGACTCATTAATGGACTCTTTGGAGCCAAACTCGATCCATTCTTTAAAGGTGTTAAAAGGATTTCATGCTGGCAAGACTGAGAGCACCCAAATGTCTTCGCGAATTTAATTACAGCGTACTTTACTATTTAAGAAATACGAAAGATGTGATGAATACCCCAAATAAAGTCGTACAATGCGTAATGGAGTAAAAATAAAGGAACACCCGCAAATGCTCAGCGCGTTATGAAAACTATTGTAGGGCTTTCGATATATCGTAGCAAAAATGTTCTCATTTTGGTCAAAAGGATCTATTAATTTCAAATCGTGGTATACATATTATACGATCTGATTTATTAGTAGGAGGGTTTTACTTTGTGTTGAGTCAAAGCTTCTTCTTATTAAATCGCGTATTAATTTTCAAAAATATTTTAAACAATGAATTTCTTTCTCAAAAATTAAATGTTAGAGGGGAAAACAGAGCGGCAAAGTCTTCAATTACCTCGAAACAGAACACAGCACAGTTACAAACTTTTACAGTTTTTAAAACCTTAAATTAAACCCAGCCACACAGTCTGACACATCAATTTTATAGTTATTTAAATAGCTACTGAAATGGAATCTGAAGCCCTTGATATTCTAGAGTGATCTGCACCACTAAACAACATTCTAAAAATTTTCACTTGTAAGCATCGCACGATTTCGTTTAGAAGAGGGCCGCATGCTGATCCATAGCGATTTTGATAGTCATCTGAAAGGAGTTGAACCTAAATTCAATTCTAATCTTCTCGTTATCTTTATAATACCTTAGCAGGAATAACAGTTTTAATATGCACTCCGCGTACGTATAGTGATTTACAGATGGTTATTGCGAGTGGGATTGATACACTGGCCTTCACTGTCGAAATATTTCTATTTTAATGATGTAAATGCATTAAATTATTACAATAACAGGACAAAGTTGCTGTAATTTAAAGTTGATAAAAAAGAGTTTACATTTATTTTTTCTTGATGGAAAGATAATTTTAAAAAATTAAGTCCTATAATAAAAACAATTTCTTTCACTTTTTGTCAATGATCAAGTTCACTTGTAAAATATTGGATAAATGTACTGGGCTTACTAATTTATATAAATATAGACTATTAAATATGTAGTATATGTAATATATCTATATTAAATATTATACAATAAATATATAATATTAAATATAGATACTATTGAGAGTGACAGCAATTATCGATTCTCTTCTATTTTTTTTCTTTTTTGGCTTCTAATGAGGCAGGGAATTAGTCTTAGGACATTAGGCCATAAACACCCCTGTTTGATTGCTACTTTATGGGAGCACACACGCAGTGGATCAATAATGCTTCTTCTGAGGGGGCAACACAGAAACATCCAAACCTTGGAAGGGTTCAAATCCAGGCCCACGTGGGGAAACTCGCGATGTTATCCAATATGAAATATGGGCATCATTCGTCTCTAATTACATTGAAAAGTAGCTATTTAATATTTACCATACTAATTTTTTTATTCAAACAAATGTTGCCAACATTGCCTCATATTATTATCCATAAAACTTCTCATTTCATACGAAAGTTCTCCCAGTTTTTTCAAATTCATTTCTCCTCGAACGAGGGATTGCTATGTGGATGGAGTTTTGGACACTGCCTCGAGTATTTGGCGAATTTGTAAGGTCGTGAGAAGCGAGATAGCTTGAGTACGTACTTACTGTGAGTACGTAATTTATGTTCTGTCGTTGAAATAGAGACTTTTAGATATGATATAAATAATTTGAGGGGCTCTGATTCAACCCTTGGTGTTAGTTTACGGGACTAGCCAAATTTACCTCCCCCAAAAAGTCTTGAAGGGTGGCATATCCTTCCAATAGTAGAGCAGCTAGCCTTGGAATGTGTGGATTTCCTTGAACAAAGGAAAAAATAAAAATTTCAAGCCAACGGTAAAGTTTATCTTATATTAAGAGTATGAAATGCATCCAGAAATGTTTATTTTATCGAATTTTAAAACTAGGAGTTCTATAAAAATGCACATACCTGAGGAAACTACAAAATATACCTCCCTGTGCGATCAGTCAATGCCGTTACCATTATGCTAGATATAACCTTACCTCCAATTATCAGAAATGAGCTAGCGAAAATTAATGCTAAATATTGTGTAACAAGTTATCAAAAAGTATAATGTAAAACCAATGCATATTTTTTTTATCAACTGACTCAAATGTACGAGATGAAAATATCAGGTTTTAAATTATATATCCAGAGAAATAGATTATTTTTTCTCAACTTAGAGAGCATTTCAGAAACAACACTTTTTTTATCCCTAGTGTCCATTAACTGTGTTTAGAAAGACTTTTTAAAGCATTTTTTATCTTTCGATTTGGAAATGCGAGCGAGGGAAAAAAAATCGATTATTTCATTTTATCCGCATCAGGATGAAATATCTAATAACTTGTATCTATCCATCGATAACGCAAACCCGCGATGCGTTATAAAGTAACTACAAATTGTTGTTTAAATTTTAATGGCGTTCAAAAATGAATCTACATTATTGGGGAGCCAGATTAAGCAACAGCGCTTCATCTTCATCAGGAGGAAAGTGAGATGAAATCCTTCATCACTTTTCCTCTTTTTCGCAATTTAGAACGAAGGAAAAAAGCGATAAAAAATTCTTAAACATTAATGACATTGGTTTTTTTTTCGAGTCGTATCTGGGTGTATATCGTATCCCTTCTCTGCAATTAAAAGCGAAACTTTTTATTTAATATTTTAAGTGCCATTTTTAGAATAGCGTTTAATGAATCGTCAAAATTAAAAGGAAAAAAACAGTATTTTTAATTTTTTCACTGTGAACGGTGAGTGTTAAAGCTGGGGGTACACAGTTTTTCTTTGTATACATGTACAATTTCTCGTTTTTCATTTTTCTGCCAATGACGCAAGGGGTGAACTACAAAGTGATATCGTTTGTAGAAAGTTGTTTCTGGAGGTACTATACATCGATATATCTTAGTTTAAAGAACAGTCTGAGACTACTTTATTTATAGTTTCGTTTAATAAATCTCTAGGGAACATCCTTCACTTTTTATTGGAAATGACTTTTTTTCTTGTATGAGAAAACTATCCCTGTGGCATAAAAATAAATATAATTTAAGGCGAAATTACTCTTGCTTTTATAATCCCCCCTCCATAAAAGGTGGGGATTTCAAATTTCTTATATGCATTGGAGACATAAACATACAATTTACCTGTCAAATCATATTTTGGTTCATTTCTTTGATTTAAAGTGTGTGTTGGTTAATTATATACAACATTTTATAGCGTACGCTAAATAAGTATTGAAGAAACATCATTACAGTTAAGAATCTGTTTTCTAAGTATTTTTTTTTGCAATATTTTATTGAAAAAAATAAGATAATTTATTATTTGCCGGTGCGAATTTTTTGTTCATAGGAATTCGTAAAATTATGGGTTTAAATTAGAATTTTCAGATTTTATGATTCACATATTTATCTATATAGGTATAATTACAGTTTTAAAAATTTTTGTACATTTTTAAAGTATTTGTTTAGACATCATGACATTTGCTTCGAAGATTGAATACATCTCCAAATATCGTAGTTAGTAAAAGTGAATTACCCCGACGTTGTGAGTAAGTGTTCATTTCCAGGCGCGACAAGATGGGGGGATATACCCCGAGTCCATAATCTTTTAAGCAGGGATTCTCGACCTTTTTATATCTAACCCCCCCCCCCCCCCCAATCTAGGATTTTAAGGCATACCTCAAGATTATTTCTTCTTTCAAGTGTAACTAAAATAAGATTGTTTGAAATAATGGCGTGGTGGCCCGGTTGATAAAGGCTTCGAGCCAGAGTTTTGAGGGTTGCGGGTTCGATGCCGGTCACTGACAAAATCCACCATCAGCCGTGTTCGCGAATGGTGGCCGGTGCACGTAAAATCTGTCATGGCTACAATGTCCTGCAAGTTCTCAAATTTACCTCTGGAGGTGCGGGGTTAAGTGTTCCGGTCTCGTCACTTGACACGGTTCTAAATTACGGGACCGGCTTGTCGGGGGTAATGCTAGCCACCTATACGGTGCCCCTTAAAGGAATGGCCAGCAGTCCCGCCTTTTACTGTGAATAAATAGCGTCATAGCCAATTGACATTTGTAATAAATAAGATCATTTAAAATTGCTTAAATAATAGTGTTGGTTAGTCGGTTTGGAGAGCTCGATCCTCTTGTGCAATACAAAAGTTAAACAGCTAAGTCCCTAATGCGCAAATGAGGTTTTTATTTGTCCAATTAATTTGTTCTGTCACTGGTTTTCCTTTTGCTTTAGAACACTTATATTATGTGTTCCCCCCAAAAGTGGGTACGTAGCTTTCAGGGGTATACAAAGAGCTTCGATTGGAAAACTGGTAAAATGAGGAGAGGCCTAACGTGACGGGAAATTTTTACCTTTCATTTACCAACAAAGGGACCAAAATACTCTTTTCCCTTCGAGAGCATTTTTTTTGTTTAATTTTAGAGAAATTTTAGATTGTTTTTAAAGTGTCGAAAATATCCGACAATTTGATTTTCTCGGTAGTAAACTATTTTACCTCAACAACTTGCATGCGTACACTCAGTCACTGAATCTGAACAAAAGCAACGAATGTAGATACTATAAAAATTTTTATATATTTAATATTTTATTGTAACAGATGTATTCCTTCAGATACATTAAAAACTACCTCAACAATTTTGTTAAGGGTAGTTGATGTTTTCTTAATCCCCTGTCTTTGGGAAATGTTACTGTACGTTAAATTTTAACAATGATTAAGGCTGCTGTGTACTAGCCCTATTGGATTCACTCACCTTAATGTTAACCTATGGAGAAAATGGGTCCAAAGATTGCCGACTTGGATGAAAAGATTTTTTTTTCAAATATTGTACTCCATAATAGAGAAAGAAATTTTACACCTTGGGGCATTTTTTCTTTTAAAAAAGGCAAATAATACTTTCAAATTGAAATTATTCGGGGAAAAAAACCTGATATAGTGTGTTTTAAACGCTTATAAATTCCTTTGGTGGACGAAATTTATAAAATGAATCCTATAGCAAGGAGCAGAAAAGTTCAGGCTATCTGAAAATACCATTTTCATTTGATTATCAGCGTTTATGTAGCTGTAAATGGTAGAAAAATTTTCTCCATAGGTTAACATTGAGATGAGCGAATCCAGTAGAGTTAGTACATAGCACCCTTAAGCGGTAAAACCTAAAATAGGTTTGAGAATCTTTTCATAAGTATATATAAAACAGGTATATAATGGTCATACAAAATGATATCTGAACCCTTATTCTTTTCAAAACAATATTTTACCTCACCGGATTGTATTACAAAGGGTACAAGGAAAGTTTTACAATATGACGAAACAGAAAGTTGCAGGAGGCTGCTTGTTGCTGCGCTTTGAAACATGTTCATACTTGCACAGCTGTAAGTAACCAAAAGTCTGTAGGCTCAGTTATTTACACTGTTGGCCATCCAAAATGCAACACGAAGAAGGACAAGAGATATCAAAGCCAAATTTATTTCAGATGATATCAATGATAATTGATTGGAAATGGTCTTCTTTGAAATGAGGAAGACGAGAAAATCAGTGATGAGTGTTGTCTTCACGTCTATCGATAACCTCTGCCACACGCCGCAGCCTTGACTGAAAGAGGCTTTGAATGTGGTGTTGGGGAATGACAGCCGATGATGCCTCCACACTTAGCCAAAGTTCATGTGTTGTACCCACGAGTGCGGCATGCCGGGCTAGGAAAGGGCAATCATTTACCACTCATGTTCGATGGGCGATAGATCTGGAGAACAGGCAGGCCAGGGTAATAATGCAACCTAGTGGTCTGAGAGGAAATCAATGCGCGCAACGTGTGGTCGTGCATTGTCCTGTTGAAATGTGGCCGTGCATTGTCCTGTTGAAATGTGGCCGCATGCAAGCCCTGAAGGTAAGGAAGAAGAACAGGCTGCAAAACCTCAGAGATATAGCGCCGGCAGGTAAGTGTACCGGTAATGCGTACTAGAAGGGTGTGGGTGTGGAATCCAATACCACCCCACACCATAACACCAGGTGCAGGACAAGTATGACGATGCATAACACATCAGTTGAGCAGCCTCTCTCCACGGTGTCTCCAAACTCCAATCCGACCATCGTGGTGTTACAGGCAGAAGCGTGATTCGTCCGAAAACACAATGTCATGCCATTCAGAATTCCATCTCCGCCGGTCAATGCACCTTTGCAAACGCAAACGCCTGTGGTTTAAAGTCAAAGGTAAGTGAAGCAATGGACGCTTAGCGGACAATCCACTGGGCTGTAAACGACGTAATATTGTTCGTGCCGACACCGATTGTTGTGTTACAGACTGTATTCGTAGTGCTATGGTTGCGGATGTGGCACTGAGCTCCATCAGTGCCATGCATACAATATGCCTGTCTTCCCGTGGAGTGGTGCTATGAGGCGGTTGCAATCGGTCATGTCGGTTAGTAGTTCCCTCCTGCATCCACCGATTCCATATTCGCATGACTGTGACTTGGCTACATCCGACACGATGACATATTACTCGGAAGGATAATCCGCAATCTCTGTATGTAACGATTCTGCCTCGGCCGAACTCCGAAACGGGCTCGAATGATGCTCGTGTTTTTCTCCGAGGCATACTGAAGCTGTACACTCAAAAAATCTCCCGAGAGCACAATTCACGTTCTTCAAAACGGCTATCTTTCCTCTTTTTATATACAGTTTTTCAGGAGCGCTGCAATCGTTACATTTGCATATTCCATCGCGTTATACGCATGATGCAAATTTCATGCTGTTTGGTTGATTCCTTCTTGATGTTGCATTTTGGAGGACCAGCAGTGTACGAGTATTAGCAGTAATAGTTTGAAGTTCATGCAATGGTAACCTGGTCACGAAGTGAGGTACGGGTAGTTTTGCGGTATAACTTCGCGCGTCATTTAAACGTAGACCAGTGCTTAGAAGAAATTACTCTTGCGCTTGATGATGATTATTCACATCGTAGGACTATATTCGGGTGGTACAGAGAATTCCAAAGGGGAAATGTCTCCCTGGAGGACACTGAAAGGGCGAGAAGGCTTCAAACGTCGATTACGGAGGAAAACGTTACTGCTGTGAGGAAAATACTTGATGAAAACAGACGAATGACCTACCAACAGATGGAGTATACCTTAGGCCTAAATGCACCTGCAATTCATTCGATTCTGGATGTTCATTTCACATGAAGAAACTGTGTTGTCTCTGGGTGCCGCATAGACTGACTGAAGAGAAGATGATACGACATGTGACTTGGTGCCGGGAGATGCTAAAAATGTTTGATAAGGGACGATCTCAATATGTAAACAGCATCGTGATAGGTGAGGAAACTTGGCTATACTATTATGATGTGCCGACTAAGTCTCAAAACAATGTTTGGGTCTTTGATGACGAGGACACACCCGTAGCTGTCAAAAATTCCTGATCAGTTAAGAAGAAAATGATAGCTGTATTGTTCAAATCGAGTGGAATTGTGGAGCGTGTCGTTTTGGATTCACGGAAGACAATCACATCTATATGGTACACTGAGTAGTGTCTGCCTAAAGCCATAAAATCTTTGAAGAACCTACGGCTTAAGTCAAGAATGGACACCTGGTTCCTCCCTCATGACAACACTCCAGCTCACCGCATCAAAGTATGCACCGTATATTTGGCCAATACAGGCCAAAACCTTTTTGAGCATCCTCCATTAGGGATGCGACATCGATGTCGATGTTTTGATAAAAACATCGATGTCCTTAACATCGATTTACTGAAGCCGATGTTTTTATAACATCGATGTTTTGTGTTCGATGTTTTACGTTGTCTCGATGTTTTTTTTAATTAAAAAGTACCATAATAAAAAAAATTACCACGTAGCATAATTTTCACACTCAGTAAATGTAGGTCTGAATTCTGAAAAGGACGAACGCAAAAGGGGGAACGATTCCTTAGCAAACAGTCAAATGGCAATCAACGACCAATGAACCAATCCGAAAGCTTGGAATGTTCCTGACACTCCAGAACCTTCCATGGGGTTTTATTTTATAAATAGCATATACACGAGAGCAGCCATTTTAGTTTTTGTTTTATTCTGGTTTTATATAAGTTGACGTTAATATTATTAGTAAAATGCCTCCCAAAGTACCGTTTGGAAATATTTTTGCAAAACCTCTGACAAATTGGCGAAATGCAATATTTGCCTTAAGTCCCTCAAAACTTCTGGCAATATGACGAATTTATCTGGACATTTGAAGGCAAAACATGGCGATATTTACAACGAGAATTTTGAGTCATCAATGTAGCCCAAGGCAAAATCAACCATGGTTTTGTCATTTGTGTCAGCCCAATCACAGAGTAAAATTAAATCACACACCCCCCACGACTAACCGAAGTAACATTAATGTTAGAGATTACTAAACCAGTTTTAAAAAATGGATGTTCTAAAACATCGATGTTTAAAAAAACATCGATGGTTTATGGGCGATGTTTTATTAGCATCGATGTTTTAATATTGAATATCGATGTTTCAAAACATCGATGGTTTCTTATCGATGTTGCATACCTATCCTCCATACATTTACCTCTGCGACCTTACTTTGCACTGCTCCCGCATGTGAAAATGAAGATGAAAGGGATTCGGCTTTCCAGTGATGAGGACTTTCTGAGGGATTGGGACAACGAGTGTGCCGTACTCCCTAGCGAAACTTGGCAGAGCTGGCTTAAGGATTGGTTTTGGAGGATGGAGAAGTGTAGTCCATATAACGTAAATTACTCTGAAAAAATTTAACAAATAATCCTGTATTGCAAAAGTTTCCTAGTAACCTTTATATATTGAAAATTTTACTGCGAGAAACATTGAATGAGGAGTCTGGAAAGTAATAAATTAAATATGAGGAATGATTCCCCCCTTTTTTTATCCATTAAGATCACGATGAACATATTTGCTGTTTCGAGGATAGGTAAATTTTTTTTTCAGTGCGAAGGCACTTGTCGCGAAGACATAATTCACCGCCTATAATTCACCGCAGTTTTGCTGGCCATTTTATTATGGGGGCGTCATACAGTCGGTCCAGCATTGCCCCCTATGAAGGGACGACACAGACGGAGCCATTTTAGGGGCGCTTCGCCAGGATTCGATCCGAGCACTCTCAGCACCGAAAACCAGCGCTCTGTACCACAAGGCCGCCACGGCCCGCAGGTGAAATTACGATCTCTTTCTGAAGTTAGAGGTGACAACATGAAGCTTTTATTTAGTTACCTCATAATCTCTGAAAAGTCGCTTATGTATTAATTTACTGGTAACCATACGTGGTTGATGAAAACTTACGTATCTCTAAACATGGCTTTATTTATTTCTTCTGCATTATATTTTACATTGTAAAACGGGAAAGCCAGAAAATAAAAAAAATTAATTTTCAGAATCTGATATATTTATTTACTTTTGATGCTCACTGAATGTAAAATTATTCTTTATTGGAAAAAGTAATTTATAAATACCGAAATAGTAATGCAGAAATTTCCACAAATACATAAAGATGGGTTTTGAAAATAATTATTAGGTATAGAAAATTTTGATATTTTTTTTACTGAATATTTACTACTGTAAAGGCTTTCTAAAGTTATGATTTATATTTTTGGTTTAGTTGACAGACAAACCTGGAACAAGCCTTTCACATTTATGAACCCTATAATCAGGAGCAATTCTTAAGATATTATCAGGAAAGTACTTTGAAAAATAGTATTTTGAAAGCATATTACGAAATACATTTATAATCTGACCTTCAAACTAAGTTTTGTAGTATCTGTAGATTTTTTATAGAGGCAAACTTAAGTTACAACTTTTAAATTCTTGAACACTGATGCCACTTAATGGAAAAGTCATAATAATCAAGTGATATGACTTTGCTTTAAAACCACGGCAATTTTTTTATAGCAGACAAAGAAAATGGATTAAAAAACTTGAGGATTTTTGAACTTGAGCAAAATGAAAAGAACTCATGAGGATAAAGTAGAGAACAAAATGTCATTGAGCTCTTAGTAAAAAAAAAAAAGGAATGAAATATAGTTTTAGTATTCTCCGAATCTATGCAACATGTTTTACATCAAAGTTACATTAGTTAAATGATCGAAGATATAGTCTGAATAAAAAAAGGCTGTTAGACTGGTGAGTAGAACTTTTTATGGTTTAGGTCAAAATGATATCGTCCAGTGTTATCAACTGTAGTTACGTATAAACGTGGTTCTAGACGACTCAAATTTCTATAGATTATTCATATTAAAATAATTTAATTAGAGTATTGAGTGATTGCTGATTATCATGAATAGCTGATATGTTTTTCATGAAAAGCTTCAAATTCAGATAGCTGTCTTCCTGATGTTTTTAACCTGATTTTGCTGCACAGTCATTTCTTGAATTGTACAACTGATTTCGATATACACTGCTGGCCACCCAAATTGCAACACCAAGAAAGACAAGACATATCACAACAAAATTTATTTTGTAGATAACATGTTGACCAAGTATCAAACGATTAAATTTATAGACTTCTGTGAAGTGTGGTTCCTGCCAAAATCAGTTGCCAGAGTAGCCGACATTGTTGGAGATCACCGCTGCCACACGCCTCGGCATTGATTCAGAGACTTTGGATGAGTTCTTGGGGTACAGCAGACCAAGCAGCTTCCACAAGTTGCCAGAGTTGATCTGCTGTGGCAGCTGGGGATGGAATCTGGGTCAATCGTAGAGCAACCATGGACCACATGTTTTCTATCGGCGAAAGATCCGGAGAGCGAGGTGGCCAGGGAAGCAATTCAATCTGGCGATTGACGAAGAACCGTTGGACAATGCGTGCCACGTGTGGTCGCGCATTATCCTGTTGAAATATGGCTGTGGGCAAGCCCTGAAGGTAAGGAAGTACAACTGGCTCCAACATCTCGGAGATGTAGCGCTGGCTGTTTAAAGTACCTGCAATGCGTACTAGAGGTGTGCGAGAGTGATATCCAATACGGCCCCATACCATAATACCCGTTGCAGGACCAGTGTGGCGTTGCATAACGCAGCTGTTCAGCATCCTCTCTTCGCGGTGTCTCCAGACTCGAATGCGACCATCGTGGTGTTGCAGACAGAAGCGTGACTCGTCAGTAAAGACAATTTCATTCCATTCTGCCGTCCACATCCTTCTGTCATCGCACCATGGGCGGCGGAGACGTCTGTGGTTCTGCGTCAAGAGTAGACAAAGCAATGGACGTCTTGCGGACAGACCACTCTGCTTAAAACGGCGTCGAATGGTACGCGCAGACACTGGATGATGCGTTACAGACTACATGTGCTGTGCTATGGTTCGTGATGTGACTGAGCGATCCGTCACTGCCATGCGCACAATTTGTCTGTCATCACGTGAAGTGGTGCGCTGAGGTGGATGCGATCGAACACGCCGGTCCGTCGTACCCTCCTGCATCCAACGATCACATATCGGCATTACAGTTGTTTGGTTTCGTCCAACACGACTACCGATTTCCCTGAAAGATAATCCACAATCTCGGTAGGCCACTATCTTTCCTCTGTCGAACTCGGATACTTGATCAAAAGATGATCGCTGTTTTCGACGAGGCATAATTGATCGTTTTTTTGAAAAAACCACAAGAAAAACACAATTGCCAGACTTGAAATCGTCGAAATCTCCAAGCCTTAAATAGCGCTTTGAAGTGGCGCCACAGGCGCGCGTGATGTGCGTCTGCGCTGAAATTCTAATCATTTGCATATCTCACCTCCGCTAATGCATGTTGTAAATTTCATGTTATTTGTATGTTTCCTTCAGGGTGTTGCATTTACAGTGGCCAGCAGTGTATGTTGTTGATAATCATCATCTGAGGATAAGTCCCATAGATAAAATGAATTAAACAGTATTTGCTTTCAATCCTTGTAAGAAACATATAAAACTGCGTTTTTAAGATCTTAGAAACTTACTTCAGCCATATTCAGTTGTCCGTCGGTCAGTTCTAAAGGGAGAAGTTTATTCATAAGAGACGGAGCACATTTGGTACAGTCAATTTTTTCTCCAACGAGGCCTTGTCTTGCGATATTGGCTCATTCATACCCACAAAAACGTCCATGTCCAAATTGGGTTTTCAAATGCAAACTCCTGGCAAGGCTAGTGTAATGAGCTTCATTCTAGTGGAAGCTCATGACGCTAGCCATTATGCGATATGGGTGCCAGTATTAATTAGCGGTAAAGTATTCAAAACAATTACCGTCAACTGGGGTAACTTTGGCCCAACATTGGTTGGTCCAACTGAGTAAGCCATTGGTTAACCTTTTTTCGCTTGTTGGGTCAATGTTACGCGCAAAGGCAGAAGTTACCCCAGTTGACGGTAGTTGTGTGAGTCCTTTCTCTTAAAGCAACAACTGATAGTTCCTTTCAGAGCAACAACTGAAATAAATTTACCATACTGTTCTGAATTTGATGTTGGTTTGAATTCTAATTATTGCATTCTAATTATATAATCTGTATGAAACATTAATGCTACCTCAGGCACTTTAACATTTTTACTGGGTCATTTATATTACTGGTATGTATATCTCATAGTACGAATAACCTGGTAAATTATTTTAATACAAATCAGTATTCATTTCTTACTTATTCTTTCATGTAATACTCAAGTATTTAAGTTCCGACATTTTCAGCTTACTGGTGTTTAATTTTATTTTTTATTTTCTATTGTTTTCTATATGATCATTTGTCTGAAAATACCTCAGCACTCTTTACATTTAAAGAGGGTATTTATGTTTAATGCGCTAAAAGGAGACTACGTACTTCTTAATTATTGTCTCTGATATTGAGATTCCAGAGGATTTGTATGTTTCTATCCAAAAACATGTTTTTAGAAAGTGTTACAGGAAGACATGGATGTTTTGCTTAAACGTACACGAACAACATGTTTTTTTAAATGCATTTTGAAACAATTCATGTTTAGGTAATGCTTCTAGATAAAGATACATTTTGGATTTCAGTGGGGTCATCAATGCACGAAATTCATGGAAAACTTAAAATCCATCCAAGATTTCTATTAAAATGTGCTCAGGAGCGGGATGAAGCATTTGAATATGCAAATATCTTCTCGTTGGAAGTCATTCTCTGTGAGACAGGATAAGAGTGCCCCAAATACTATTGAAGAAAGCATATCGATATTTGTGCATTTCAAGAGTCAAGATAAGAACTCATGGTTTTAACAATCCTAAATTTTAGGATTTTATATGCATAAAAATTTCACTCAATTTCAATCCCATTTATCAAAGAAACAGCATTTTTTAAACCTATTTGTGCTGTGAAGTTTGTCATCAGAATGTAATTTCGTTAATTCTTTCAATGTTTTTGAATGCCATTTAAAAATACTAAATATATAATTTTCATTTATCAAAGAAACAGCATTTTTTAAACCTATTTGTGCTGTGAAGTTTGTCATCAGAATGTAATTTCGTTAATTCTTTCAGTGTTTTTGAATGCCATTTAAAAATACTAAATATATAATTTTCCTTCATTCTTGTTGTAAATAAATAGAATGCTTACTTATAAGAGTCGCATGTAAATGCTGGTTACTTTCTAGATGTGGAGTTTTAAACATTTCCCAGCCTATATGATGTAATAATATTCATGATACTCTTAGAGGAGATTGTCAAGTTTATGCGATTAAGCACAAGACAAACTAAAATAACCTGAAGTAAATAATTTGATTGGCTCGTCGCTAATGAAAATTTTCCTTAATCTTGGAAAAATGGTTGGAAAAATATTTCCTTCCTTGTAGGCCATCAGAGAGAATAGTTCTAAAAATCAATGCGTTAATCAGATATATATATATAATGTTAATAAGATTTCAAATTAGAGATTTTATTCAATGAAAGAGACTAATTCATTTTGTTAACCCTGATTCTACCCTAGTCTATTTTCTATCCCCTCATAATTGCAGCTGTTTCAAAGAATCAACTTAACTATTTCCATGCTCTTCCATGCATATAATATTGTTTTAGTAACTTTTTGTAAAAAAATGTATAATGTAAATACATAGTAAAAAGGAATATTATATAATAGTGGAATCGTACGCTTAGTAATCACAACCGCATTAAATAAGGTCTTATTTTCCTTAAGAAAATATTGAAATGTATTTCAGTTTGATACCTTGTCATTTTCCTGTATTATTTTCAAAAAGCTTTGGTTTACTTTTTTTTCGAAGAAGTGCATTTGGTTTTAATGATATGCTTTCTCTCTCTCACTCTCTCAAACCGAACTCTTTAACTTTACAACTATCAAGCCTGTCAAAATGACTGGCTTTAAAATGGGAAGAAATCGGTTTTATCCTAATTTCTAGTGTTTAAAAAGGAATGTAAACTTTTTCTAAAATTTTTCTTTTATTGAAACCATGCACTTGTTTATCAGAGGAGTAAATTAACCGAAATCTATTCACAGCTTTTTGCACAGAATAGCATGAAAGATTAGTTTTAATTATTTTACGAAATAGAACCGAATAATCAATGGAATAAAGAATTAAACACTTGGTGGCAAAGAAATATCTTTCAATTTGGACAAGACATATCCTTTAAAAGGTATCATGCCACCTGTGTTTTCTTTCGACAAAAGAGATAAAGCGGGTGCTGTGTTCTCTCTAAATAAGAACAAACAGGACACAAGTACCTAAACAGAATTGCGACAAATTTGAGAATCGAACTAAGAGTAATGTTGCTGCTTATAGAATTGGTTTTGTCCGTGGCATTTCAAAAGATTTTTCATCTTTAAGAAAAAGGAAGATGCGTATTGTTTTGAGGCATTTTATATCTTTTGGGAGTTCTGATACTTTATCTTTTAGAGTATGGCGGATTTTGCTTGAAGAACAAATACCAAACTCAACGTTGAAAAACGTATTTTAATTGATGAAATCTCTCCTGATTTTTTCTAAAAAAATATTTGATTTATAATCGATAAAATGTCTAAAGTTAACACAAAAGTTTTGTCATCTATAAGCTACTTAAATGTGAAGATGTGCAATTTATTATCAAGAAAAACTGGTTTTTTGTTGACTTTCTTAGCAAGAAAAATTAATATTTAGGTATGTTTTGGGCTGTTTAAATGTCAACATCATACGAAGCAAATATAGGAAGTACTATTTTGGATGAAACATGGAGAGTTAAGTGTCTAAATGTGTTTTTTGTATTGCGATTTCATTATACATTATTGATTTCGACATGAACTGGAAACAACAACATAGAATTAAAAACTACGTAAGTTACTGAGAAATATATTTATTTACATAAAGAAATAGGAAAGCATATAGTACAAACTGCCTTATTATTTTTATTTTTAAAATGCCCAATAAATTAACAATACTCCCTCGATTTTAAACTAGAGGAGGCTACTGTCCACAACTGAGGTGTAATTATGGAAGTTTCATACACAGTCGTATATTTTTAGTGGTGTATGATAAAAACTAGTAGTCTCCATCAGACCTTTAATTTTCTTTTGGTAAAGTTTAAAGATCTATATTATACATTTTTGAAGATATAAATTTGAATTTACCATCAGAAAAATTCCCACATTATATTTTATGAGTAGGCCATTTTACAAAAAGATTCGTTATTAACTGATTGAAATACTGTAAGAAAGTAAGATTAACTCAATTTCAAAAAACTGGAAATTGCTATTTTTGATCCTACACCACTCATTTATAACGTTTATTTTGCAATGATGTAACAGGGACTTAAGCCACTTAATATACATAAAAAAAGAAAAGTCATATAATAAATGATAAGATACACTTTAAGCAGACTGGTTTTTAATTTCAAGATTGCTTGTTTATGTAATCTGTAGTTACCTTAAATTAATTATACGTGAAAGTTTTAGGATTTTTAGGATATAATTTGAAGATACACTTTAAACAGGCTGGTTTTTAATTTCAAGATTGCTTGATTATGCAATCTGTAGTTTCCTTAAATTAATTATACGTGAAACTTTTAGGGTTTTAAGGATATAATTTGAAGATACACTAAGCAGGCTGTTTTTTAATTTCAAGATTGCTCATTTATGTAATCTGTAGTTTCCTTAAATTAATTATATGTGAAAGTTTTAGGGTTTTAAGGATATAATTTGAAAATACACTTTAAGCAGTCTGGTTTTTAATTTCAAGATTGTTTGTTTATGTAATCTGTAGTTTCCTAAAATTAATTATACGTGAAAGTTTAAGAGTTTTAAGGGCTTAATTTGAAGACAAAGAATGGAACTATAATGGCAAATTTATTTACACGAATGAATAGCTACAGTATTTTATGCCTCAATTTCCTATACGTGGGGAACATTCTGATAAACGTGTTCGCAATATGTATTACAATCTTTTTAATCATTTTAAAATTTATTTAGAGAAATGAGTTAAAATAAAGAACCAAGTGGATTAGCTAAATTTATCCTTCAATAAATGGAGGAACGTGAACAAAAATTTCGTAAAAATGTAATTAAAATTTCTGACCCATTTTAACTAATTTAATTTGAAAAAATAATTATAATCTTCTAAACAAAAGCAACTGAATCTCTCTTTTAACTAAAAAAAATTTGGTATGAAATTTAATTCTGATAAAACTAATATGAAATTACAAGTTTTCCTTTGTCATGTTCATTCAAACGGTGTATATTTTGAAAACTTTTGCTGTAGGATTTTTGGAGCAAAGAAACTTTGTAGAATATTTGGATTATAAATGTGTTTTTTATGCAAGAAAAAATATTTTATTTTATGGCTATTCCTTTTTATCGTATATATACGGAATGAAATAGTAATAGCTTGTAGCATAATATGTCATTGCCTCATAGCCACGGAATAAAAGGATGCTGCCCGACAGACATGGAATAAAACATCATTTCGTTATAGACAAGGAAAAAATATTTCTGGTCCCAAAAGAACTATGAAAATATTCAGTATTTAATGATAGTGTTTCCTGCAGTGTTATAATACGAAGGCTTGAAGGTTTTACGAAAGAAAAAATAAAAGCAGAAATCACAATTTCATAACTTACAATTATGTATATACTAGAGGTTGTGTAAGTAGTGACATAGTCATTCCCGATATCCTAAGAATAGCTTAAAGTCAGTGATTATGGAAACTCAAGCGATTACAGTAGATCTTTTGTGCGAGTCTCACATGAACTGAAAATCTGTGAAGACATTAAAATCACTGAACTTTAGGCCTAAATAATAGCTATAGTTTTTATATTAAAGGCCCATTGTCTTTGTCCAAATGCTTAATGTTTGTATATTGTAGCATTTCTACATTTTTCGTAGTTATAACTGAAGAATCATTAATTTTTTTCAGCATTCTTATTTTTAAAATATATAACTCCAGCATGCCAGGTAGCCTTGCACGTTGGTTTCACCTTTGTGGTGATTTCACTTTGTCAGTCACTAGTAAAAATTTAGAGAAATTCCGCATTTGTAATTTTTTTCCTCATCGGTTATGCTTGTAGAGAAGTCCATACTAACAAAGTTGAAACATGGTTCCAAGATTACCCAGTACGTTGGAGGTGTATACTTTTGCAACTGCCTCCGCCCAGCAGGACGTGCTCTATGAATTTTATCATGCTTAATGTTGTCAACATTTATTTTGGTATTGAACTGCCAAATACTATTGTGTGTATTGTGAACTGACTTTAGAAATAAACTTAATTTAAAGTAAAACCCCCACTCCTTGCTAAACTAAGTAAACATTATTTCTTGACAAAATATTATTCAGACGAAAAATTAATTAAGCATTCACATGGGAAATGGTTATTATAGCAGGATTGTGTATATTATGTTATGCCGACCACCTGTAGATGCATTGCACTAGAACAAAGCCCTGCTGAGAAATGCAAATCTAAGGCCGTCTGCACACGGAGCAACTCAAAAGAAACTGATAACTGACTCAAATCACAAACCAGCCCGTGATGAGTCGCAACCTATGTAATTGAATGGAGCCACGCAGACGGCGCAACTGGTTACAAACCCGTCCGACGGGTTTGTAACCAGTTGCGCCGTCTGCGTGGCTCCATTCAATTACATAGGTTGCGACTCATCACGGGCTGGTTTGTGATTTGAGTCAGTTATCAGTTTCTTTTGAGTTGCTCCGTGTGCAGACGGGCTAACCCTAATTTTCGAACCTCACATGCTCTTCTGCCTAAAGCCTATTGACCACCGGTCTGAACCACTGACCAAATTTTTTATGAGACCACTATGACATTTGACCACCCTAATAGATTTCTAGTCTTTTGTTACCCTTCTATTCGTCTTAAAACAGTCGTTGTGAATTTTAAATCTTAACATCGTCGTAAAAGGGCCAGCTAGGGATTATACCTTCTTTGCGTTTATGGACAGGCACGAGGTATCAATACACCTCCAAGAAATGGTACAACACGGAGCTGGGTTCACTGACAAAAGCATTGACATTAGGATTAAGTTCCCATTAAGAAAACTGAGACCATTTGAATCAACTTAATAGTGTTTAGTCTATAACCAAGTCTTATAGACTCTATATTTGTATATATCTTTCACTGTAATCTATTTTACCAATGATATGTACTACCTTACACTAAATATCAATATAATTCCTTCAGAAGATTAAAAAAAATCGAAACGTGTCAGATTTGTATGTAACGAGTAACTGCCTAGGCTATTATATTTATGTTATTATCTCATAAGTCAACTTTTTATTTTAATTCTGTATAAGGTAAATGAAATAAAGAAAAGCTTTTATTACATTTTTTTAAAGACAAATCCATTGCAGCGGAAAAGATTTAAAAGGTTATTATCTAGTTCTGTATGAAATTCATAGATAAAATATATCCAAATAAAAATTTTATTTTATTTGGATATATTTTATTTCTGTAATTCATACAGAGCTAGCTAAGAACTTTTTAAATCTTTTACACTGCATTGGATTTCTAAAAAAAGAAAATAAAATGTAATAAAAGCTTTTCTTTACTTCATTTACCTTATAATGAATTGAAATAAAAGGTAAATGAAGTAAAGAAAAGCATTTATTACAGTTTTTTTTAGAAATCCATTGCAACGGAAAAGATTTAAAAGGTTATTTCTGTATGAAACACGTAAATAAAATATATCCAAATAAAATAAAACTTATCCCTCATGACTGCTAACGGCATTATAAAGATGATATATAAGAATCCCTTTCTAGTCTATCTTAAGCATTATTTAAGCCGGTTTCCTCTCATTATAAATTTACCCGCGAAGAATAATTAATGAGTTTGAAGAGGGAGCAGAGTGTAATGGTTAACGCGTCTTTAATACGTATTTGTGTTCCATAAATCATGCTTCGATACACATTAAAGGAGAAAGTAATAATAAATAATTGCTCCATTTTAGGACTTAAAACACATTTCTGTGACATCTGCTTCTAAACATTTTCATTTCCCAGAAATTTAAATTGCTATAACAAAACAAGTTAATGCAACCCTCGCGAAGTAAACCTTTATACGTCCTATAACTTGCAGTGGAAACATTACGAGTAAGAATTAGGCGCAAGCAGTTCAACCGGAAATTATTTTAGCATTTTGAAAAGGATAGAGCTCTCTGTCGCTATCAAAACTGATTATATTTTAAAAGGAAATTCGTAACTAGCTTTTACTTGTTATTGATTTAAAAAATAGCATAATGATAATATTTGTTTTTTCTGTGTGATCTCTATTATTCTTTTAAAATATTTATACATACATGCAACAAACTCGAACGCAGACACATTATTAAAAAATATTATTAAACGATTTACTTTTATATATATATATATATATATATATATATATATATACACTGAACCATGGTCCCATATTGCTTGTTTATACACTTGTTTTGAGCTGATAGTCAAAAATTAAGGTGACCGATTTTACAATACGGAAATTTTAAATGGTTATTATACAAATTAATGTCTTTACAATAGATCCTCGTGGCTGTGACATTGTTGAAAATGCTCAATAAAGTCTAGTTTCTGGATGTTCTTTTTCACCGCCGTTACATTACCTTTGATGTCATCCATAGTACCGAAACGTTGATCTTTCCTTCACCTGAACAGCATGCCAAACTCCAACTTGTGTCCTTTTTCGATAACGATGGAATTGTGCAAAGGGAATTCCCTATTTTGGTCTAGTGTATAACTTGCTTATTATGCTTTGTTCTCCTGAAACTTGTGGGGATAGCACATCATTGCAAGAGACCAGAAAAGAATGGATGGCGAATGTTTTACTGCGACATCGTTCCAACTCCCTCTGTTTTTCCAATCATCGACGTCTTAGATGCCAAATCCAGTGCTTTTTTGCTCTTCTTATTCACCGGACATAGAAATTATGGAATTTTGATTGTTCCCTATATTCAAGACTATTAAGAGAATTAAAAATGAAACAAACAATTGCCTTCATTAAAATGTAACAGAGGAAAGTCGTATCTGAATATCTGAACTACAAAGACTATTACTTAGGACACATCCACCCACTAGAACACAAAACTGTACCATTTTAAAAACTGATTACTTTACTTATGCCCCAGGAGGCTTGTTTGTTTCGGAACAAATATTCAGTAATAACAAAAGGCAAAGAGCAATGAAGCAAAGTTATATATTTTGTGAGAGATATGATTGTAACGAACAGGTATTCCAATGGCAAATTCGCTGACAATAGTTCATTAAAATGTTATTATGCTGACTCAAATCACTCTTTTCGCCAAGTATACTAAAACTTATTCAATCTATGAGGAGTTTGTTGGTCGGACAAAACTCGTATTTCTACTGTACAAAATAATTGAAATTTGGTGAACATGAAGAACTATCGATACATCTAATATCCTTCTTTCCAAATTTTCCGAGGCCATTTGGACGTAATGAGGACATGAATAACCTCCAATAAAAGTGAATAAGTTTCTAATTATTTCTGCATAGGAAATAGAAAGGAAAAAACCCTCAGACTTCCCAATACAGAATCAATATCTCCCCAAATCCAAATTTCTGTACTACAATTTTAAACTGGGAGTATTTATGTGGTCATTCTCAAGTTAGAAATGGACGATTATCTGAATTTCTCAGAAATAAGACATCACCTTGAAACATCATTTTGTGTACAGCCTATTTTCTATGTGCAGGACATTTAACGTAACTTATATCGGGTACATTAAAAGATATCGGGGCCTACGATATTTATTTCATATAGATGAAGCTAAACATTTTTTAATCAAAATATAGCATCTTGTTGCCTAAAAAGACTACTCACTGTTGTTTGGTAACGTTATGTAGAGGATTTTGAGAATACATAAAGGACAACCTGTGATTATCCATTCAAGCTGATCAGTAGAAATTGTCTTGCATCATTCTTTAGCTCATCGTTGCTGTTTTCCAGACTCGATTTCACAGACCCCACATTACACTTAAGAAATATCCAGTCATCTAAGTACAAGCCTGTTATGGTTTTCCACGATCTAACTGTCTCAATTTTTTTATCCTCTAACCTGTTGTATATAATCTATGTATATATAACAGTTCCGTAACTGACTGACTCACTGACTGACATACAACGCACAGACCAAACCGCTGGACCTAAAGGGCTGAAATTTTGTATGGCGATTCTTCTTATAGTGTAGGGGTGCACTAAGAAAGATTTTTGAAAAATTCCTCTTAGATTTTTTAAAATTAAATTTTTAAGCTGTTTTAGTAACTTTTTTTAAGTTTGCATTTAAAATAATAATTTGAGCGTTATAAAATTTATATCACGAGAAATACCATAAAAATTCCTTTAAAATGAAATCCTTTTCGAATCTTTACCTCCATTTTCTGATTTTTGGTGAATTTTTAAAGATTAATTTTTACAGTTTAATTTATTAAATGCTGATCACGTGATTTCTTTTTCTAGTACTTTAAATAAATTTATCGCCACGTGCATCACAACTAAATAGACAAAAAAATATTTTTTTTCTTGCTAATGCGGCAGACGATCGGACATTATCTAAAAATATATTAAAATACAATAAAAGATATTATGTTCCTCAAACTGTACTATATTAAATGTGCTATATTCTTTAGTATGGCCTATTACATTTAATTTGAATATTTTCTTCTACATTATTTTGTGTATAAAAAATCCCTTACGATTTTTTATAAATATATTTTTTTTGTTTTTTTACATCAATTGTATACATTGATCGACGTATTTATTATATATATATATATATATATATATATATATATATATATATATATATATATATATATATTTATTTTTTTGGCATTAATTGCAAACATTGACCGTTGTATTTAATTTGAATGTACTCCGTAGCGAAGTGCGGGTTTTCAGCTAGTACTAACATATGCACGTAAACGAGAAAGTTACCTTAAAGAATCTTACGTGATTTGCGGCCCTGAATCGACTTACTGAAACAATAGTTACATTACATTGTTACCTACTTACAAAACTTTGTATAAATAAAATCCAACTTTTTAATGGGACTTTTACTAGCACTGAACCATCATCTAATTTAAAGAAGCAATATGTAAAGAATGTTGATTATCATACTACAGGTAGCCCCCATAATTTGAAAGATCACATAATGCCTTTTTTTGCTCATAAGGAAAACGCACATTTGTACCTACTTTCCTTATTCAAAAGATATTAAAGGAGAATTTTTGCTTTTACCGTAGAAAACAGAAATCAGAAAATCGTGTTGATGGTTTATTTTGCAGTGATGAAGATGAAGATGCCAGTGACAAGCCTGCCCTGTTGTTCCTTTGATTCTTTGTCTAGATGATTCTTTGCTTTGAACTGAATCGCTTGTACCTTTCCCCACCGCAACCTTTGTTGATTTTGCCTATTACACCATCAATCCCATTACTCCCTATTAACCTTTCACTGTACTCTGTTTTTGCTGTACTGATAGAAAAAACCACAGCACTCACACACATGAGTATTTACCTCACAATTCCTTCTTTTACTGTAGAATTAATTGTATTATTTTAGACCTTATAAGTCATTTTGAATGAATTTCTCGTTGGTTGTTTAGCTCTGGAAACTCTTAAATGTTTTCCTTTTAAAGTCATCGGCATTGCTTCTTTGTTTTTATGTTTTTTGACTTCACATGAAAGCTTCACTCTCAGATAGCACGAGAAATATGCTTGCGAAGTCTGAAGTTACTTTCACTTCAGACTTCAAATCTTTAAAACATCAGTTTCCCTCCATTCACTTATTTATTTTTTTTAGTAAAGATGTTTTTCCCTTTATCCAAGCACAAAAGAATAATTTTCTTTTTTATGAGAAATAAAAACAAATAAATTATCTCTATTTAAAGACAAGATATAACATTAAATAACTTTAGGTATCGAATTTATCCTGTTAGTAATAACTTTTAATTTAAGATAGGTGTAAATGTTGATTATAAACGTGGAGGTTTTCAGATTTCATACGGTTTTTATTTCCTGGCAAAAGGGGCTTTTTATTATAAAAGAAGCTAAAAGAATTAAATCTGGGAAACACTTTACCGAGTAATTGTAAAATTGATTTTTAAATATTCCGCATAATAGAATGTCACATAACCCCTTATGAGCTGCTAAGGGAATTTAAGACAGTGTATTAAATATTCATATTATGGAAGTTAGGAATTTATATGTGCAATATGCTCTCTCTATTTTAATCACAGTGTATAAAATTCAAATGAAGAAGGATTTAATTTTCAACATTGAACTCTTAACTTACCTACTTAGAACATTTAAAGTAACAGTATATTTAAATATTTATTTTAAAACGTTGATGTATCGAATTGTTTAAAGTAAAAATTAAACTTGAATTGTAAAGGAAAATATTTCTGCGAGAGAAGGATTTGTACTGATACAACGCACTACATTGTAAAGTAAGTATTACTATAGGAAACATATGGAAGGCTTTTCTTGCGAATGGGCCCATATAACACAATAAATTAGAGGGGAAATAACTGTTGATGTACACATTAAGTACGTGATAGTTACGTGACATGCTAGAGATAATGTTGCACGTATGGCAGCCGAAAATTTAAACTCGAAGTCTAAGTTTCTGCCACACTCCAAGTTCATTAACCTTAATATTGAACAAAAATCCAACATTTCAGTTTCTCTGTGTTTCAAGGTTGCTTACACTTTAACATACAGAGAAAAATCTCCAAAACACTTTAAAACCTTTGAACTCTATTGGGAGAGTGTTTCTTGACATACTGTAAGATCTTTAATCCATTGTTATTTTTTGGAGGGGCAGAGTGTAACCATGTCTATGAATGAATATTGCAATTGTTTTCGGGGAAGAACATTCTCTATTTATTTTCCTTTAGGAAAAGTATTCACAACAACTACAAGCTGTAATATCGCGTGAAGAGAGCAGACTATTGCACTATATTTAACAGTTAAAGAGCTGTTGAGTTGCTATTATAAATTTTAGCAACTTTTCATCAGAAATATTAACTTTGCTACTGTTAGAAATTCAATTTTCAAATATTCACAGATATAAAATGATTTTTAGATAGTTTGAATGAAACTTTTTTGACAATGACTGCATATTTTAATTTTAAACCTTTAAATAAATCCTTAAATAAATTTAGTAAATTACGATGATGTATGAAATAATGTGTCTCTTCTTTAAATAGTTTTAACAAGATGGTTTAAATGGTTTCTTTTTTCTAATGCCAAAATAGAAATACATTCCTTTTTTCAGGTTTCTAGCACAAAGTTTTGAAGTAACTTTACAAAAATTATTTGCTTGAAGAATTTCAACAAAAAAGAATATCTAAAAAAGCTTACTGAAAAATTCTAATTGCTATTTTAGAAGTAAATTCATTTGTAGTATGTCTAAAGTACATTTTAAAATCCTGGAACATGTCCTTGGAGAATCTTCATTGCCCAGTTGTATGCTGATTTGTCTGTTTTTGTTGAGCTCCAACATCTTAAAAGCTAGTAGATAAAATTATATATATATATATATATATATATATATATGTAATATATATTTGAACCCTTTTTTCATAGTTTTCTCTATTCAGTCCAAGAGGAAAAAAAATCGGAATTGTATGCTTCGTCTACCTTTAAATAAATGCAATTTTAGAAAAAAATTCAATTTAAATTATTCTTTTTCCATAAGAAAATAATGCAAACTCTAACCTCAGATATGCAATTTAATACCTCTCTGAAGAAACATCTTTTGTAATGTTACATTTTGGCCAAAAGTGTACTGCAGTTATTTTCTTTATCTCTTTCTCAAACGGATCACTAGGATCTTGCAATATTCAGCTTTGGGATATTGAAAGTGGAGAGAATAGATTTTCTTTCCTTCCCAGAGTCTGGAAATAAAATAAAGAATCGCCATATACGCGCGTTTCTCATACGGTTATTGGAAATAGCATGAAAGGGATTGGAGCTGCAAATGCTTCACGGAAAACGAACCATACTGAATACTCCTGTGAACTGCTGAGGACGAAAAATATTACTTCTGCTATCATCGTCAGCTCTGAACACCTTGAATGGAATGCTTAAAAAGCGCTTCGCAAAGAAATAAACAATATTACACGCGGATGTATGTATCCATTTGTAAATTTTTCCCATTATTTAGATATGCATGTGCAAGCAAAGACCAACACAAACAGAATTATTCGGAAAGGATTATCTCAATTTTAAAGGATAATATCCACGGTTTTAATTCCTGTGAAGATGTTAACCTTTAGCTTACGGGGCCCATTTTTCCTATTCCCGCTTTAGAACGGCCATTAAGGGGGTAATATATATATATATATATATATATATATATATATATATATATATATATATATATATATTAATTAATTTTATTTATTATTACATACACACACACACACACACACATATATATATATACCGGATGGCCATAATTAAACTGACAGTGCTCACAGTGTTCTGTAGCGCGATCTATTTGCGAGAATGACGCCACATTTTGTAGGAAGATTAAACAAGACGGGGGACGAAGGATTCCGCGAAAAAATAAATTAGTTCCAAAAGTCACCGCTAGGGGAATATTTGGTGCTGTGTAATAGAAAATAGAGTGTTAACAAATGCAAATCAATACGGAAATTACCTTTTATTTTGCATTCAAATGAGGTTCAATGTGGCTGCCGTTGTTGTGGACCACATATTGCATTCTGTGCACAGTATGCACAACAGCAGAAAGTAACATGTCTGCAGGAATCTCCCGTACAGTCCGTAATATGTTATCCTTCAACGTAGCCAGGTCCTGGACCACTCCTTGATAGACCTTGGACTTAAGGTATCACGGTTATCATGGTCGGGGTACAGTAAATCCTGTACATGGCTGATCTTGTACGGATAGAAGTTGATAATCTTTCGTAAGATTTTCCATACCGTACTGTGAGGCATATCCATATTCCGAGCTAATCCACGAGCGCTAGAGGTGGCAGCAATATTGTCTAGTCCTCTGTCGACAATCGCCGTGGCAACTGCTTCGATTGTATCCTGTGGTACAGGTTTTCGTCCTCTGCCTGACTGAACCTTCAGAGAACCTGTTTTCTCAAACGTCGCACCATTGCTTTTAGCCCATTAACTGACACAGGACCGTTACCTTTACGCATTTTTTTGTGCATTCTAAAAGCACGAAGAGCGGCTGACGCGTTGCACTGGTTGAGGTAAAATAATTTGACCAGTAACGCACGCTCGACTAAAGAAGGAGACATTGCACATAAACTTTCAATCCGATTGATTCGAAACGTAACACATTGCCTTTTAAAACCCAAGCAGCTGGCACTGTGCCAATAGATGTAACGTGAAATTTGAATAAAGAACTTCTTCTTCTGCTCAGCGTACGTGATATTGCAGATCACGAGACTTTATCGGTGTTTATGTAGATTTTACGCTTTTTTAAAAGTGTCGCCATATTGCACTTGAACTAAATAAGAAAATGTGCATTTTAAAAGGTAATTTTATTCCGTATTAATTTGCATTTGTTAACACTCTATTTTCTGTTACACAGCGCCAAATATTCCCCTAGCGGTGACTTTTGGAACTAATTTATTTTTTTGCGGAATCCTTCGTCCCCCGTCTTGTTTAATCTTCCTACAAAATGTGGCGTCATTATCGCAAATAGATCGCGCTACAGAACACTGTGAGCACTGTCAATTTAATTATGGCCACCCGATATATATATATATATATATATATATATATATATATATATATATATATATATATATTCATTCTTGGGATACATGCTATCCCATACCTAAGGAAAATGTTAAAGGATCTCGTTTATTAAAGAGATGTTATAAGACTAAATACAGGAGACGCATACGTAATGTTTTTGTAAAAATCTCAATATTAACATCTTAGAACATTACATATTAACAAAATGGTAAAACGCTTCCTAACACGTCTTTTCGACCTGATATCACAACTCAATAAGCTCTTTTTGACAGATTTCCCGCTCCTTAGATTACCAAAGAAAACTCTAAAGATAAAAGCGAAGCATTTTGGTAATGTAAAGGTAAATGCAAGATTTTTACCTAAAGATTATAAGGCAAAATTCTTGAGGTTTTGGAGCTGTCAATGAAAAAAGTTCACGAGCAAACTGAAGAATTGTTCATACTTCAATAATTAATTAAGTTTCATGTAAATAAAAAGTGAAATGAAAGGGATTGAAAGTTATGTATTTAAAGGAATGTTTGCCATGTCTAACTAAGATGCTTTATGAGAAAAGAAGATAGTGACTTGAATTTGATGTTATCTTTATAACCTGTTGGCATGATAGATCACAAAGACGGGTTGCTAATATCCAAGAGTAAGGGCGATCACCCTGTTGCCTATCCCTGATTTAATGTAAAATAAATGACTTTACATCCCAGTTATACAGACAGTTACGCTAAATGCACGTTTGTATAGGCACTTACTGCATTATCTCCAGCAGAGAAATAATATAAAGCTGACAGTTAAAACATATGGGTAGTTTTATTTCGATGACCTACAAAGGTATTATATTATTATTTTTTGTAGCAAACCAGTTTAAGTTCGTTTTCCTTTGTCTATCCTTTCGGCGGCATATTTGCCGTAAAATCGTGCACATCTCTCGGTCGGGACGGAAAAAAGAAGATTTCAGCTTCATGCAGATTAAAAAGTATGACGTAAGCCCAGACCGAGTTATTTATAGAAGGAAGTTGTAAGGCGAGAGCGATTTTCGTCAACCGTTGAGCAGCGGAGAGCTAAGCTGGGTCCAGACAAGCCCAATTAAGTCGCATGTTAGGTGAAGTAACAGGTTCTGTGTTATGTTGATGATAGAGTTAGTGGATGTTAGTGCATAGGGGGAGAGAGACTATGAATGTAACATTAGGTTCCTGTAAGGTACGAACTATCAGTAGAAATATTGCGTAATCTAGATTTATTTAATATGTTTTTATTATTCAATCTTTATTTTATACTGAAGCCAAGTTTCAATAAATTTTGATTTGTAATATTAAGTTACAATTCTAGTTTCTCAAATATGGACCTTATCAACCACAAGTTAATTAGTTAAGTTCGGGATACAGCTATTTCTTCGCAACTTTGATTGTTTTGAATGTAGAAATTAAGATTGGTAATCTGTGGCGTAGAACGCAGGCTATTGTTAAAAGAACGTATCTTGACAGCGAAAAAAGCACAGCAAGCTTGAAAGTTTAAAATATTCTGCTGTATCTTTATCAGTGGTCATAGACGCAGTCCTGCATGAGTTTCTGCGTGGCCAAAGCAAGTTGAGACGAATGCTAGGAACAATCTTGTGTAGAGACCTGAAATGGTCTAGGAAAGAGTATAGTTAGTTCACAATGATGAGGTGAAATACAAGATGATTTTTATTAAACTGACACTACACAGAGCCATCTGTAGCGCGATCTATTAACCGGAATTCCACCAAAATTGATAGAGGGAAAGAGTGCGGACAGACATGGAAAGAGTTTCCGTGAAAAAAAAAAAATGTTCCAAATGTCGCCGATGGTGGAAGATATGGCACTGTTATCGTAGGCGCACCCGAGGATTTGCACAAAACGCAAGTAAAACATCAAAATGCAAATTCACGACTACGTAGTAGACAGCAGAAACAGTATTTCGGGCTATAAACATAAGAGGTGAATACTTAAAAAATTGTAATGAGCAGACAAATAAATAACAAAAACATTACGCTGCAACACCGCTTTGTGCAGCAAATCATTTCTCCCTCCTTCAATATGACCACCATCCTAGTAGACGACGTATTGCATCCTGAACACTATGTTCTCAACTGTTGAACGTAACCAGTCACCAGGAATGTTTACCAAAGTCCGGGATATGTTGTCCTTTAGGGCCGCCAAGTTAGAGACTCCACCAAGATACATCTTGGACCTTAAATAACCCCACAGAAAGAAGTCACAGGGGTTAGGTCCGGGGATTGATGTGGCCATTCAAGGGGCAAAAAGTGACTGATGATCCTTTCTTCAGTAAAGCGATGGCGCAAAAGATTCCGCACCGGTCTTTAAAGCCTAAAATACCTGCGCTGCTGTCGACTACGTAGTCATGAATTTACGTTTTGATGTTTTACTTGAGTTTTATGCAAATTGTCGGGTGCACCGACAACAACAGCACTATATCTTCCCCTATTGGCGACTTTTGGAACTTTTTTTTTCATGGAAACTCTTTCCCATGTCGTCCTTAGTCCCTCTATCAATTTTGATGGAATTCCGGCTGATAGATCGCTCTACAGGTGTCTCTGAGTAGTGTCAATATAATAAAAATCCCCCTATATTTTTAGGTAAGAGTAGGATTTTGTCTTTATGTTGTGTTTTCCAAGATTATGAAGAGTAATTATTATGTTAGTTGAAAATATAATTTTACTTATATCGTCTTTAAAGAAATTCACTGGCTACTTTAATCTTTTCTAGGCACAAAACTCTATTTTGAGTATTGTGCGTAAATAGTAGCACTGGATGACAAGTAACTTAAGTCACTCTGCTCTAGAAAGTTTATAAAACATTCGTTTTAATTAATTCAAAAATTATATTTTAATTCATGCCAACGGAATAAGTTCAGCCTTTAGTGTATCTAGGTATTCATTTATATTTAAATGGGGATGATTATTCAAATATATAAGTGTAAATGACTTACCGTAGAGACAACGACACGTACGCTCAGGAAAAGGCTAGAAAACTAATAGATAGACAACTTACATACATCTCAAGAAGATGTTTGCAGAGAGCTGAAAGGAACATTACAGACTTTTTTTAAAGTTGTTTTTATCGATAAACTACTTTAACCATCGAAAACCTTTTATGAGGATTTTATCATTCTACTTGGGAAATTTAAGAAAAAAAAGCTCCCCGTGCTAATGAGATCCTTTCTCTTAATTACTTTTTTTTTCTAATATTCTTAAGTCTATTAAGCTAGTACTATAGTGAAATGCCGGTTAAGAACACATACAAAAGAGTAGGGACGTTCATTCGAATATATTGCTGTTTTCAATTTCCTTAATAAGCATATATTATACTGGCACTAATATCCCATTTTATAATTAAATAAAAGTTTTAGAATTTATTACATATCTAGTAGGAAATTGATATAAAGCTAAATAAGATTTTAATAATATGATTATAGATAAAGATATTTATTTATCCAACATGAGGAAGTGTAAAATGCATAAAGACATGACGCACCCCGGCAAGAAAAGTGACACAAGTCAAAAAATGGCAATTTTGAGGTTATGTCATTGAAAAATATGTATGAAGTGCCCCATCGTGCACGAAAAGTGACACATCTCTATCTCGCAATTTGTCCACCTGAAGGTCGTTGTATCAGTTTTATTGTAATGCTAGTTCAAGCTGTATAGTATTCATTAAGTTGTTTTTTCTCAAATGCTGCATTTTTGAGTTGTGTCACTTTTCTTGCCTGGGTGCGATGTGTTTTCGAAATAAATTGTCATATAAATTAATAACTATATCTTGTTCTGGTGTTTGTTCAGAGAGTGATTCTACAACGAGGTGACAACTGATAATGTATGTTCAGAGCTTTTTAATTTTATGTGTTTTAATTTCATTAAACAATTCAAAATATTGAACGAATACAAATATATGATGGAGTAATATTCCAACCGCGTACTTAGATGCCATTAAAAGAGTTAAAAATTTTCGTCTGAAATTTAGGCAAAAGGCTGCTAGTCTTACGTCGTAGCAAACTGTACAAATGGCTAGATTCTGTTATTCAGTAAAACTTGCATTCTCATTGGACAATGGGTAGGGCTATTTATGGAAATATTCATATTTTTTCCTTTTCTAAATAGCTCATGCAGAATATTTTGCATGGAAAAGGCATTAAATTTGTACTTAGTTGCTTGATGTTTTAACAACATTTAAGGTTTTGAATAAAAAAAATTAAAATGTAGCAAAATATTATGATTTTTTGCGCTTCTTTTTTTATTATAATTTTTGAACAGCCAATGAAGGAGTTATAATTTGTCACTGGCATAAAATACTAACATCAAATTTCTTTTGCATCCTTTAATAATGCTCAGACACTGTGCGCTGATTGATCCTTTACAGTTCTGCGCATACCTTAATGTTCAAAAATGTACATGATTGTGATTAAGGAATAGATTTCCAATTGGATAGTTTGGGCATAAGAGGTTTAAATCATAGAAATCACAATATAATCGAGAAATAAACTGAACATAATCTTTCCTGGGTGGGTTTATATGTTGTAAACAACTTTATTCAGAATTTAATTATCAAATGTGGGGCCAATATGAAGAGTAGATAATTTAATCAGCACTTTTGGTCTCTTTTTTTGAGGAGTTGTTTTTATTTGAATGGTGAAAAGCTTTTTGTTATTGAGTGGTTTGATTATCGGCTTTTGAATAAGAGCTTCGTTTAAGCTGGAGTTGACTCTCACTTTCTCTTTAAGCAGAGTGATGCCATTGAAGTAAAAAATAAACACTTCCTAAAGGTGTTGGCAGTGGCGTAAATAAAATCACTGCCCTCTACTCTCTAAATATTTCCAGATGCGTATGCAGTTAGGACCGATTAATATGACTATTGATAGTGGGATTTATCTACGCAACATAGAAACATGTAAATTTCATAAAGAAATGCATATTCCAAATCAAGTGTCTGATAAATAAATTACTGAATTTTGTTCGAATGTTTGTTCAGCGAGGGATTCTCCATTCAGGTGCTAACTGAACTAATGTTTTACCCCAAGAGTTATTTAATTTTATGTATTTTAAGTTTACTTGATAATGTAAATCCTCGAATGAATACAAAATATATGATAGAGTATTTTTCTGAGTACCGAAATACCATTAAAAGAGTTAAAATTTAATCCCATTAAAGGAGTTAACGGTTTAATAATGGAGCAACCAAGCTGCTAATCTACTCACTAATGGGCACATTTTAGAGAATAGTGACTTCATAAAGTGAACTGTAACTGTAACTGAAACTGAACTGTAAACTAGAGATGCAAAAAATTTTGAAGTCAGTAAACGTGCAAGTGTAATTAATTTTTTTAACCTGCATGAATGCGAAAATGACATTAGCCGAGCATACACTTGTACTAATATCTACGAATGTACATTGTTGCCACATGCAAGTATAAGTCAAGATGATATTATTTTCTCAGGGTTATAATTTTCGAGAGCCCGAAAGCTAAAGCCTCTGAAGTCTAAATGGGATACACATTCAAGCTCGACTTTGCGCGAGTGTAAGGTTTGAATATTGTATGCAAGTTATTGCGGGTAGTGTATAGTAAATATCTTTGTAGTTCGCATATAAATTGTGGGGTGCAGAACAGTGAAATAACTGACTTAATCGTCAAAATTTTGATTCAAGTATAAAGTTTAATAAAAGATTTTTCAAGAGGTAAATGGTAAGTTTTTTTTTATATATTTTATTAATTTACAATAAAGCAATAATTTTAATGCATTTTTACATCATTGCGAGTTGTAGTAAATTACCATAAAAGTGTTATAAAACATTAAAATACTTGATTTTTGGAAAAAGTGTATTTATTAAAGTTGCATGTTGTATTAATGATCAAAACAGTTTCACCTAAATAACAAAGCAAACAATATATTTTATTTTCATGTAGATACAGAAGTTACTGATTTATAATTTTAGCTAAGAAAAGATGAATTCGATCAACCACCTTGAGATTGATGAAATATTAAATATTTTATCGGTAATTTGTATGACAGGAGGTAATGTTAAACTAAATATATACAGACGGGGTATGCTTTTTGCAATTGATCTCATGCTATCTAGTAAATACAGAGCAGTTGATTCGAACTTTCAGATCATTATTCTCTATCAAACCTAAAAAAAGGGGGATCTCTCAGCTGCAGATAATTTTTCAGTAAGATAGTTCATACCGACTGATATCGCTACTTCTGTATTAAGGGTCCATAAATTTTATTTTGAAGCAGTTTCTACTGTTGTTGTTAGCAAAACCACCTTCGTTTAGCATAAGACTTTGAAATTTGTGTCTTGAATGATAATCATTAAAAGACTTGGTGCAGGCATTCAAAAGTGATTATAAAAAGTAATTTAAATTGTGATTAAAGCATGATATTATTTCACAATATAATATATAACTATTTTTTCAGAATGTATTATCACGTTATTTTAGTAAGGCTGTCAAAAGATTTGAAATATCAATATTTATGCAATTGAAAAGGGCCCCGGGTTACCCCAATTGATCGGCAGATCTGTATTGTCCATCCGGCGCCCAGGCTCATACTATTCATAAACCGAACAGGGGAAATAAACCCTCGGCTGAAATTGCAGGTTTTGCTATGCAGGACTTTTCTTCAGGTTCTTCATTGCGTATGGACTAACCGTCCGGGACGTTTATCTTATTGAATTATACAATTGCAACTTAAAAAAATTTTTAGATAAATTTTTCTAGGTTAGAGAGAATTATATTTTAGGGATTGACCTTTTATGACAACAGCGATTAGAAGATTAAGTTTAAAAAGTCTCTTAAGAAGGGGCTCAACAAACTTCGTAGTCATACTTTTGGGTATAAGGTGATATTTAAGAAGCATGTTCTAACTTTGAATATCCCTTTAATAGTTAATGCCAAGTAAGGAACAACTTGAATGCTATTCAAATTAGTTTATGATTATAAGAGTAAAGCATTTCGAGCAAATCAGCAAGGAACATAAGATGGGATAGAAGAAAATATTTGAATGCTTATTTTTTTCTCTTAAATTCATTTTTGTTCATGTTTAATTTTTATTAATTAAATACTGAGTATCAATTGAAATGAATTTTTCAATGACTTGTACAAGAGGATTCTAAACTATAGGATAGGTCAATATGTTGTTTGAGGAAGGTTTTTCAGCTGATGTACCCCACCCCCTAATAAGATTCTAATATTTACAATTTTAGCTGTATATTCCATGTATATCAATATTCCTCCTAATTTTTCACTTCGATTAAGTATTTTTTGGAAATTAGACTGCGTTGGAACGACTGAACAATGTATACACAAACCGTCATATGATTGTTTGATACTCAGAGTATTGGCCAACAGGTCGATCACCGAAGGTTTTTCAATTGATTACACTCTCTACATTGTTTTATATTGTAAATTCAAGTTATTTATTCAGTTTACAGCAAGATTGCTGTAATTTGACTTCCTCATTATTTTCATAATTTTTTTCCTAATTTTTTCACTTCAATTGAGTAATTTTAGCGTATTTCTACTTAATTGCCTTAAAGAAACTGATTAATGTATACACACGAGAAAAGTGCCTAACTTGGAGTAGATAAATAAGTTTGATATAAAAAAGTAAAGGGAAATAAGTTTTAAACCAATTTTCCTGTAAACTTAAAATTTTACATTTAATTTCTTAATTCCTTTTATATTTAGTATATTATTTAAGGTAATTCGATCGGTTATAAATGCTTTTTAGGGCATGATTTTCCATGTCGCTGTTAGACAAGTTGGCCAATCCCTTCTACTGAATTTTCTGAATTCCAAGAATTGCAAACAATCCCTTCTTTATAGATATTTAAAAAAAAAGAACTAGGAAATTTTGTTTGAAAATGTTTTTAATATACTAATAAAACTACTACATACAAATATGATTAAATTAAAAAAAAAACATTTTTAATCTAGAATATTGAATTGAGACTTTAAGAGCAGGTTTTAATTTCTTACAGAATTCTTTTTCTATATGCTTGCCAGTGAAATAACACAAAACATGTTTAAGGTTTCTAGTAGAAATGTTTATGGCGCGTTGCCTCTATAAAATGCAAAAAGCAAATTCTGTATCCGACTCTGGCAAAACACAGATCGTTTCTGAAGAATTTATGTCTAGACATAAATGCAGTCGGAAAGGATAAGACGTTCTTTACCGGTACAATGGAGGTTACAAATAAATTGAATAAGTGCAAAGTAAATATGTAGATGTTTTGATAGCTGATATTTCACATGTAAAAAAAAGAATATATTTTATTCTTTTTCGTGTAGAGGGCTTTGATACGAATTTCCATAAGAACACAACTTCTGGTTATTTGAATCTAGGGCTTTTAGAGCTCAATCGATTCAAGTACAGTCATACTTTATTGCAAAATTTATTTTATATTTTTTCTAAAGATATGTTACACTAAAAAAAGTTTAGTAAACAAAATATGATATATATGTGATTTATTATGAACAGTATTTAGACACCACTTTGTTTTGGAAAAATGGCTTTAAGGCAGGAATTAGAAATAACTCGGTACTCGCATGGTTGTATGAGTGAGGATACGTGTTGAAACATACTGTTAACCTATTCATGGTATTTCTTGACAAGTATGATTTGGTACTCGTCCTGTGAAGCTGATGTCAAGGAAAGACTGAAGACGACATTTGAGTGCAATTTCTTATCCATGGCTTCAGTTTGTCGTAGAGGAATTCAATTGGATTATGATCCGTCGATCAACTGGCCTGATTATTAAGAAAACAGACTTGCACTTCCGTGCAGTGATATAGAGAGCTTCATCGTATCGAGGCAATGGTCTTTACCATAATACAACCACTTCTTGGCAGGACCGATTGTCTATAACGCTGAGGTTCACCTTCAGTGTTTTTGGCTTTGTAGAATACAACCACTGGAGGAGTGCCATTTACATACCTGACAGCCCCATACCACGATGCACCTCCATTGAGTTCAAGGAACACTGTCCGATAGAAATAGTTTGTTGTGTGTGTGGTGTTGCCAAATCCAAACAACTTCCTTTCCAACTTGGAGGAGAGAAAAACGTAATTCACCAATTCTACCAGCTACTTACCAGTCGTAGACATCACAGGAAAGAGGAAGTCACTCTAATCTAAATGACTGCTTGCGACTTGGTGCATGTCTACAGTTTATCCACTATAAAAACACAGATGAAGAAATGCTTTGTTAATTAATATGGGACTTTCTAAACCTTCATAACCATTATCTTCTTCAGTAGTGATAGTGATGAAAGACATGGCTGGGAATTTCCAACATCTCTGACCAAGAATCTTCTGCCACGTTACGTCCGTGTGCAAATCCCGATATTTTAAAATATTATTTTCTAGAGTTGAACCATTCTTCTTTCTTGTCTTTACGACGCCAGTTAAACTGGAGTGTTGTAGGATTACTTTTCCGTTTAGCATCTCGAAAGCTAAAATAAGTACATGTAGTAGGATACAGTGCACCTAGGAAATGCATTATAAAAGCACTGTTAATTGAGAACGGTAAAGTGTCCAACAGATGTAACCGTATTTACTCGAATATAATGTATGCTTTTTATCCAAAAATATTGAAGAAAAAGTGAGAAAGGGTGTTAAAATAAAGAAAAGATAACACTGTTTGGACTCAGACATGAGACGAGAGTACGCACATTGCATTGAGGGTTAGATTAGGCGATAGTTAAAATGGGAAATATCTTGTTTGAATTGCCTTTTTATTCAATATTATTGCTTCCATAGGTCTCACCATCGCTACATTTGGAATTATATTCTATAATAACATAAGTTCGGGTTTCTAGTACGATATACTGTAATAAAAACCTTGTTTCATTTAACGAAAACACAAATGTCTTGATGAACTAAGTCTTTCTGCTTTGTTAATCCCGTACAGTTGTTTATGACACTACTCAACAAAACGCTAGAACCTATGGGGTTTAAAATATAATCAAATAAAACGAATTTTACAGTGAAACTTACCAAATGATTCGGTAGTACGAGCATTAAACTTGACACTATAATTGGCTTTGAATTTGCCTCTTAGTTAAAATCACTTCCAATATTGTATTACTGTATTTTGTTACAATAATGGCGTCTACCGTTTGTCATGCGTAGAGTTAAAGCGTAGCTTCATTTCTAACAAAATATCCTCACTTTTACTTATTAGCTTAAAGCATCGATCGAGAGAAAACTATGTACTTCATTTTACAGGCATTGTCAGACGCTAATTGAGTTTTCAATTAAATTTCAATATGACATTACTTTTGTGCTACCAAATAAATACATCCATATTAATATGAAACTATTTCAATACAAAGTCTTATAAAATTCGAGTTTAATATTTTGCATATTTCTTATAATTCTTAAGCTCTATAAAATTTTCTCCAAAAAATTTAATTGAAAGTAATTACAAGTTACATCAACACGTTCTTAAATTATAAGGCTCAAACTTTTAAGAACATATTTGAAAACTTATTAAAAAGTTTAATATGTCTTAACATAAATTTTTCAATTCTTGTTTTACAATGAAACACGTATTACAACTAAATATTTTGCAGAGTTTTGCGTGCATACTTACAAGTAGGCTTATTTTATTTACATTATATACACACACACACATATATATATACATACATACATGCTTGTAAGTATGCAGACAAAACTTTGCAAAAAATCTAGTTGCTCTCAGTGTTTTATCGTAAAACAAGAATTGAAAAATTTGTTTGTTTGTTAAGGCATATTGAGCTTTTTAATAAGTTTTGAAATATGTTCTTAAAATTTTGACCCTTATAATTTAAGAACGTGTTGATGCATGAATTAAATGCTTATTTGAAGCATCTCTTTAATTTTAATTGTGATTCTCTCCAAGGCGAAGTCAGATTGTATCCTTATAATGCTTTCTTTTTTCTGAGGGGAACACGAAGTTGTCTATATAACGCGCAACACGTGCATTTGGAGGGAAAAGCAATAAAAATATTACCAGAGGTCTGGAAACTTTATGGGTTGAGTCAGAGCCATTTCCGTTGACGATAGATGCATCACTGGGAAAATCCCGAGCGATCTGCCAGGCTAACAGCTGCGGAGTCCTATTCGAATTCATCAAGTCCTGGCTTTTCCTTTACTTACCCTTGCAAAAACAGATCGCCGACTCCCCCTCGGAATTTCAATGCTTCCATCCCTGCCTTCACTTTAACTTTGGGGTAGGATTGGAGTGTAAGGAAGGGGGAGGGAGGGGCGTAGACGTGACTCGAGCCTCGTTTCTGGAGAAGGATAGCAGAGAAACCGTGGTTTAGTAATCCCAATCACGTACCCTTACACCTCAGAAATTTTGATCTGTACCGGCATGTTGAGGATTTGATATGAATTTACCTCAGTGTGGACTTCGTGTATTTCGAGAATTTTGTTGTGTGTTTTTTCTTCACCCAACCAAGTTTGAGGTTTTTACAGTATTCTTTTTTTCATACTTGTATCGAAAAGAACGTGCCACTTAGAGAATATCACGGGGGGCAGGGCAAAAATGGAGAAAACATGGTTGTAGTAAAAACATATTATATATATGATGAGTTTAAAATTCTGTTATTGAAAAGCATGTTTTTTTCCCCCATCAGCTATTGTCAAACCATTGAACGAAGTTAAAACACAAAAAACTTACTTTTTAACTCTTATTTTATGGCGATATTTATTGCTTAAAGAACTTTTATTTTTCTAGAAACCTCCATTGCTTCAGAATTACGTATAAAGCCAAAATAAAACACTGAAGTAAATGTTTCTATTTCAATTAAAATGAAGATTTATGTCCTGTTGATACATTTTTACTCCTTTTGTTAGAATATATTTTAAGCTCTCTTTCAGAAGAGCTGCAGTAGATTATAGAAAGATTAAACAGATTGATATTTGAGGTGTGAATTCTAGCAAATAAATTTTGGAGACACATTTGCAGGTTATTTACAATAATTTTTAAAGCAAATGGAAACCAGGCATTTCTTAAACAATTTTTTAGGTAAATGTGTGTTATTCATAATAATGTCAAACTTAAGAATACTCATTTAAGCTATAACGTGTACATATTAAAAGTATCTAAAGCACCTTTAATAATTTTAAGGCTTTTATATATATAGTAGTCCCTCGACTTCACGAACTTAATTTTTCGGGTGTTTTTCTTCAGCTATGAAGTAGCATATATATATATATATATATATATTGATATATTGTACTACTATGTTATAATTGCTGTAATTTATAAAACACAAAAATACACTGTAATTCCTTGTATTGTATCGTGTTTAATTGATTACCTATCATCTAAATGTCAATTTAATGAAACTAATTTATGTAGGTATGCATGGAATCGCACATCGTAAGTGTACTTGATTGCCTCTATCTCACATTGTTTCAGTGTGTATGTGTCTGCTATTCTACATGAACGAAACTTTTTAAATCTATGATGCAATGTGTGGAGTTACAGTGCAATATTTTTCTGTGTATTTTAATTATAGTCAATTGCATTGAGGGTGAATGAACCTCGAGATACTCAGAGATTCTTCCACCTTCACTGGCCCTTCAGCCCCTAACCACAATCAGATGGGGAGGTCCAGCTTTATACCAGCCATATATATATATATATATATATATATATATATATATATATATATATATATATATATATATATATATATATATATATATATATATATATATATATAAAACAGTTGCGTAGCTGATTCACTGAGTGACTGACATATACCGCTCAGACCAAACCGCTGGACCGGAAGGGCTGAAATTTTGCATGGCGATTCTTCTTATAGTGTAGGGGTGCACTAAGAAAGATTTTTGAAAAATTCTTAGATTTTTTTAATAAAATTTTTAAGCTGTTTTTGTAACTTTTTTAAAGTTTGCATTTAAAATAATCTGAGGGTTATAAAATTTATATCACGAAAAAGATCATAAAAATTCCTTTGAAATGAAATCTTTTTCGAATCTTTACCTCCATTTTCTGATTTTTGGTCAATTTTTAAAGATTTATTTTTAGAATTTAATTTATTAAATGCTGATCACGAGGTTTCTTTTCTTTTACACACACACATATATATAATAAATAGTTTCCATTTCTGGGGTTTATTGTAATCTTACGTAAACACGTCAAGATATATTTCATAAAATGAATTGTATTCTTGACATCGTTGAACTTGGCATTCTTGCTTAGTTGTACGAGCGCAGAGAATATACATATAAATCAATATGTCTGTTGCTCGCAGTATTTCTTTTCAGATTGTCTTTTAATGCGTACTCACTCTTGACAGTATGATTTCTATATTATGAGCAAATAAGCGTAATTATAACTCTCATAAGTTAGATGCTTCTACATTATATTTTAATAAAATTTTCATGAAAGAGTATCCAAAATTAAGAACAGATAAATTACGTTCTTTGAATGGCAGTATCTCGCGCATCAACGTACATAATGATAGTGCGAATGAAGTTAATTATAAACTGATAATATTTGACAATTAAGAGCGAAGAATTTAATTACTGTAATACATCCTTTCCAACATTCATGTTGAAAGGTGATGAATGGTTCCACAGAAGATGAGACGAGGAAGGATATTATGTAGCTAATAATTATTCGATAAAAGTAATCGCTATCAGTACCAGGTATTTTAGATTAAAATAAATTTTAACTTCTTACTTTCGAACTTCAGACAATCTCTCTCTCTATATATAGTATGTGTGTGTTTAAGACCTATTTAAAGTCTTATACATCATCTTATCGTAAAATCAATACGATGTTATTGAATATAAATCAAAATAAAAGAAATTAATTTATTTTAACATTTTATTTCATTACAATTAAAAAATAAAGTGTGGCAACTACAATTTTAAAACTCAGTTTCTAAAGCGAGAAAAATTGTTATATTTGAGAGATTAAGGATTGTAATCATAATGTTTAGTTTTTGCACCATATATTCATATTAGGAAAACGTACAAGTGTAACCAACTAGTTTAAACAGGGCATCGTTATGTAAAAACTCTCATGTGTAGCCCTACAAACTGTGTACCATCACTGATACCCAAAAACTTTCATGATGCCCTAACAGCGTAAAGCGGCCTTGCAAACAGCTACCGGGATCGTACGAAGCAATCCCTAAAACTCTGACTCCGTGGACGGAAACAACCACTAGCGTTCGTGCTGACGTGCCGACACCCTCTGAACTCTGCTTGCTGAGAAAGGATGCTTGTCAGTCTATCCAATGTTTTCCTAGGTGGTAGCAACATATTTTCGTGTGTGCCTGTGTACTTGTTAAAATTGTGTAATTCTGTATGCAATTGTTATGTTTTCATTAAATTAGTTAAAATGTTACCCAGGGTTTCATTTTCTTCTTGTCGGGATCAAATTTACTTTCTCCCTGAAGTCAACAGGCCTCGGTTGTTATGTGACTATTCCGGGGAATGGTCAGACAAGCAAGTATTTTTTTGCGTTCAGTCTTTTGCACCCTGAATAAAGCATCATCAAAGGTACAAGTTTTACGGCCATTTTAGGCTAAGATCTTTAAACTCTAGATATAATTTTATTAGTAGGCTTATTTCTGAAATTAATTTTCATTTTCATATTTTCATAAATTAATGATTAAATTTAATTCGAATAAGGGAACAATTTTAAAGAATAACGTAAAATCTTTTAGATCCTTCTGTTTGCTCTTAGCAGCGTAATAAATTTTCAGCATAAGGAAAATCATGCCCGATTCTAATCATATACTTCATGTAATTTATGTAGATATACATTTATGGACATAAAATGATATATTTTTCTTATCAGATTTACACGACTGAGCTCTTCCTCATTAGGAGGGACTTTCAGTGTTAATACTTAACTATGAGAGGATTTGCTTTTATCCTTTAAACGTCGATTTCAGTGAGACTCATTTAAGCAAAAGCGTTTTCGCCGTGATTTGAATGCATGGATAATTATACTAAAATATTAAACTATTGAGCGTATTAATGGAGCATTTTCTTCCATTTATTCTAATTAAACAGAAATAAGGGAAATACATAAATGTTCTTAAATCTAATAGTTTAACAAAGAAAAAATCCATTCAGATTGTGATATTTAAGGTTTTGAATTCATAATTTGAACAAATAAAAATTCTAATTTTCAAAATTACATAACTAAGATATGTTTACAGCTTTTAACTAAAATAATGAATTTTCTCCTCGTTTTATCTCATGTCTGATTAACAAAAATTCTAAAAAAAACCTAATTAAACAATGCTGTTATTTAAAATTCCTTTACATCAGTGGACAACATAGCTTTTAAATTTTATGGTGCTTATGTTGTCTGGAAAAAATTTGGTCGTATTTTTTGTAGATGACCGATTACCGGGTCGTCAATATGGACATTCTGCTATAAATAAAAGAAATAATCTTTACGCTGGGCTCTTCAGCGAAGCTTTTCAGTTCTTTCACCAGAAACTTTTTCAGTTCAGAGAAAAAATATTCAAATGTTAAAATTGAAATACGATAAAATATATCAACAGCTGCGGGGTGTTTACGTCATTACATTAAGTTCATCAAGCTGTTTTGTCAAACAATGATAGTTTTGTTAAGCGAAGGATTTTAGAACTGATCTTCAAACTGAGAATGAAAGAAATGCTTTATCCTTATTGGAGAGTTGCCAGAGTGGACAATTTCAGGTTTTGTTCAAACATTCTTGTTGAAATATCTGTTATTACCCAGAAATCTCCACTGTGTCAATAAGCTTTTAACCTTTTTTTTTTAAAGAAAAAACTGGATCTTATTCTTTCATTGAAAATAAAGACGAGATGTGAAGATATGAATGGGAGATGGACGACATCACTGTTCTGGTGAGAACAATTTTTAGATACGATTGGGCTTTGGAACTGCTTAGTACCATATAACAGATATTAGAGTGTCGATATATATGTTTTAAAGTTGTTCGTTTGCCTTGAGATCTAAGCGATGCGTCAAGCAGTCGGTAATACTTAATGTCTTTAAATTTCTCCGGAATGTAAGTGCTACTCGCAGAAAGCATAACCCTGAATGAGATGAAAGAGGAAACTTCAGTCATGTACCTTTTTATGGTTTTGTTGCCAGGAAAAATAACTTTTTAAATTAAAAATTGAGATATGGTTTAAGCAGTTCCTGATGTGAAAATGTTTTTATTCTTTTAATGTTTATGAGACGTTAAACGAGACTATAACAGCTTCGTAATGTTTTGATTTCTTGTTCCGATTGCGACAGACTATCGGAAAACATTAATTAGGCCATATATATCACGAGTTTTGATTGTTACATTATTATGCAAGTGACTCCCTGTGGAGGGCAGCACACGAATATCTATGCCTTGGTAAGTATTAGACTTGCGTAAGCAGTATATACATAAATATATAACAAGACTTTACTTTGAGTCTGGCATTTTATTGTGAATAATATATTGTAAATATTCCTTAACAGTGCACAGTCCTCAAAAAACTTACGTCATTGCTATCGTCGTATCTGTGATATTCATGACATAAAAACCATGATATATAAATTTTTACATTATTATTTCAAGGAAAAGGGGGTAAATAATGCTTTTCTAAGTTTTGGAGCCAGACTTAAGGTTTGGAGCCAAATAAGGTTTGGAGCAGAGAGACATCACTGAACCAATTATCAGCTGTGACATTACGTCCGGTGTTAGCGATGGGAGTAAACAGTCTTTCTATGTCCTTGCTCTTGTTGCTCAATTGGTATGGCCCTTCCAGTTGCTTTCCAGCATAAATTTCCAAATTGGTTGAATATTTTGGAATCAACAACAATCCACAAAAATATAGCTACACAACAAAAAAATCAGATTGATCAAAAGTAATTACGAATCTGCTGTCGTCGTATCTGAGAGATAAAAGGCTGATGTCAAATATCCTCACTTTATAAGAACGAAAACTAGACTGACATCTGGCACCCCTCTTGCTAGGAAGATAGGTGGAGGAAGCAGCCTCGCTCTCTACGGATGGACTTGCAGTCAGCAAAAATAGTTACCGTGTATCTCATGGATACAAGGTCAGTAATCGAGTGTTAAATATCAGTTGTAACTCTTTGATATAACTTATTAATAGCATAGTTAGCACACATTCGAGATGAAACGTAATGGATTTCAGAGAAAAAATTAGATATAGTGCCAAAACTGGCAAAGAATGCTAATGGGAGGTGATAAAACAATATAAAAGTTGAAAATGCTTTAAATTACTCTTTAAATTAGTCATAAGATAAGACACTGTCATGTTAGCTTTAAGATGATTTATTTGATAAGTTGTCAAGAAGAGAATTTTTATAAATATTTTGATCGATGCAAAATTGGTTAAGAGTCTGACTGCTTCTTTCAGCTACACGGTTAATAAAACTGAACATTGAAAAAAAATCGAGAAAATACGAATAATTTAGCTTTAAAAAATATAACTGTTTTATGAGAGAAGTTGAGCTACTGTTAGACGTTCAATGTCAGCATTTTTAGAGCAGTCCCACTTTAAAATGTACCAGTTTCTCAGAGCTCATGACCGTTAACTTCATAGACGTTAATTTGATTGTTATGTTGATTTATCCAAGCAAAAATAAATTAAATGGCAAACAAATTCAAAGGAAATTAACTATACACTTAACAAGTAAATAAACAACCTCGGATAATTATGTGCAAGAGTGAAATTAGTTATCTAATGTACTAAGGCTTTAATTTTTTGTTATCTTAATGCTTAAGAACTTATCTGTTAGTGAGTCCTCTAAAATGGATTTATGATATAAAACAATGTTAAATCATTTTCGCCTCATAAATTTTTCGTGTTTCCGACTATATATATTGAAGTACGAACAAAGACATTTATAACTACTTATCTCATTTATCTTTCTGAACAGTTAATTTGACTCAAATATAACTCACACATTCTTCTCAGAATATTTTCTTTAATACCGTGTAAATCTACTTGATGATTTCAGGCTCAGCCTAAGGGGAATATATTTTTACTACGTTGCTATCTTTCCTTACATAGCGTACAAGATATCAAAGTTCATAGCCTTTTTTCCCAAAATAATCTTGATATACATATGAAAATAGTCTTTTGAAAAAAACTAATAGCAATTCTACCCTAAAAAGCATTTTGTTGTATGTGTACTGTATGGAATCTGAAAAATCATCACAAATTTAATTTCGTTTTATACGTTGTGTTTTCAAACAGGCAAGATTCAAAATACATACATACTTTCTGTGATTGTCCATTATATTGGAGGAATGAACTTGAAAATTTTTGTTTCTTCGTAATAGTAGCCTGGGTAACAGAAGAAATTTTAAAGCTCTTTTCCCAGCAATTATTTCTAGCAGAAAGAAAAATTCAGTTATGATTGCAACATACGCTCGTTTTTGTACAGAGCTTTCAAAATTTTAATTATTCTCAAGCTTTTCTGCATTTATATATGTTAAGTATAAATTTCATAAAACCTACGTTTTCTGTTGTATTAACGAACAGAGTTTAATCAACTTTCCTGTAGCATCATTTTTTTCAGCGTTGAGGTAATAGTACTACACTTTATTATAAAAATCGTAGGAAACAATTTAACTTTAAACTTGTTTTGTAAGAACGAGTATATGTACATATATATATAAAAGCTTTTGTGTTTTACACTTTGCTGCATTAAAATAACTCAAATTCCTCATAAGCCTGATCCAAAAACGAGTGCATACTTTAATCTTCTTTGGAAAAATCCTTTAACGTACAGCTTGATCACTAGCTCTCGGTCTAGTCGCGTTCGTGAATTTCAGTTTCATACATTAGGCATTGTAACATGGTAATATTATCTTTTATCTGTAAGATTGGACAACAAAATCTAACGTTATATTAATATTAAAAACATAGACTATAAATTTGAAGAAAATCTGCTATCTGGTGAATTAGAGAATGCAAAAATTTCTGTGGTGAACTATTACATCGGCGTTATGAATTCAATCCCTTTAGTATGACGTCTTTTTCGAGGTTAATTCACTTCCTCTGTAAATGTTGCGTGTCATTTATTCACGTATTTTGACTCGTCATATTTCGCACTCAAGGTTAAAGCTTTTTACGCTTTTATTCACAGAAAGATGTCAGACGTAGTATTTACTGCTTTTATAACAACGGGACAAAAAATTTCAGGTAAAATGTTTATTCATCAATTGTAAAATGATTTTATTTAGAGATAACATTGATTTTCCAGATTTTAAAATTTTAATTTTAAAATATTTTAAGTTTCTGAAATTTTATTACACCTATTAGCATTTGTTTCGAGTTTTTTAAAGTTTCACTTTTGACTCTGTGGCATCATAAAGTCGTAAATAATTTACTTTTACAATTCTTTGAGTTGCCAAATAAATTTTGCAAATATTATTGAAGAATTCCGAGAACCCAGTATTGTGTTTATGGGAATTTCTTTTAATTCTTTGTAAATAGATTTACATCTGCATTTCGATGCCTGAAATATCTGAAAATCATTGAATTTGTGCCTCGTTGTCCTTTTTAAAGGTAGTGTATATGATTATAGCTATGCTTGAAAGCGATATTAAAACGAAGAAACTGGTAATATGTGCTTCTCTATATATCCTCAGTTGGCTGAAAAAGACAACATGGATTATATTGCTTTGTCATAGTATTGTAAACCATAATCGATTGTAAAATTTTTACATGAAAAGGAACTTAGATTTGTAGATAAACGGATTATGATCCGTCTTTTCGTAACAGCAAAATCCGCTCTTTTTTCCATATTTTCCTTTGACCCTTCATTATTTTAGCTCTTTCTACCAAGCATAAGCCCTGAAGATAATACAGATTTCCAATTTTTCAGTTAAATAACCAAGTTGAACATGCTCTTTTTTTTATATGGAGAATATCCGAGAGGAATTTTTTTGTTCATAAAGCTCTTATGTGATTATTTGAAATATTATAGAATATATCGTATTTAAAATATTTGTTGTATATCTATGAATATCTTTAACTACAATGTATAATTTTAGGTTATACCAATGGAATATTGGTTAGAAGGAGATCTGAACTTTAGGATTGATTTCCTTTTGAAAAAAAGAATTTTTAGTTATTATATCACTGACTCTGGAAAAATGAGAAAGTTCTCTTAGGATATGTAGTTTTAAAAAAAAGTACAGTTATAAAGGAATTTGATCAGAAACAATGATGGACTTAAAAAAATATACAATTACTAATTTTTTTCTGTACTTGAGTATTGAACTTAATTACTCCTACGAAACGGATTCAAAAGACGAATCTAGCTTGTTATTGTAACCGAATATGAACCTATACTCTGTCGAGATGGGCTACTCACCACCGGAACCACAAACGAGTTACATCGCTGGACATAGGCGTAGCATTGGGGGAGGGGTCACGGGGGGACGTTCCCCTCCCAACTTAACTTGAAATAAATTAAAACGTTAATAGAAGTTCAGTTAAAATCGGGAAATTGTATAAAACCTTTAAGAAAGTTGGTTTTTTCTCGCTTTTTCAAAATGTGAAACTGAAGATTCCGATTATGTCTTTAGCCTTAAAATAGTTTTTAACAATGATATGATCCATAACAAAAACTCGATGCTATTTTTTGCTCATTTTATTTATATTATATTTATTTTTCTCAATGTATAACTTTAAATGTTACTCAAACATCAATTCTATTGTTATTAAATTTTGAAAAAATCCTTTCATATTTTAAGGACCGTCCGGCAGTCAATGCGCTGAGGACTGACTGAATTCCCTAACTGAATTTAATTCGTGTCCTCCCCCCCCCCCCGAAAAAAAAGTTAGAAGCACACTACGCCTATGCCGCTGCATACATCTCTTTGATGTCGTTGTAAAAAAGGGTTAGGCGTAGATTGATATGACATGTGTATTGGCATGGCTCAGAATGCAATACCATGTCAAAAACATCAAAGAAATTACAGCAAAATGGTTTCAGTAAAGGAATATTCAAGCAAAACTATCATGTCCTGGTGCAGAAATCTGTCATGTATCTTCTTCGAATACAGATCCGGTATTCAGGTGCCGGACGATTGCCGAATGGCTAGGGCGCTGGCATTCGTTATGAAAATCCTGTGGGTTCGAGTTCCACTCTTGGCTTGGACGTTTGTAGCTGTTTGGAATCGGCTTCAACCCGTCAGTGGGCGCGCCCGTGTACAAAGTGCAACATATTTGTAATTTTGAATGGTTTGTTTTTACATGTAAGGTTTGAATATTCTATGCAGTTTCTATTTATAGCTACACCCTTTCTAATGCAGGTCTGATTTCCTGACCTTTGTATTCCTCTCCATTCATCTTAGTTGTGATTTAACCGTGGTAAACCAGCGATTATACTAGATTACAATACGACAAAAGCAAGAGTTGATGTAGTCTATCAAATGTGCGGCTATTACACGGTATCTCGCATATAACAAAGATGGCCAATCTCATCATTGTTTTGGTTTTTGGACATAATAGTAAACAATTTGAAAGTTGTCCTTACATCCAATAAACCGAACAGTTTTGAAATAAGGCGATTGCATCTGCATTTTTTGGCCTTTTATTATAAATATATCTCAATATTATCAACATTTTATATCTTGTCATAAAACACAGAATTATTAATTTCAATTTGAAAAAATAAGTTTATTACAAAAGGAATAATCAAGGGTTAAAGAGACGTTGCACTTTGTGTCACGCGCGCCTGCTGGTATTCCAAAAATTGGCGCGCCCGCTGAAGAGTTAAGCAGTAGTTCCCGGTCTAATTAGCCGTTGTGTTGCAAAAGTTGGCCGTAGCGCTCCAAACCAAACCGGTGTTCAGGTATGAATGTATAAAAAGAAACATAATTTTTCAAAATTAAATTTCGCTATTTTACGCAACGCTTTTGTAAATTGAAAAAATTCAAATACTTTATTTTTTTTAGCGTAAAACAAATAATTTGGTCGCAAAGCAAAACTTTTACGTATTTAAAAGAGCTACTCTGAAAGTTAAAAATTACATTCACGTGATATAATATAGTATTTAGAAATATTTCCTATGACTGTATCCCTGTATTGAGTCCCATAACAGAAAACAAGGTAACAACAGTTTGAGCCCATATACCCACTTTTATTCGCGAATTGTTTGACGTCACTGTTAGTAACATACGTTTTGAAAATATAATTGAGTGTTTATGAAAAACAATCTTCCAAAGGAGTGTTAAAGGTTTTTCAGTATAAATGAAAAAAGTTTCAGAACCGATGATCAAGTAAACAATTTTGTTTTCATACAGTGATAATTATAAATAGGCTTTCTCTTCCTTCACTAAACGTAAAAATTAAGTTATATTTTATGCATTTATGAATATGCGACAAGAACCCACGGTTACACTTATAGCATAAGTTTCCATGAATTTTTTCAGTTCAAGGTACAAGCAATAAACAGCAAATTTATTCTACTGAGCACTAGGCATTTCTACCTGAAAAAAAGTTCTCTCCAGAAATGGATTGCGTGCTCCAGGTTTCCGCTGTTTTTTAACTAAACCAGTAACAATGGCCCTTTAGAAAAATCTACAGGGAAGGCAAACCATCAACGTTAGCGTATGTAATTATCATAATAATCGCAAAAGCATTTAATAATAACAACCTAAATATTTGTAATTATCATAAATCCACGAACTCACTTCGTATATACTCTTTATAATACATGAACCATGCGAAATGCTATACGGTGACAGTATTTAAGATTAGAATTGAAGGCCTTATTTGAATAGTGGTCGAACTCCATTCTTGTTCATTTTGAGATACAGAACCCTAAAGTGTAATGAGTGCTGAGAAATGATTGCTGAAGTCTGATTTGTAATGCCCTCTGTTGGCAGCAGAAATAAGCTGGAGGTGTACCAGTTTAAAAATAAGATAGAAATGACTTTTATGAACATGAAAGTGAGGCTAACTCCATTTTTTTCTTTAAAAAGTGGAGTGTGGCAGGAACCTGCGTTATTTAGTGGTATTACTTCGATAAAATTAAGAGTGATTACTAAAGTGTACTTTAATCAATCAATTTATTAAATATAATCAAAATACACACACACACACTTCATTATTAATTATACTTTATGCAAATATCATTTTAATCAAAACTGCTATCTGATATATATCTATATGAATAATTATGAATCAAAAATTAACCTAACTCCATGTAATTAACTCGGACACTACACGAGCTGGGCATTGGCAGAAAATCAAACACAAAACTCTCCCTACCTTGGATGACTTCGCCGGCATAACAATAAACACTCTCTCGTTTCAACATTAGGGATCCTCCGTTGGGGCTCTCTGCGCCAACTGGTTTCTCTGCGCCGCCTTCTGATTGGTTGTACAGGGTATCCGGACATCTCCTGCTCCTCGTAGTGGGTGGCTTACGCTGGGGGTGCGGCAGAAGCTTTCGGACTTTTTCTTCCGGCCTGAACTCGTTGAGGATGGTCGCTGGTCATTCTTGGCTGGGGACGAGGATCATTGCTGCTTCGTTCGACTAGGCTGGCCGGACACTTCTTGCTCCTTGTAGCGGGCAGCTGGCGACACGGGTGCGGCTGAAGCTCTAGGACTTTTTTTTGTCGGCACGAACTCTCTGAGGATGGGCTCTGGTCATTCTTCGCTGGGGACGAGGGTCATTGCTTACGAGATTTTAATCATCTGCCTTGATCCGTCCGCTGGGCTTCTTAACATCATCGGCTTTCAATCTCAGCTGTCAACTATCTCCGTCTCTTCGACACAACTGCTTCTTTACTCTCTCTATTATAACTCTGGGGCTTACATATCTGCCAAGATAACGGCGTCTCTTTCAGCCTCTGATGCGGTCTGCGTCTTTTTGATTTCTCAGCCCAATCTGCTCTGCTGAATCTTTTTTTTACTCTCCTCTTAACTTTTAACTCTTTCACCCTGGGCTTCCATTGGTGGCCATCTTCTGACCAATGGGTCAACCTGGACCTATATTATTGGCTGCACATATTTTATAATAATTCTTCGTCCAATCTAAATTGAAGGGGCGTTCGCCCCTGTTTCTGATGCTCTCCTTTCTGGGGGTCCCTCACACTCCCAAATTCTCACGACTCCCTTCGACCTCCTACTGTACTCTTAACGAAGTCAACATCATAAATTTTTATCCCTTTTTCATCTTTCACTTCTGACCCTTTTAGATTCCAATTTTCGCCTGCTTAGTTCATGAAATCCAGCTGGTCCCCCTTCGTTGTCCATATTTCCTTTCAGCTTGGCATCTCTCGTCTTCATTTTCACGTAAGCAGTTCGTTAAATCCAGCTGGACACCGTTTATTAGCTGGTCAAGACCCGTTGCCTGCTTTCCTTACTGTACTCATGTTACTTATTCTCTATTCCTTCTTAAGAATGTCGCTTCCTGCCTCTGTGACTTGGCTCTCCCTCTTTTCTTAGAAACGTGTCGTCCCTAACTACGACATGGAGTTTGACCACTATTCAAATAAGGCCTTCATATATTGAAGAAAGTTTATCTTCTCTAAAAAAACGTTATCTAAAGAAAATATTAAATGTATAGATGGAAAAATTAATTGGAAATTTATGTAGGATAAGTCACTAGCAGTTAATAGAAAATGATTAATCGAATGAATTTCGATGATGTCCGTGTAAAGATTAGTGCTTGTTTGGACGTCCAAGCAAAGTTTACTACTTTGTGATTTCTGTCATTGAGCTGACTAATCATATTTTAGTCTTAGGCCGTCTGCACACGGAGCAACTCAAAAGAAACTAATAACTGACTCCAATCGCAACTGGTTACAAACCCGTCGGACGGGTTTGTAACCAGTTGCGCAATGTGCGTGGCTCCATTCAATTACATAGGTTGCGACTCATCACGAACTGGTTTGTGTTTGGAGTCAGTTATCAGTTTCTTTTGAGTTGCTCCGTGTGCAGACGACCTTAAAGTACTATATGGTTATAACTTTTGCATTAGCAACCATAGATTTCCCACCAAACGGGTTCTTTTAGAAACACATTCGTTCTCGATAATTTAAAAAACTTAAAAAAAGGGCATTGGCAGGGTTATGTAGCATAATCAAATTTATAGTATTTTACAATACTGAGTATCATAACAGACTTTATTTACGAAAAAATTAAGTCTCTTATTGTATTAGTAAATATTTAAAAAAATTTAGTTTAATAATTATTTCAAGCATTTTAAAACAATTAAATTTCAATCAAAATCAGTTTTGCAGTGTGTTTTCATCAACATACTGTGAGATATATGCTTACATTAGACAAGAAATTATCATTGTATTACATGAATAGGTGATATGATACTATTGTGAATCGCCCTCATTATACTCCACTGACTGAATAGCGAGGAGTTCGCGTTTATTTCTCGTTATCTGATAACTGCAGTTTGCATTGGTTTATAGATTTAACACCCGATGCGTGTGAGGTGTGAAATGAATCCTTTAGCTGGTGAATATGTGACCTTTAGTTTCACCTTTTCTCGCTTTATAATTCTTGACATTCATCTTCAACACAATTTCTTTTCATATAGTTAATACGCGGGCTTTATTTCGGTTTCTGCTAAAAAAGCACGATACGTGAATATGCATATGTTGGTTAATGAATCGATTTACATTTGATTTAACTAAATAATCGAATAATATATAAATAAATAAAAATTATATGCTGTTTCCTTTTTAACTGATTTATATATGATTGTCGTATCGGGATTTAACTAGAAACTAAGCAGAAAACGTTTATTAAAAGTACTGATATGAAGATGGATTGAGAACTTTAAAGCATTCGAGTAATATTTTTCCATTTCGTTCCACCCAATTCATAATTTTTTCACAACTGTTTGGTTCCAAGCTTACTGGAGGGAAGCTTATGGCTCTAACCAGTAATTGAATAATTATTAAACATAATTTTAAAAAAATGCAGTGACTCTTCAGGTTATTTCTGCGTGGAGACTAGACGCCAGATATTATCATATATTCACCGATTTATTAGAAAAAATGATCAAATTTCACCTTTTAAAATCTTATAAAAGTTTTATACCATTGGAAACAATTGTCTGGATGATAGAAATTGTTTTTTTCTGCATTTTGTCTGCCGGACGATGAACGATTTGCTACGTGTACAGTTTTTAACACGGGTTAGTGAAAACAACAAATTTTTAATTTTTTTTCTAAACTGCCTTATTTTTGGTCTGTTTAAGAACCATAATATCGATAGTCTTTTGTACTACTTATATTTTATTTCCAACTGTTTAAGTGATGGACAAGTAATCAAATAAACGCTAATCAGCTTACTTATAAACCACTGTTCAGGGTATATTCAGTTTGAATGCCAGTTCGAAAGGATAAAGTTGTTATTAAAATTACCACATATATAAATATAAATGATGTAAAAATTAGTCACTAAATTTGGTTTAACGCATACCATAACAACTGCGAAGTGTAAAATCACTAAGAAAATTAGCTACTATTCAAAATTTTATATTTGTTTATTCAGCAGCTGCAGCTGTTTCTCGTTTTTTGTAGTATTCAAAACTTCATACAGACAATAAAACTCTCCAGCAGGCAGAAACCTTATTAAAAATTTTACATATCGTTAAAGACATTTTATAGGGTTCACTTCTTACACTGAAAAGACTTAGAAGTACAGATTTTTTCCCCATGAAGTGAAAATTGTAGCAACAGTAGGAATCCAAACATGTGAGCAACACTAAGGTAAGTGTAAACAGCATCTGTCCTGTTTTCATAATTGCAATGGACAGAGACAGAGCAATAAAATTTGCTGACAACTGGAAGAACAATCCAGAAATTAAAGTTTTTAGTATTTACTTTTGGGCCTCCCACGGAGTTTATGGTGTTGCGATTCTGTGCGGCAATTAGGTTAATGAGGGGAAATTTTAAAGTTCTTTACGTCTATAATTGTTTAAATGTATAGTTGAAGTATATTCATTATTTCCTAAGAAAGTAACATTTGGTCAGATTAAAATGTGTATGTGCAAAAGAGAGAGAGAGGGGGGGGAGGGATGTAGTATTTCCCTAAAATAACTAAAAGACTGTAATTTACGGTCAGGAATTATTTTCAAGCAATATTGCTGAGCAAATCTAGTGCTCAAGTTTTTAGGACAACAGACTGGGAGGACTAATTTCCTGATGCGTGAATAATTCCGTGACTATATTTTGGTTTTATTGCAGTGTGTAAATTTTAGGAAGGATTATTGCGAATTTAAATAAGATATGTTTACAGATTACACTGAAAGGGAATTTGGGAGAGAAAGGTAAAGATTTGAAAATTGTGGTTCAAATATAATTGATGAAAACAGAAATTTAAGATGGAATGATGAAACTGGTTGGAGATGATGATAAACTTAACAAACAAGCCCAAAAAAAATTCAGTGAGCATATTGAGTCAAGATTTCACGGAATATCTTTTTTATTAAAAAAAAGGGTTTATCCTTTTGTCATAATTTGGGAGCAGATATAAAAATCCTGTAACGTTTCCTTCCCACTCAAAGGTCAAATAAGTATTTTCATAGGAATACATGCGATCAACGTATTTTATTCATATTATTTAGGTCACAGGCAAAAACTGGGTTTATTAATATTAATGTTGCATAAAATGTATAGTTGTTACGGCCTGTCAGTGTCTGAGTGATCCAATGTGGGGCACGACTTAAATTATATGTTATGTATTTAAACTTTCAAGAAGACTTTGTTTCGCAGTTTATAACAAATTTTATTCGGTCTTTTGACAAGTTTATATTTGATTTTGTTTGAGATTCTGAATAAAATTATCTCGACAGCTGTATTGAACTGAAAAAAAGTGTGTATGTGTGTGTATATATATAAAATCAGCTTTTTCGCTTGCTCTTGGTAGCTAATTAACGTTTAATGTTAATTCTAGCCATGAATTGATCAAATGCTGCAAACTGAGCTATGCCAACGACCCCGAACTATAAATATTTATAGCGTCGATTATGCTATGATTACTTTGCATCTCTTTTGTGATCGAGAATAAATCCCATAAAAGCACACTGAAAGCTATAGAATGAAAACCTGCATTTGACAGCAATGTGAAACCATTGTTCCCTGTGGTTTGACGATAAAAATCTTTTGAAAGAAATACATTGATTTTATACTTGGGGTAGGTATGTATTTCCAAAAATTCAATATGAACTCGAGTCTAAAAGTTTAATAAAATTTGTATTATCATGAGAGATTTAATGTTTTTGAGTAAATTATTCTGTTTTTTGTAACAAAAATTCTCATCAAAAGGAATCTAAACGAATGGTTGCTGTTGAAAAATATTATGGATTAAACTAGTATGTATAGTGAAGAAATACATTTTCAAAGTTGAACAACTGTAGACAAATGCATTTTACGTACTTTAAATATATGACTGAATATTTAAAGCATTTTAACATTTTCTTTTAATATAAGGGGGGAAATGCATAACTTATTCTTTGTAAATATTTAAAGGGGAATATTAGATTCTAACAGTTATCTGAAAAAACTAATTAGATCTCTTTGATTAGTACGTCAAATGAAGGAAATTTTGCAGGAATAAACTGTTTGTTAAATAGGCATGCATGTTAATATCAAAATCTAATATATGAACAAAAATTTCATTTTCGAAGTTTTCATATTTTCTCGCACCGCATTTATTTTTGCAGATGATCAATTTATATAATAATTAAAATTGATCAAGTATTATCAATTTTGATCGTGGTGCCTTGCCATAAACGTGAAATAAAAGATTGGACTTTTCGCCTCCTGTAAAATTAAATTGATGCAGTGATTTATTTATATTTTAATTATATTGATTTAATTGGATCCTACAGAATATTTTGGAAACAAAATGTAGTTGTAGTACTATAAGTAATTAAAACACATGGTACGTTATAATTTTAATTGATAGACATATTAAACTTGAACAAGATTTAGTTCATTATTTTTAGCCTGAATAATTTTTTAGAATATCTAAAGTTAAAAAATTAATCCAAACGCTTCACTGTATATATATAGATATAAAAATGCTATTAAACAGTCATAGGTTTAACGGTGCTAATACTAATACTTCTGTAGGAATTAAAAGGAAAATGTCAAAAACTTACACTTTAGTCGAAGCCATGTAAACTAATTTTAAGAGATTTAATATTCTGTATGTAAAATTCCTAGCTAATTGTTAACATAAATACACTATATTCAAGTATACAATATCTTTGCAGATTACCTTGCAGGTTTTGATGGATTCATGATCATTCAGCTAAGCATTTAGGAACCCCATAAAGGCCTTTTGTCTTGACAGCTTCCCTTTTATTGGTATTTTTTAATTTATCCAAGAAGAGAAAATTCGTGGTAAGTTTTAATTTGTTGATATAAAAATGTCAATTTTTTATGTCTTTGTGAATGCAGAAAATTACAAAGAAGTAGTGATGTCATGTTTTTAGTATAAATTTGTATTTTAACGCTTTTGAGTTAAATTTGCCTAATTGCATTACTATTAAATATTACATTGAAGAAAAAACAAGGTTTAATGAACGATAAGGTTTAGATATATGTTGTCAAAAATAATATATTTAATTGAATTTATTTTGATTCTAAAAGTGTAGAGTATAGATATCTGAACTTATTAGACTCGATAATATACTCGCTAACATTTCTTGCTGGACTGCTTGCTAATCGTTCGCTGGAATTTGAGAGAGTTATAATGGTTAATTTTTATTGCATGTAATACAAAAGCCCTTTTGATTTGTAAATGAGTAAAAAAAACAAAATACTAAAATTGATTTCTGCAACATAAATGGTTTGATATATTCTATGAACATTATGATTTTAGGTATTTATATAGCCTAAAATATATCTTTATCATAATAATTATATGATACACATAAAGCATTGTAAGAGTGGAATGCTGACTCGAAACATACACTGAAGTGCCACTGAATTAGGGATACCTACCTGGTAACGAGTTAGGCCTCCTCTGGCCTTGATAACGGCTGCCACACGACGAGGCATAGATTCAACAAGTTTCTGGAAACGTTCCACGGGAATGGCTTCCCAAATATTGGCTAAATCGTCCATAATTCAGTAAGGTTCTTTGGTGCTGTGTGATGGCCTTTCACGCCTTGTTCCAAAACATCCCAAAGATGCTCAATAGGATTTAAGTCTGGACTTCTAGGTGGCCAATTCATGACAGAGAAGTCAGAGGAATGCTCATCCAACCAGCCAGTAGCCAACCGAGACTTGTGAGAGGTACAGTTGTCTTGCTGGAAAACTCCATTACCGTGCGGATAACAGAACAGCATAAACGGATGGAGGTGATCACCCAGCAACTCTACGTACCGAATTGCATTGAGGGAGGTTGGTACACGCACCGAAGATCCCAAACTGTGCCACGAAAAAACACCCCAGACCATGATTGAGCCACCATGCCTTTGTACAGTTCCAGCCAGGTATGCAGGATCCATGGCTTCATGAGCCTGACGCCATATTCTCAGCCTCCCGTCGGCGTTAAGTAGTCGGAATCGAGACTCATCACTCCATGCTACTCGTTTCCAGTCCTCTACACTCCAGTCTCTGTGCTCTCTTGCCCAGGCAAGACGTGCAGCCCGATGGCGAGTATAGAGAAATGGTACTCTCGTAGGTCGACGGCTCCCGAAACCCATATGGTGAAGCGAGCGTTGCACAGTCCGTTTACTGACTGTACGACTGGCACCGTCATTAAACTGGGTGGTAATTTGAGCTAATGTTTGGCTTCGCTGGCTACGTACAATACGCCTGAGCCGTCTCTCACCACGCACTGTCAAGGCTAATTGTCCTTTGCAGTTTGCGCGATCGCTAGTTTTTTTTCCACCATCCATGTATTCTTGGTATACTCTTGACACTGTCGACCTTGAAAATCCTAGCTGTCTGACGATTTCGGAAATTGAATGGCCCATGCGTCGCGCACCTACGATTTGTCCGCGATCGAAGGCGTCTAAATCAGGCAGTTTACCCATACTGGCAATTCCAACAACTAATTCAGAACAACCACAGTACGCGCTATATATGCAGTTACCATAGCGCCCTCACTTGCGCATACATGATGCGCAGCGCTACACAATTTGTATAGGCTTTGCTATCCCTAATTCAGTGGCACTTCAGTGTATAAGCTAAATCTTGGAAATTGTTAGCAACAAATAAATAAAATGTAACTCAAAATTAACATTACCAAATGTGGCATCAAAATCAAATGATCTTCCAAAGAAGATTTACAGTCAGTAATTATGGCAAGAGTCTTTCTGTTAACAAATATTAAGAAGTTTAAACTTATTTTATTTAATATTTTAAGGTCAGAATCCTTGCTACAACCTAGAAAAGAATTCTTTAAGTTATACTGATCTCTCTTGCCTTCAAGATATGACTGCCTTTAATCTAATATAACACATTTCTTTTATTATTCTCTAAGTTATTCAGTATAACCTGCTTTATGCGTACCCAAAAAATACGTTTCCCCGGTTTATACGAATTATTTCGTAGTCCTGTCAGAAGTACTTTGAAACCAATGTTTGCATTTCCTGCATGGTGAAAACTTTACTTATATGATTTAAATTATGTGGACCATGCTAGATTTATTCCCCGCCTATAACGCTTTTTATCTCATGGACGAAATCCCCTCCCCCCTCTATTATCAGTTTTTACTTGAGGTATTTATCAATCATACTGTGTGGCTATAGTTAAACTGAAAAGTTGTACAAATAGTTTTTTTCCGATGCGGAGGCACTTTTGTCAGATATTCGCCTGTTGTTATTTACTGCAGTTTTTGCTGACCATTTTATTATGGAAGCACCATATAGGCAGACAAGCATTGCTCCTTATGAAGGGACTACACGAACGGAGGTGTTTTAGTGTCTCGCCGGGATGTACAAATAGTTAGAAAATCAGAATGGTATTTATTGGCTTCTTGTCATTCGTTATTGTCATGATGAAATTAGCAATATATCTGGAGAAGCTTGTTGAAAGCGGTATAACATAAGTGTAAAGTTGAGATGTTTCGAAGCTGTAGTACACCAATAGCTGGATGATATGAAGGCCTTATTTGAATAGTGGTCCAACTCCACTTTTTATAAATATGGAGTTAGCCTCACTTTCAAGTTCATACAAGTCATTTCTATCTTATTTTTAAACTGGTAAACCTCAAGCTTATCTCAGCTGCCAACAGAGGGCATTACAAATCAGACTTCAACAGTCATTTCTCAGCACTCATTATACTTTAAGGCTCTGTATCTCAAAATGAACAAGAATAGAGTTGGACCACTATTCAAATAAGGCCTTCATATATAAACATTGCAAACATTTTAAAGAATTTCTTTAAAATGGTAGACAGTAATGGTTAAAATGATTGAAAAAGAAAGTCTTCAAAACCAAAAGCATTGTGTTTTTAAAACACTTAAAACGAATTACAACTCATTTCTTCTATTACAGATCCATATATGAAAGATCTAACTTTATGCAGCAATAGAAAGCAGAAAAGAGTTTGCCTTTTCATTTCTCAAATCCATTAATCGAAACGAAATAATATTTCTTTAAAAATGCCAATTTTCATTAATCATATATTTTCCCTTTGTGAAAGTTTTTGTAAATATCAATTACTTATATAAGAATTTTAAATGCATATTATGAAAAAAATTAAATTTTTAGAGCATATTTAAAAATACCATAGATATGCACCCACTAAAACCCCCTATTGATTTTTTTGTCTTTCCCACTACCCAGAATTTCCCGTTAAGTACACTGTAAGACGTATAAAGCAATTTTCCACTATACTAAGATGTTTACGTCCATATAAACATAAGTGTCAGAAATTTTCGGAGGACTTTTAGTTTGCTACCTTAGATGATGATCCAGATTCTGAGGATAGTAAATGAGGAATCTGTGTCTTGCAATTACTATTTGACTTATTACTCCTTGGCCAGAAGAAATATTTCGTTCGGTATAGGTACGGCCTATAGTTTTGGAATACTTCTCTCCTACGAGCTCCGATTTTAGAAGAAAATGTGTAACTGCACAAAAATATAGAGATGGAAAATGTTACCCTTGATCACAGATTGTTCATAAAAGAGGATCGAGATAACCGTGAGTGGAACTTCCATCCCTTCGAGTGAACGAAGTTTTTTCAACAGTGTGACAAAAAGCTCATGGATAAGTAGTAACAGTATAACTTGTTTTTTCACTATTGTATATGCGTGTCATAAGAATATAATAATACTTCAGAGGCTTACTGTATGTAGTACCAAGGAAGGCTGTTGCGAATTTTGAGTCTCTAACAGTTTTTTAACTTCAACGCCTTTCCTATAAGTCAAGGGCCTCTCACAAGATTCCTGATGTACTGAAAAGAAGGAAACCGTCTCAAAAATTAGTCCAAAAAGTTTGCTTGCTTTGTGTGTGTGTGTGTATGTATATATATATATATATATATATATATATATATATATATATATATATATATATATATATATATATATATATATATATATATATATATATATATATATATATATATATATATATATATATAATAAACGGCTTTAACGGTACAGGTGATGGATTCACACACAAGTAGTCGTGGTCGCTGTAATAAACACATAGGAGATGCATTTAACAGCCCGCACAACACTGATGAGGCGCATATTATTTTATTCCGGATTATTCTGCAGACATTTCAACAAATCCAAATGTACCTTTACAGCAGGACACCGGAGTTAGTGGCCCCCGGAATCTGCCGGGGCAGTCAGAAGATGTTTACATCATAGTATAGTTGGAAGCAGTACGCGGACAAAGGACAGAAGAACGAGAGAGCGCGAGCCAGAGGGCAAGAGAGCAAGGCAATGAAGTGCCGAAAATGATTGCTCAACGTTTTTATACTATGGGGGCGATAGGAGTTTATAATTCCTTTAATTGGTTAGAATCGAACATCCGTCTTGACCACGTGAAGGTATGACTCAACGTCGCAAGAATTTCCGAACAGGTGCGGCGTGGACAGATAGACGCGTAACGCTGACTCATGTCTAAACATAACTTTAATGTTCGGCACGGTTAAGGGAATAGAATAGTATGGTTTGTTTATTCCTAGGTCACCGTTTGAAATAGGGGCTGTGTTTTATTGAGGTTGAAAGGAATTTAGGATACGTGTTAGCTTTTCAAAGGCAATTAATAATGTTGGGGGAGACAATTAATAATGGTGTGGCGTTACTATTACTTGGACTTGGTGTGAAAGAAATTAGTTTTTGAGGGTAAAAACTGAACGCTAAGCATCCATCACCTTTCGGTGTAAAAAATACTAAACTAAAATAAATGCCTATATATTTATATGCATTTATGTGCATAGAACTGAAGCCTAATTTTGCATAATGGAAGAATCGCTATACAATTTCCAATTTCATTCCCTTCCCTTGGGCTACTTTTTATGCCACACATCAATTGAGTATTTCCGGTGCTTTCCAAACATAACAGCTTTATTACCTGAAAAAATCCCGCTACGGAAACTTTCCGCTTTTAGATGATATCACTGCATGCAGCCTGGAGAATGGCCAGTCATCCCCGACGTCCCCTGCTGATCGACTATAATAGTAGCATCTCCTAAAATGTGTATATGCCCAGTTTGCTCTCCATTTCCCGCCCGATGTCAGGACTTACAATCGTTGAATGGAATGAAAGATATTTTAGAAGGGGAATACTTACACATCATACTTTTCCATTTAAAAATTAATTTTCAATATATGGGGGCAACGATTTTTTCGAAAGAGAAAGTTTCAGTATCAGGGTGAACCTCCAAAATGTACTCTTAGCACATTTATGTATTAAATGATTGATACAGATCATTGCATACCGGTTATTTTATAGAACAGCTAGGGAGTTTTTAGGATTTGTGTGTGTGTGTACACACATATTATATACATATACACGTATATGTATATAATATGTGTGTGTGTGTGTGTGATAGCATTCACATCGCTTAGTGGACGAGCTGATTCTTGTAACAACGGCACATCATGGGCGCGGTTCAAACACTTTTGTAGACGAGGTGGTGGAAATATTCGAGGAAAGAACAGGAATACATACACTTTTAATATCCATAGAACGGCTTTGTTCACAGGGATACGATGAAGACATATGCAGGACATTTCAGCAGCTTTACATCAGATACTTTGACGATTAAACACAAACAAATTAACCACGGACCTGTTGAAAATAAAGTATCACCGGACATTACATTATGTGGAACATGTTGAGTTTAGAGAGAGATGCGTGACGATGGAGCAACACAGGACGACAGATCACGGAGATAACAAAAGCAGGGACGAGACATGAGCAAGGTACGAAGACAAACACGAAAGAGTCAGGGAAAATCACTGTTCGGTCTTTATATAGCATGAGGGCACCAGGAGTTCTAAATACCCTCAATTGGCCAGAATCGAACTCGTGGAGGTATGATTCAACGTCGTATGATGTTCCGAAAGGCGATCAAGAACACACGAACTTCTGAGTCATGTCAAAAAATATGGTGCGTCGTGGCGATTTGAGAGACAAACTAGTTCGTTCGTTTATTCCTAAATCACAATTTTGAAAAGGGTCTGTACTTTATTGAGAGGAAACAAGGATAATTTAAAATATGCGTTAGATTAATAAAGGTGGGGCATTATTGTTATACACACACATATAATATTGATTTGTTGTGAGATTTGAAATTGTTCTACCACAATGCTAAGTAATTACTGCTGCTTTATGTTGCTAAAATATTAAGTGATTTAAAAAAAAAATCACATTTAACAAACTTTCAGGAAAAGGTTATTACTAACAATTCTCGAAGAGGCAACTTTTTATTCGTATTCTTTTTATTTTTTTAGCTTTATTCTGAAGGTGCTATGCTTTCAGTAATCTTTAAATGGACAAACTGCAGGTTACTTTACACCAAAGATGCATTGTCTTACAGCTTAGTTCATCTGAGCTCCAGAATGTTGGTGATTTTAAGCTTTGCAGAACACTAGGATTTCCTTTTGTCATTTTGTTAGAGTTCTGCTCTAATTTCTCATAATTTCTTAAGTCATTTTACTGTTATTCCGAATATTTTGTAAGTGAGGATAACAAAATAAAAACTTGTTTGATAATTTTAAAATAAAATAGCAAGCTAATGAGTATTTTTCATTTGATTTAATTTTTTTTGTCATTACAAAATGCTAACCAAATGATTCTATTATTTTGTATATCATTTCAGAAAACTCTCATTCAACGAGTCCCTCCTTATGTTATACTAAAATGTGTATTTTAACAGCAGTTAACAAATGTTTCAACTATTGAATGCACTTTAAATAATTCCTCAGTAGGTAAGTTTTAATTGACAAATCCGGCTAGTGCGGATGACCATTTAAAGATTAGTTTCTAACATTTTTACATGAACTTATTTTAATAAATTGTATTAAAGTAGTTTTAAACCATTTGCTATAGGAGTTTTGTATTTCTAAAAAAAAGTTACAATAGCATATAATTAATAAGTGCTTTAATTTAATTTGAGATAAAAACATCTCGTTGTTTTGTGATACGATAAACGAACCAGTTTTTATTTATTTTTTTTAGTTACATTCCTGAAAAGTCTTTGCATGAGGTAAAGACAGCAATTTTTCCTCTTAATTTACGCCCGCTTGATTCTTAGAATGTTAAGCCTCGTGTTTGAATTCATGGGCCATTTCATTATAAATATGTCAAAAATGCAATCCATTTCTTTCTCAGAACGTCGCATATAAAAACAACACGCGGGTTTACTTTTCTTTAGTAGGGTTTACTTTTCTTCAAGTAAAAGATTTATCATTCCCAACATTTATTTACCAATTAGGAACGCTCTAGCATTAAAATGAAAAATATCCTCGAAGACAAGCAAGTGAGACATCTCAATGCCTGTAATCACAGCTTTGGAGGGGGGAGGGGATTGAGTCAGTGTCTGCAAAGAACAAGAAAGGTTAATGGTATTTGATATAAGTATATACATTTTTTTGTCTTCTGAATGATGAGAGTAGACGTTCTATTCTTATGTCAGACTTCAACCTATTGAGGAATTATGTACGGAAACAGAACTCGAAGAAAGAAATAAAAAGGCTCAAGCAAAAGCAAATACACTTGAAAATTAAATTTATTTCCATTCTAATGTGATCAAAACTATAACCTTAAATAAATATTCTTATGAAGGTTACCAATCACTACATCACCATGAAAAGCTGTTACTCACTCTCTATTTCAGCATACATACCTGTTGCGTTATGGCAGATGTTGATATGCCATATTTTCCTGTTTTCGGCAAATTAAAAAAGTAACTTTTTTTGTGAAATATAAAACCGCTCAATTGTTTTTAAATCCAAATATACTTTAGTTAATACTCATATTCAACCTCGAGCTTATGGCTGGTCTTGAATGAAAATTTTCAATTAGGGACTAAAATTTTGGGGAAGGTTTGAGAAAAAAACTCTTTTATACACAACGGCATTTGTCAATACGAATAACTTAGTAATTAAAGAGCCAATTTTAAGTGGGGCATATCAACGTAAAACATAAAATTGAATTTTTCGGACATATCAGCATCTGCCATAACGCCACAAATATGTATAGGAATTAATCGTAAAAAGTAAAAATATCTCCACATCATCCTCAATATAATTTAGTCACTAATGTGACAGTTACTGAATAAAATAAAGAACAGAACAAAGACCAGTGACAAAAAATTTTTAAAAATGTAACTTCTTATTTTTAAACTGAAATTAATGACTATAAAAGTAAACTGATACGACTAAACTCGTGATGGAGCTTTCTGTGAGAAATCATCTCCTTTAAATTAATAATCCTCTTTGCATACAAGTCCCAGCTAGCAACAATAAACAACCTTAGGTTATTAAATGTAAAAAGGTATGTATCTTCCTTAATATAATGTATACGATTGACAATAAAATAAGTTGTTTCATACAAGCACTATTATGACTAACGTGTCTGATGATAAATGAGGAGTGATTGCAGAGGAAGGAGTAAATTTTCGTTACCGAAATCCAACATATTTCGCTGCGAAATCTGTTCAAAATAGTGTCAATAATATTTAGATAGTGAATACGAAGACATGAAACGACTTATTTTCTTTAGGATGTTTTCTTACCAGAATTTTTTTCTGTCAAAAAAAGTGAAGTTTCAATAAAATTTCTCACATCTTTTCGGATCTGTGCGTTGATAAGCAAGACATGCATACTTTAAAAGTAATTAAAAAGATTATTGTCCATTTGGATTGAATGTTCAATACGCCAAAAGTTCCTCTAATCTGTAATTTCTATTTTTACCGATTGCTCGGAGGAAAAATGTTAACGTTCTAGGATTATGAAAAAAACTGTCAAATGCAGATAGCATATATGATGTAAAAATACGAATATGGGGGATATATAAACACATAAGGGAAAAACAAAGTAGTCCGGAACATGACAGTAAAAAACAAAACAAAAACTATTGCATCTTAGTTTCACTGTGGAATAAATGACTAAATCTTTAAATCCTTTAAACAAGTATTATAAATCCTTATTTGCTTAAAAAATAATGTTGTTTAGTTCTACTTAACGAAAATAATCTAGTAATGGAAGTCAGCTGATTAACATTTGTATCCCGATTTATGAGAAGAAATGAAAACATTAAGAAATATATAAATTGACATCAGTAGTTTATTTGTCGAATATAAATGTTCGATATTGTGAATCATTCGCAAATATTATTAAAGCGTGATGAATTTTAACTAATAAGTACATACAACTTAACTCCAATAGGATAAAATTGGGCAAAACTGTAGTTTAATACACTATCTACCAATAAGTATTTGGACACATGTGATAGAAAAGAATAACAAAATTTATTCAAATTCAATTGTTGGTAGAGCCTCCACGAGAGGCAATTACAGCCTCAACCCTCCGGGGCATGCTTTTCGCAAGTCCTTGTATGACGGCTAACGGTATTTTCTTCCACTCGGCCTGGAGAAGACATGTAAGTTCCTTCACCGATTTTGGACAACTGTTGCACCCCTTAATTCCGCAATCCAACTCGTCCCAGAGGTTCTCGATAGGGTTTAGGTCTGGGCTCTGGTCAGGCCAGTTCATTCGGTTAATCCTATTCTCACTATACCAATCAATGGCGGGCCTCTCAACATGACAGCTGGCGTTGTCGTCCTGGAAGTAACATGGATCCAACCCGTAAAACTGCCACAACGTAGGAAGCACGCTGGATCCAAAATAGTGCAGTAGGCGTCAGAGTTGAGCTTACCATGAATTGGGACCAAGGGTCCCAGTCCATAACAGGAGAAACACCAACAGACCTTAATTCCACATTCGCCGAATTTTACTGTGGCCACAATGCATTCTGGCATGAGGCGGTCTCCGGGCAGACACTAGACCCAGACCCTGTCATCCGAACGGTAGAGGGTGAACCTAGATTCGTTGCTCCAGAGCTCACGCTTTCACTGATCTACGGTCCCCTTTCGACGCGCTTTGCACCCCGTTAACCAAACAGCGCGGTTTTACTTTGTGATCAAAGGCTTATGTGTGGCAGCACGACCATGAAAACCAAGCAGATGTGCTTCCTTAAAGATGGTATTCATCGAAACAACACTCCTGGATGCCTGTTGAAACATCTGGAGTATTTGAGCCATCAGTTGGGTGCTGTTCTTCCGTATATCTCTGGACAGCACCGTCGGTCTCTATCTCCCAGTTTCGTGGGTCTGTCGACTCGGGGCGCATTTTGAAAATCCCCTCTCACCTTCCACTTCTGATTCACATAGGCCACTGACGATTTGGGGTAATTCAGCTTGCTAAATATGTCCCTTAAGGATCGGCCATTTTTGTGATACCCGACGGTTACACCTTTCGCTAAATTATATAACTCTGCAGTTCGTGGCATCTTGCATGCGACTAATGCCAATGTTGTTTCCTACACGATATTTAACGGCGGAGAGCATGACGTATATCAGGACCGCAGATATCGTCATTTGCATCGGTGTCCAAATACTTATTGGTAGATAGTGTATATTTTAATAGACTCTCTTTTTGTTGAGTGATCTTTGGTGAGACAACAGGTGATCCTCTTGAAATTTGCAAAGATACGGATTAAAACAGTAATTAACTTTTTATAACATTGTAAGAATTCGCTTGATTGTGAAGACCTGTAAAATTGCATATATATATATATATATATATATATATATATATATATATATATATATATATATATATTTAAATTTATTTCCGGTTTAAAAAATATTAAATGATTGCTTCATTAGTGGATTCTCATTTTTTAGCCGGGAAGAATTTTTTGCAGAGGAAAAGAGATAAATCTGAGTTTAGAATCATTTATTTTTAGTAAATACACAAACGGCAAGGATTTAAAGGTTTCAGAATTTTTCAAAATTTCCATAAACATTATAATGCTGAAGCTTTAAAATATTCCAAAATTCTTTAGAATATTTTCATTTCAATATTTAACAGTATGTATATAAGTTTTATGTAAAATATTTTTTCAGTTCTTTTCTTTAATTGAGATCTTTATTTATAATATTTTAAATATATTCCACATGGATAAGTTTTAAGTGAATAAGAAAAAGTAAATGGGTAATTATCGAAATTTAAAGTGCCAAGTGGGCCCTCCCTTAATTCCAAATGTGTCAATTAAAGCGCTCCATTCGATTTAGGCCAGTTCCAGTTCAAGTTAGCACGATTCGGGGATTTGTTTTGTGTACATTTAAGTACATTTAAGAAAATGCTATACCAAACCTACACATAATCTATTTTTAAATTACTTTTAATAGAAAGAACTCTAGAAACCAAGACCTAGTCATCTAACATCTGTTCCAAGAGTTTACATAAGTACAATGTTATTTTTCAACTACTCTCTGGCTTTTAATTCAGATTCCTTATTACAATTTTAGCACATTTCTTTCGCTGTTACCCCATACCGCTTTCAGCTGGGCTGTGAAAGGGACGAAATAGCTTATGCAAAAATTACGGTTGGTTATCATTGATGTATATCTTGGACTTACGTGAAAAGAGAGCGTTTCTGAATACGAAGCAAGTTCATAATCCCTGGCTGTTTGAAAAAATTTAATGTAGTTGTAGCCATTCCTTGTACAAGTTCCTGACGAGCTGACGAAAACTGAGCCCAGTGCTAATCGATGACGTCCTGCTAGCGACCGGGCTGAAGCCAAGGAAGTAAATAGCTAACTCAATCGAGAGTGACAATTTATTTTGGACGGACGATCGCGTACTACATTTGTTAGTGTGACCTCCTAGATAACGAGTAATTTTTTATTATTTCTGTTACACGTTTTCTGATGTTGGTTGTAAATACATTTTTATAAAGTCTTATCGTTGATTGATAGTTAATTTACATGTTAGAGTCACTATATCTGTGTTGTGAATTAGACAGGTAACTCTGAATCATAACAAGACCGTTTAATAAATTGTAAGACCATGTAGCGATAAACATAATTCAAAGTGATATGTAAATATATAAACTTTATTCCTAGATTAATTCAATTAATGTAAAAGTTAAATGGGAATGATATGGGATACCCTTGCTTGTATCTCAAAATAAAATTAAATGTGACGTTATTTAGTTTCAAAAAATGAGATTCCCATGAATTTAATATATAAAAAAACTAAACTACTAAACTTATGGCGCAACAGTCTGCTGTGGATCAAGACCGGCAGTGCCCATCTCCAATTTCTTGGGCTTGGGGTGCCATACAGCAAATGTCTTAGTCAGGTGGTCAACCTGACGTGGGACCCTCAGAGTTTAGTTCCCAAGCATGCTTGGTTCTCATTTTATCGACCTACTCAAGGGATGGAAGGCTGAGTCGACCTTGCCCAGTCGCAGGGTCGAATCCTGGACTTCTGGCGTAGCAGCTTGACGCTATGAGTTTAATATACTATTCCATAATAAACACGCAACAAAATTTGAACTTGGATCTCTAATGCTTTACATTAAAATGTTTACTTTCTGCTCAATCTTTTGTTTTATATCCGATTGTGTTGTATTACACAAGACATTCTGACTATTTAGTTACCCTAGTTTAAAATGCCACCTCCATGATGTATCCATCCGGAAGTTCAGTTACTACCAGGCATAGAAAATATCAAATGAATGACCTGGGCATCCACTTTTGAGGTTATATGGAATCTTGTGGGTTTGTTTACTATGTGCTTAGTAACCTCTCACAAATCATTGTGCCTATGGAAAGTTCAGATATGGTAAACTTTCAGGGGTTCGAAAATACTTTTGTGACGTTATTGTATTTAGGATATGTGATTTTCTGTCAAAATTGTGATCATGCAGCTTATCATAATCAGATTCATGCTAAGAAACCATAATTTAAATGTAAACGAAATGAATAAATTGATATATATATCAGAATAAACCTGTCGCTCCAACGAAGGATTATTTCAAAGCTTTAAAATTCTTGAATAATATTCATATCGTATTCGATATTTAATCTGAGCATTTGTATTATCATGCGTACTGAGTTTGATCTTTCGAAATAATATTTCTGCTTCTCAAGAAAAGTGAAAATTGTAGATTAAAATGTATCCCTGTTTGAAAGGACTGGCGATAACATATTTGCCTACTCACTTTAGAGCCCATTGAGGAATAATAATCACATAAACGTGATATGGATGTGTGTTATTGTTTCTAAGGGTAATAAGATGTAAACTAAATTGAAGTAAGTAACCTAAATCCTGTTTAAAATATCATTTAAATGACATGTACTGAAAGGAATAATACTTCATACTTGAGTTTTGCAATCTGTTTATATTATAATAAGATTAAATCATTGCTATGGATTTACAAACTAATATGAAATTTTACCAGAACTTTTGTTTTCAAACATTATAAGTAGATACAAGAAAATAAGCACCACTATAAGTAAAAATAATCGGACATATTTTGCTGAAAACATGGTTGACTGTAGTAGTACGGTCCCTTATGTCAATGCTTCTTGGGAAGTCCTTATAGCTTTCCAAGCTGCATAGACATGAGGAATCTAACTAATGCGTTTTACATTTAGGTACTAACATTTTCTCCTATTTATTTTTTCCCTTGTATTTTAAAGTATTTTCTACTTTTCCCATGTTTTCCTCACTCCATGGATCCTAGTACTTTCTAGTTCTCGGGTTGGCAGTGCCATCTGTCACAGTTTAACTGCTTAGAATGGTATCACTCCTTGGGCGCCATTTGTCTGCCTTACTTGTGTGTTCCTCTTGCTCTTTTCCTGAAGATGAAAGCCATTGTTTATTTCGAAATTGTAATTGAGATCCCTTATACTGTCATTAATAAGGGCCCCGGGTTGCCCCAATTGGTCGGCAGATCTATACTGTCCGTCCGGCGCCCAGGGCCATATGAAACATAAACCGAACAGGGGAAATCAACCCTCGGCTGAGTTTGCAGGTTTTGCTACGCAGCTTCTGGTCATCCGGTATTTCATGGCCGAAACGCACTAATTGAGGGGGCTGATGTGGATCTGAGATTAATGTCATTAATAGGGAAATTTTAAGATTATTTCTGTTTTAGGATTGAAAAGAGTAATGAATAATTTATAGTTTGAAAATCTAGTCTACTTTGCCTCTTTCAGTGCACCAAAGATGTTAAAGTCACATGGCGATAGATCCGGGCTATATGGTGGATGTTGCAACAATGGCCACCGAAACTTCGTCAACGTGTTCTTAGTAAGAGCAGACTGTGTGGCGCCGCGTTGTCATGCAGCAAAACCACTTCAGGGGACAACGGGCCAAGCCGTTTGGCCTTGATTGCTGCAAGCAAACTGTGCAGGGTATTGCAGTACTGAGAAACGTTGATTGTTTGACCATGGCGAGGGGGGGGGGAGCTCGGATGATTCCACTGTTGTCACTGTCCTTTGCTTTCTGACTGGAAGTGATGGCACCAAGATTTATCACTTGCCACAGTTCTGTCCAGGAAATTGTCCTCAGCACGATATCTGAGATGTTCTTGTAAAGACATACTACAGCCAGACGATACTATTGGCTGACCGCCATCGCATATCACGTGCGACTACCTAGGGCATGTCCATTTCAGCAGTAGGCGTTGTCTTCCTTACCTCCCGCTCTACTTCTACACAAATTTGAGCCACATTCATACAAAAATAAACCAAATTATAACCAGTGTTCCGTTTTCTTTTGATTCGCCCCCCCCCCATATATATATATATATATATATCTTTATATATAAAAGGCAAAGTCTGTGTGTGTGTGACCGAGTTTTTGTCTGCTCGCGGCACGGCGCAAAGACGGCAGGTCGGACAGTCTTGAGATTCGACACGAAGATGCCCCCCGAGGTCTCATTATGCACCTCGAAGCCCTTTTTTCGATTTTTTAATTAGATTTTCCGTAATTAAATATTTAGTCGCGATTTGGAGCTCCCGGGCGAGTAAAAGCTCCGTAAATCCTAACGTATCCTTCCAAGAATTTTTTTTTTCGGACTAGCCTATACGGGAAAGATGACACTATACGGAAATCACAATTAAAATTGTCTGTCTTAATTTATCGATTAATTGTGATTTTTTTTCGATCGCCTGTACGCACCCGTGTCGTGTTGCCTGTCTTAAAATTATTTATTTCTTTGGGCGAGATTCGTATATTATTTGGGTTAGTACAAATTATTTATAATTTATAGGTATTTGGGTGCGTTGTGTTTTTTTTATTTATTTGGTTGAATACAACCCAAGGTTCTAGACATTCTGGCAAACGATCAGGTCAAATAACTTTGCTTCTAAAACCTTCCTTTAGGTCAACTACACAAAACAAAGATGACGGACTCCAATGTAACAAAATAAAATTGATTTATTTACAACCTTATATATTTACAATTTAACTCAAAATAACCGAATCACCAAATCTTCGTACACAGTTTACACATTTTACTAATCTTTTAGCCTTTTCTCCTCGATTCATATCAAACGACAATGTATTTAATTAAATCTACACCTTTTGGATTCAGGGAGCATATAATTATTAAACTAACTCATAGCCAAGAACTCCTATTCATCAAAATTATCTTTACAAAAACACAGTTCCCGCACTAATCTTTCATTTAGCTCGGTGGGGTCTGAACAAAACAAAATGATTTTCACTCACTCAGTTTGATGATGTCACACTGGGACTCGGGTGTCGAAACTCTGCTTATGCTTGGGGTATCGCTCCTTCCTTCTAGGTAGTGGGTGCGCTGCGTCTCTAGGCTGTCGTGGGTATTCTTCTACTCTTTTCAAAATGATGGGGCACTCATCAGGAAAATGATGACACCGACTTCTCTTGATCCAAATTCACGCTCAATTCCGGGAAGACTCGACCAGATCTCCAACATTAAGGCGCATCCTCTCTATAACCCCGTTTCTATTCTCTTGCTCAAAATCACTCTCAGCTCCGGGAAGACTCGTCCGGATCTCCAATATTTAAAACTGCCAATCTTTTCATCACTTTCGATGCTAAGGCACTAGGAAAGATCAACCGGTTTCCGGAAAACGAAACCTCTTTCTCGTACTGTCGGACAACTCCCGGGAATGCTCAACCGGTCTCAGACGTTTTGAAATTCCAATCTCTTCATCCCCCTGCAATGCTAAAGCACCGGGAAAAGTCAACCGGGCCCGCACGCAGAAGAGAATCTTCGAAAAAAAACTCTAAGTCTTCTATTTATTTATTTTTTTATAACAAAGTCCACGCCTTCTCGTGACTCCTAATCCATTCAGGAAAGCTTTCAAAAATCCACCACTTAGCCTCCATTTTCATTTCTCGGATTGGATAATCCCATAACCCATGCACGTCTTAATTACGTCATACAGAGACCACCCAAAGTCCAGTCCACGTGTTTTGCGGTCTACATGTCCAATAAATTCTTTACAATAGGGTATTTTACTTTAATGTCAAACCCTGGTGCCATCTCCTTATCTGCGTCTGGAATCACCTACCCCCTATCGCGCACCGCCGCTTTTAAATTGGCTAAGCGTACAGACTACTGTTCCGTCCTCTAATCAAAGGCGGCTTCCTAGCATTCTAACCGAAATGTGATGAAAACAGCCTTCGATCACTTTATCTCTCTAAAAATTTTAATTTTTCTTTCAAATCGAAAGCGCTTCATCACATACGCTCCCTCCTCCGAAAAAAAAAAACTAACCAAACACCAAACACGTAAAAATATGCTCCCTTCCTCGAAAAGTTTACAAAATTCTCATGTACTACTTATATAATTCATGACACTCAATAAAACATAATCACATCAATTACAAAACTTCTTACCATCCATGTCTGAAAAAAAAACTTGTTCGCATCATAAGTCCTCATACACTATTTAGAAACACTAAAACAAAACATCAAAACACTTACTCCTGACTCCATTGACCTTCTTTGATCATGTGATCTATACCTTTAATTTAGGTAAGAGAAGACCACCAACCTATGCACTTATTAGAGTTCTGAATTCAAAAGTTCATTCTTTTAATCAAATGTTCTGAGTGAAAACATCGAAGATCTATATGAACCATGTCGACATAACTAATCACCATACAAAATCATGATTTGCAGAGTTCAGACCCAAAACACTATCACAAAGCATAAATTCTTCATCTCTCTATATATCATTTTGCACGCAATTAAACTCTATTCTAACACTATTCCTCAATATTCACAAAATTTACTTATTAATACAAATAATTAACACATTAAATATATCTCACAGTATATTTGCCACATTCACAACAAAATACCAAGCATATAAAAATTTGTTACATTTTCAACACACTTCTCACAATATTTTTGTACTTTTCCAAAACAAATTCATTAACTTAAATTCATATGTATGTATAAATTGAGTCTTCACAAATGACCTTCCTATCACAGTTATATTTTCTAAAAATCATAATCCAAACCCATTTTCCCCATCATTGTAAAAGAAACGAAGAAAAAAAAAAAAAAGAACGCGCAAAAGAAAAAAAAAAAACACCTTCAAACCACTTGCTTCCCTCAACTGCGAAAACAAAACTAAACATTGCTCTCTCCCCTTTTTCAAAAACACGCGAACCCTTGAAGTCACTCAATTCCCAAAATCCTACCGCATGCTAGATTCGCGAACCACACAAAATTATTTTCTTTCGCATTTTCCCTCGTTACCCTAGCAACACCTGACACATCGGAAGGACACCCCCTCTCGTACAAGAAACCTGTTCTCAGACCAGAAATTCGTTCAACTCAGTCTGGTTTTGACCCCGGGGACCCGATTTTTCGATACTCTCTGCCCCTTAAAGTAATTTGCGACAAAAAAACTTTCCTCCGTTTGCACAATAGAGCCCATAAATCTCAACAAAAAAAAAACACCTGATAACAGTAAACCCCAAAACTATTCTCATTTTCCAACCATCTACAACTTTCTAACCACCACGACTTATATTTATTTTTATTTTCACTTGTGCGGCTATTTAATTATTTCTTTATTTCATTTCAAAAAGTCACTAGCTTAGTCCATGCACTTCAGCATTTTAGATAAATAAATGTAAATTTTGGCCAGAAATTGCCATTTATTCTCTAATGAGCTGTTTAAACAATTTGCTAAATTTTAAACTCACACAAACTTACTAAAGTGATATTCCTCACGCCTACCGTATCGCACTTAACTCTTCAACACTTATATTTCGTCAAACATTACTTTCTCAAACCCCTGTTCCTGAAGTCATTCTAGGTCTGCAGCCCTAAATAACTTCCAGGATTTTCTAAATTAAAAACACAAGTTTTCACTTTCCAAAATCTTCCATAAACGCAAAATTTCCTCATTATTCACATAAAAAGCCTACATACAAACTAGTTTCTTTATCGTGCGTTCTCCTTCCTTAGGGGGGGGGAGAGTAAGAAGGGCAAACGAACCCCTCTCTTTTCGTAGAAAACCTTTTCCCCACTTCCTGTTTTAGTAAACAAAAACTGACCCCCCACTTCCTATCACTCCTCACACAAAGCACTATACTACGACAACCTTTTATTTTGCGTAACTCATTCATTCTAAAAACACTGCCATACCTCTAATACCACATATTTCTATTCTATACCCTTGTTTCATTAAATTCATACTAAAATTTCACTACTATGCCATATTATTCAACCCAGGGTAAACAATCGTAAATTTTATTTTCATAGCACCTAACAACTAATGCAATCCATCCATCCAAAAGTTTAGTTTTTTTTTTTTTTTTTTTTTTTTTACTGTGGCAATTCTGAACATTTATGCCTATAACTAACCCTCTTTTCGTTATAAAGACCTCTACTCCAACAATGTATCGAAAACTCTTATATTACATCCTTAACTCAGCACTCCTTCAGCTATAACCTTTTTGGCAGATTAAATGCAATATAATCCACCTCACATTATTTATCGTTTATAGACTGAAACAAATCTGACTATGATTTGCACTTTTGCTTACCGTTAACCACCTTTCATTCAAAATCACCTCTACTCTACTTTTTATCTAAACTTCCTATTTCAATTTAACCCAACAGACGATGGCTTTGCAACACATTCGCGATACAACCTTCTTGATCTAACTCAAATAACTCCAATTTTTAAATTTTACACCTCACATTACCGATCATTCGTTTACCTATCATTACTCAATATGCAAGAATTCTCTCATTATAATATTACTTCTCCTAACATTATGCATTCAAATTCTTTATACGTAATTAAACTATGACTCACAATCCCAAACTAAAAAAAACGCTAATTTCCCCCAAAATACACATATATGCACCAAATCAAAACAAAACACAATTCTATTCTCAATGTACTTGCAAAAATATTATCTGACAAATTCTATACTTAAATTGACACACGTTTCTCTCCAAAAAATTCATATCTATACCAAGTACCACTAATTACTATCGACCAACACACTTGTACTCAATTCAATAATTTCTCAACTGTTACTCAAATTTTAACTATCTATTGATTTTCTCATTTCAATAGAATTTTCAAAATCACACTTAAATATTATCTATCAACTGATATCAAACATATTTTCTGTCATCAACTACTCTTAACTTATTCAAAATATTTTTCAAAAATACACCTCAATTCAATCTATCATCTCTACAATATCTACAATATACATAAATTTTAAACACCTCATATAAATCATAACACAAGTATTTCTTATCTATCTTTAACCAACTCAACAAACTCTTTCTAAAAACACTCTTTAATTCACTTAGTTAAAATTAAAATATTTGCATTCATATATTCACACTTCAAACAATCTTAACATAAAATCAATATTGTCACACTCTTCAAAACAAAATTACACTCAATAATAATAATTGTGGCAAATATACGAACATATTTTCAAAACACTCCCGCTCTAAAAATTCTTACGCGCTGCTCCCTTCTATACAAAATTTGTAAAGACCAAAAAAATTTTCTTAAAGACAAAAAAAAACTGTAACTGTTTTTTTTGTAACGCAAAAAAAATTTTCACGTTTTTAGCCTAACGCTAATTATTTTCTATCCTGGTCGGGACCATTTACCGAACAAAAAATTTATTGTGATTTCATACACTTATTCATATACCTTCAAAATTAAATATGGCAAATACACATTTAAATTTCAAACATCGCGCGCTTTCAAAATAATTTTAATACGCGGCTCCCTTCACTTTGAAAAACAAAAAAAATTTTTATCTCTAAAGTCCCTAACACACCATGAGACTGAGTCACGGTCACCATTTGTCGTGTTGCCTGTCTTAAAATTATTTATTTCTTTGGGCGAGATTCGTATATTATTTGGGTTAGTACAAATTATTTATAATTTATAGGTATTTGGGTGCGTTGTGTTTTTTTTTATTTATTTGGTTGAATACAACCCAAGGTTCTAGACATTCTGGCAAACGATCAGGTCAAATAACTTTGCTTCTAAAACCTTCCTTTAGGTCAACTACACAAAACAAAGATGACGGACTCCAATGTAACAAAATAAAATTGATTTATTTACAACCTTATATATTTACAATTTAACTCAAAATAACCGAATCACCAAATCTTCGTACACAGTTTACACATTTTACTAATCTTTTAGCCTTTTCTCCTCGATTCATATCAAACGACAATGTATTTAATTAAATCTACACCTTTTGGATTCAGGGAGCATATAATTATTAAACTAACTCATAGCCAAGAACTCCTATTCATCAAAATTATCTTTACAAAAACACAGTTCCCGCACTAATCTTTCATTTAGCTCGGTGGGGTCTGAACAAAACAAAATGATTTTCACTCACTCAGTTTGATGATGTCACACTGGGACTCGGGTGTCGAAACTCTGCTTATGCTTGGGGTATCGCTCCTTCCTTCTAGGTAGTGGGTGCGCTGCGTCTCTAGGCTGTCGTGGGTATTCTTCTACTCTTTTCAAAATGATGGGGCACTCATCAGGAAAATGATGACACCGACTTCTCTTGATCCAAATTCACGCTCAATTCCGGGAAGACTCGACCAGATCTCCAACATTAAGGCGCATCCTCTCTATAACCCCGTTTCTATTCTCTTGCTCAAAATCACTCTCAGCTCCGGGAAGACTCGTCCGGATCTCCAATATTTAAAACTGCCAATCTTTTCATCACTTTCGATGCTAAGGCACTAGGAAAGATCAACCGGTTTCCGGAAAACGAAACCTCTTTCTCGTACTGTCGGACAACTCCCGGGAATGCTCAACCGGTCTCAGACGTTTTGAAATTCCAATCTCTTCATCCCCCTGCAATGCTAAAGCACCGGGAAAAGTCAACCGGGCCCGCACGCAGAAGAGAATCTTCGAAAAAAACTCTAAGTCTTCTATTTATTTATTTTTTTATAACAAAGTCCACGCCTTCTCGTGACTCCTAATCCATTCAGGAAAGCTTTCAAAAATCCACCACTTAGCCTCCATTTTCATTTCTCGGATTGGATAATCCCATAACCCATGCACGTCTTAATTACGTCATACAGAGACCACCCAAAGTCCAGTCCACGTGTTTTGCGGTCTACATGTCCAATAAATTCTTTACAATAGGGTATTTTACTTTAATGTCAAACCCTGGTGCCATCTCCTTATCTGCGTCTGGAATCACCTACCCCCTATCGCGCACCGCCGCTTTTAAATTGGCTAAGCGTACAGACTACTGTTCCGTCCTCTAATCAAAGGCGGCTTCCTAGCATTCTAACCGAAATGTGATGAAAACAGCCTTCGATCACTTTATCTCTCTAAAAATTTTAATTTTTCTTTCAAATCGAAAGCGCTTCATCACAACCCGTTTTTCGAAAAAAAACGCGATTTTGGCCGCGACCCTTTTTTCCAAATTGTCGAATCGATACGTAAATGTCGTTACATTTTTACGAAATTTTTATCTCAGAGACCCTAGACATCACAGTTTCGTAATCCAGAACCAAAATTAATTTACAAATTGTAGTTATTTTTTAATACTTTATTTTATGATTCGGAAACTCTTGCGAGAAATCTCATTTTGGAGATTTCGTTCTTCATTTCCGGACGAAGGTAAAGAGGGGAAAACAGGTTTACGACGTCAAGCCGTTTTCGTCGGTCGTTTTCGACGTCAAGCACGTGATGTGTTGGGGCGTTTGTTTTCTATTAGGGATTGGGTCGTTAAAGGAAATCGATTACTATTGCAGTGATAATCGATTAAAAAATCGCATTTAGTAATGCCGTAATTTTTTGGCCAACACTTAGTTAATATCATATAATTTGTGGTCTGTTTGTGGAAAACGTTTTTCGTCTCGCTGACTGTTGTGGAAAGTTTTAAGTAATCCTATGTCAAAAATTTTGCCAAAATGTGCCAGAAAGGATTAAATTTATATGGGTAAAATAATGTATCGTTGTGAGGAAAATGATGACAGCGATGCCTATTAACAAAGGGTTAAGGCTACTAAAAAATTGGTAATTACATTACCCGAGCAACGCCGTGACGGGTACAGCTAGTATATATATATATCTGTATTAAAACTATCAAGTATAATTTTGACCTATTATTCGACACATCGGTAAAATCTTTTTAAATAAACTATCAATGACTTGTAATTAGACTTCAACTGAGGATTATCTGTTAGACCTTTCAAGATTTAACCGAGCTCACCTATTTTCAAAGGGAAAAGTATGAAAATTATTCTTAATCAGAAACGGTACTGTCATCAATTATAGATTGTACTACTAAAAATGTCACTAAATTCAAATTACAAACCAATTATTATATTTCAAAATATTATATCTTTCTTTAAAAGTTGAGTATAAATAACTTACGTAACAACCCAGAAATATATCTGTTCCCCTGTCAAGTTATTTTTACAAAACTGCATAGTTAAATATTGATTTTTTTCTTTAAATGCTTCAAAAATTTTGTCATGCATTTATTCTTTTTTATAAAGCTATAACTTTTGACATTTAACCGACAAACAGCTAGGACAGAAATAGTTTTTCTAACTTATTTTTTGTTTTAATAATTCTTTTGCTAACATTTTAACTATGTATTAAATATTCCCAAATGTCCGAATCATAAATAATAGAATTCGAGGCATTTTGATTCAGACTTATTTGTGTGACATTTTATGTCATGAAAAAGCAAGTTTTATTGTCCTTGGCTCCAGACATCATGTAAATAATCTTTCATGGCACATAAACGTACACAGACAAATAAGTTTATGCGAGAAATCTTACTTTACCTAACATAAAATTTTTGACCTTTATAAAGATATTCTTGACTCCAAGAACAAAGTAATTAATTTTGCGCTTCAAGTTTAAAGTCTTCGCAGAAATGCACTGTAATTTCGCCAGAGAGTAGTATTCGCGGGTGCCTACAAAATTTCTTAGCTTGGGGTTGCTTGTATCCATAAAACTTGCCGTAAAACTATTTGATAGCTTCGCACTCGAAGGATATCTAAATGTAAGAAACTATCGCTTTGTTGAGCCGCCTTACTTTTGTACCAATTCCAAATTTTTGTTTCTGTCAATTTGTATTACATTTTAATATTAATTATATTTTCATAATTTTTCATAAAATATTTTAAATAACGTTTCTATCAATTCGAAAGTTACATTTAAATGATCGATTGAATGCAAATATTTCTGCATAACGTCTGATTCATTAACTCCTCGTAGCAGAGGTGTAGAAATGTTATAAGTGTTAAAAGTATTACCAATAAGCTGATTTGTGACATTTCCTGCAAAACCCAAAATGAATTTTATATATTAGAAACATAATTAGTAAAAGACCTACTCGTGATTATATTTTAAGATAATTTTTCCACAATTTTGTTTTTTTACAAAAATTAGGTTACTTAAATATGAAGTTTTTTAATGAAAACTCTGTTGCAGATCTACTTTTAAAATGTGACTGCTTCGATTTGAAATGAATAATTGTTGACACTAAAACATGAATCCTATATCTCTAAGACTATATGATCTAATACAATAAAGCTGAAAGCTGAGTAGTATTGCTCTTTGAATCTCAGTTATGAGAAAAGTTAGATTCTTCTAAGGGTCTCCCATATAGTATAGTGGCTAACATTATGAGCTGCCACGCAGTGGGCTTGGGTTCAAATCCCGAATAAGGCCTGGTCGTTTCCGTGTCGTCGTCCTCATAGAAAGCAATGCTCAGGCCCTGATTTTCCATTTGGCCCAGGCCTAGGGACCCCCAAAATTTTTATTTTAAAAGGAAAAAAAATTCCCAGTTAATTTTTTTTAAATTTTACCTGTTTTAATAGCAATTTTTTATATATCCTTTCAAATTTGATTGATTGGTTCATCATATGTATAGTTATATGTATAGTTCATCATATGTATGCTATAGTGTATATAAGTGATTAATAAGCTTTTCTGGTTTCATTGTATTGGTGATTTAATGATGAAGTTAATATGTTGTATTGCTTTTTGTTATTTGATTATGTTCTAGGCTTCTACGCTTGAAATAGACAATTCTTGGTAAAATGGTACTTTCACAATGATTCATGGTAATTTTTTTGTGTGTCAATTTTGGAAATGTTACGCCCACATCAGTGTTAGGGTACCCCCATCCCGAGTTATGCCTATAGTCAAGAATTTTCTAAATCGGGCTCTGGCAATTCTGGCTTACCTATATGGAGCTCCCATAATAAAGTAGCCAGCAAAACTTCGCGGGTAATCATGGGCCAATGTTAGAGAAGTACCAACTGTCAGAAACAAGTGGCTGCCGCATTAAAAGAAAAAAAATATTCTTCTAAGGAGAAAAAAAAATCTTATAAGATGTATATAAACTTGTCGTTTAGTGTGAGAATATTAAAATATACTAAAAGGAGTGAGGGATTAATGAAAAAGTATGGACAATCTTAAGGAAGGCGGATGCTTTAAGCCTTTATTTAGTTGTCTAAATAAAATTTGTAATCTGAAATCAAATCTGGGAAAACATTAAATAATGTTCATTATAAATATGTCTGTCGCTGTCATCATGTAAATGTATAGGATATTTTCTTCTAGCAATGTCTTACGTAACATAAAATCTTTAAAGGGCAGATTTTTATGCTTGGTTATAGCACTAAAACTCCGTCAAATTTATCCATATTGCCAGATGTGTTTACTAAAACCTATTATCCATAAAACAGTTTAATAGCATCTGGTCCATCTGCGTACAGCACAGTTACTGCATACTTTTAGTTCTATAGTTTCTGTTAGTATAAATATATTGCTTTGAATTCACTTAGATTCAGGAAATCCTTTATAAATCTGTACCCGAAATGGAAGAGGCTGTCTGTAAAAGTTATGGGCCAGGAAGCAATTTCGTCATGGTTAAAATTCGGGGCTCTTTCGCGTGACGTAGTCAAATGAGTTACATAAAATTATATTTTATTATATGAAACTCAGAATAAAACATATCGTTTTAATACGTAAATTAAAATTTTATTCTAAATTAATCTTTTCCGAACACATACGTGTCTTAATTTTAAATGCCTTGTTTAGTCCTTCATCTAACTTCCTCTATCACATTTTACAAAATTCTCTGCATTCGAGTGAGCATGCTTTCATTTTAAACGGGAGTCAGGTGATAGCCGAACAGCTAGGGCGCTTTCATTCGGTTTAGATCCTGTGTGTTAGAGTCCCACTGTAGGCATGGCTGTTTGTAGCCGTTCGGAATCAGCTTTAAACTGTAGGTCCCGGTCTAATTAGCCCTCGTGTAACAAAAAGTTGATCCTAGCGCTCCAAACCACCCGTCTACATCAGTAGAGCGAGTTTATATTTTTAAGTGATAGATTTATTATGAGGACATTTTAGAGTGATGAATGCATGAGATTATTACATAGCATGCTAGAGAAATCAAGCTCATGCATTCAGTAATATTTGTGAAGGCCTAGAAGTTTGGCCTGGGCTCTAGTTTTCCGGAAGACTACGGGTTCGAATACCACGTTATCTATGGGTTTTTATACTCATAATCAATATTTCTAGAAGTTGCTGTTCGAATTCAGACAACATAAGTAAATTTTAGGAAGTATGTGAAATTTAAAACAGGACAATCATAAGTTTTTACATGTTTCTAGACTAAAAAAACCCAATAATTTTCCCACCTAATAATTCTTTGTTCTCCCTGAGCTTGAGCCCGTAGAAATTAAGCAGTAAAACGTTCGCTTTAAAATACTCAGTCCGAAGGATAAGGTTAAAATGAGGAGAATAACATTTTATCTTTTTGGGGGACATTTTAGACCTCACTATTGGGTTGAATTACCGTCGAGAGAAGTTAAATGCACACGTTTAGTAAAACATAACGGCATATGACAGCACGTATCTACGCATTGAAAGCGGCTGTTTAGTAACGTAGCATATCAGACAGCAGGTTTTAGATATTTACTTAACTGTTATATCTAACCTGCACCAAATCCTCCAATATTGAACAAGCTTAGGCTCTGAGCGATGTGATGAGACTCCAAATTGATTCAAACAAAAACTTATAATTTGCGAGATTTTCCCAGTTGGAAAAAAAATTGGTATAAATGAAATTTGGGTAGAGCTCAGTAACTTCTAAGTGGAGTTATTTTAGCAATTATTGTCAATTAAATCGTTCCGGGTTATAAAAATTGACGCATTTCTGTAAAATGTACAACCAAGAAGCGTATAAACGACGTTCTACTATAAGTTAAGTGTTGTGCTTATGTTTGTTCTTTAATAAAGTTCGAAGCTTGTTATTTGCCACTGTATAGATCAATTACGTCTAGTAAGTTTCTGAGGTTCTCTGAGTTCTGAGATCATATGTGAAAAATTCGGTCCTGATTGCACGTATCTAGCTCACTTATTTGACGTCCCGTTCGACGTGCCATCTCTCTTCCTAGCAAATAATCTCTCCCTACAGGTCCGCTCTTTTCGCTGACATCACTCGAAGTCTGCGGGAAGGACCGGACAGTCATAAATGGCTCTAGCAGACAGATGATAATGGCACAGATAGGGCTCCAACTTCACTTTTTATCGTCCTCTCTCTTTCCCCTTCTCCTCCTAACTCTCGTTCCCTTTCTCTCTCACAGCCTCCACAAACCCACCGAATAGCCTCCCCGAGCCTCCCACACATCAGGCTGACCTCAACCTTAGGAGAACGGGTCGCATTTGGCGCATTTATCATCTCAGTTGGCGATTAAACGAAGCCATATTTCGGATCCAGAAAGAAAAACGAGCATAAAATATTGCGGATATATGGTAATGTTTTTTCGCTTTTAATAAAGAAAGTTTTTAGAAGAATTTTGATTTGCAAAACGGTTATTTTTTTTATATTTTTTTTAAGTTGAGATAGTAGGAAAAAAAGGAATGGGTTTAAGAATATACAAAAAAGTTCATTTTAATACACTACGCGTTTCTTATGGAGACTGGCAGAAGCATCAGATATTTTTTCATTAGTGACGGGAAGTAAAGTTATTGAAAAAATCTATATTTTTAAAGGCATAGAAGTTTTATTCTAGACAGTTTTTAAATAAGAGGGCATGATCGTACTCTAAGAATGTTTATTGATGATTTAAAAATGTTATATCTCAGTTTAAAAAGATCTTATGTCGAAGAGAAAAACAGTTGGTATTAATTAATTTATAAATCTTTCCTTTTACCCTTAGAAAAGTTTTAAAACGGTGCAAATTATGAATCTTCTCATTATCAACGATTCATTTTTTTGCCATTGAGATAGTCTGATAAACTAGCTTCAATTGTAGGTGTAATTTTTCTTATTATATTGACTTACTCGAAGATATAAGCAGATTAATATTGGGCATAATGATACTTCCGAGAAAATTTTTTTTGATTCAATGAAACATTTAAAGACTGCTGATTAAGTAACAATGAAGTCAACAGAGAGAAATGACTCTGGAACAAAATTTTAAAAATATATATATCCTAACAACAGATGCATCTGAAAGCTGAAAGCAAATATGTCTAAAGCGTTTTGATTCCCATAAAATATTTCTAACCTTCACACAGTATTGATAATTACAAATCTTGTAATCTATTGTGGGAAAAGTTCTTTATATATTTTCAGTGCCACCATATTATTTGAATTAAAGACACGTTTTTTTCCAACTGAATACGCCTGCCTAAGATTTATATTCTTATGTAAACGTACCAATGGACCACCATCATAAATCACAAAAATTAATTACCTGCACATGAAAGTTTAGCTTCAGTCATCTTAATGCAATTTTCATCCAGGATAGGTCTAATGCATATTAAATCGTTATAGAAATCACTTACTTCTGATCCTACATTTAAACCTTTTTCGTTGAACAGCAAAATTTTACAAACGTAAGGTTTAAATCTTTAGATAACAGTTTTTCCCCTCTAGAAAGTTCCCTTGTGATGTGAAATTGGAGTGTGACGAAAAGAATTTTATTGGCTTCGTCATATTTCTAAGTGCTGGAAAGGTCAGAAAAAAATAGAATTTGACAATCAGAACCTCTTAATTGAAGCATTGTGTACAAAAAAAGCTTTATCTACAAACAAAAAATTATCGAAAAATTATCTCGTTGGATTCTTATATACATTATATAAGTATATGTATTTTGTTTACCGGAAGGGATTGTGAATTGATTGCTATCTAATTATCAGCTATCAAGGATGACAGATTAAGACATTGATTTTCCTCGTATGCCAGGCGTTTGGGAATTTATGAAAGAAATTTTCAAAACAATTGCTAAGAGTCTTACTTCTAGTAGATATCACTTCAAAAGATGATAAAGAAAGTGATCTTTACTTTCTATAACCATAAGTTAAAGAAACTTGTCGCTTGTTCAACACAAGATTAAAATATAAGGCACTTTTGAAAACTGATTCCAGCCAATGGCCGTTTGAGAGGCAACAAGAAAATGTAAGTAGCAATGTTAGCATAAATGGTAATGAAATGTTCTATAATTGTTACATATAATTTGTGTTCAATATGTTCAATTTTTCTGAAGTACTGGGAAGTTAGATTAAGGCTAATGTCTTAGTGGCAAAATGTCTGGCATTTGTATAAATAAATAAATAAATGTTATGTATGACGCAGTGGACTTATTTTTCTGTTTAGTGAACCAAAGTAAGACTGGAAATTTCCTAAGGAAGTTATTTATCATTTGAGTTAACTCAAACTTATCTCCTTTGGCTTCATTTATCTATTAGTAAATTAATGTCTCATTGCAGTGTATATTTTGTGAGAGTAAAAAAAAAAATACTACAGGGTGTAAAGCCCATAAGATTACAACATTGAAAGGAAAGCTATAAAGAAATGAAATACACCTAAAGAAGTACTTTTACATCAAATACGCTATTATCGCATAAAAATTAACTAGTAATATATATATTGATTAGAAGTAATACATTTATTACATTTTTAGGACTTTCCAAAGGATTTTTCAAGAAATGGCGAATGTAACCCCCCTCACTCCAAAAAAACTACTATACCTTTCAATTAAAATATGTTAAAATTAATAGTTTTCACAAAAGAATTGAAAACCTATGCTTGAACGAAGCTTTTATTAGTATAATCTATACGCTGTATAAAATTTTTCAGTCAATTAAACGCGAAACATATCTGGTATATAATTACAGTCATGACAACTAGATGGCACCAGCACCATATTTAAAGTTTTAAAACTTGATAAAAAGATATATTTTCTCTGAGTAACGAGAAGTTCAACCGTTTCCAATCAATGCATGTTAGGTTTTCATATATACTCTACTTCGCTGGAGTTTCTGTGAGCCGCGAGTGGGCTTTGGAGGAGAGACACTGCAACAGGGTGAAAATATGGCCATCTTTGGCATTTTATTCGATAACTACTTTCTTGTGCACATGCACCTTTCATGTATAAACCAAGTTCAAAATAAACACTGCCAAAGCTAAGTTCATGCATATAAAATTTTTGTAAATTTTCATTTATTTTATTTTAAAAAATGGATGCGAAAGGTTTTTTTTTCAAGAAAAACTTTACAATAATATTACGAATGTAAAGAATTTTGAAGTTCTCTGTAGAGTATTCTATAGAAAACTCTTTCAGACATTCAGATAAATTTGAGTTCTTGGAAAGAAAAAATATTTTATATTCTTTTTCAGTAAGATCTGTCGCCCTCCGTCTTCACAATTACTCTTGACACCATACCTTTCGAAACACTCTCTGAAACGTATTTTGTACGAGCCTTATGTATCATAGAAAATTTTGCTTATGTTTAGAACAAATTTATATATATATATATATATATATATATAATACATATATGTGTATGTGTATGTATATATATATATATATATATATATATATATATATATATATATATATATATATATATATATGTGTGTGTGTATGTGTGTGTGTGTGTGTGTGTATGTGTATGTATATATATATATATATATATATATATATATATATATATATATATGTGAGTGTGTGTGTGTGTGTGTATCGCGTGTATAGGCCGCGCTTTTATTCCATAGAATATGTCGGTGAAAATGGGGTGCGGCTTATACACGGAATTTTAAAATTAAATCCAGTAAACACTCTTTAGTTTAGAACACTTTACTACCATAAAGCATTAGTGTCTATATACCTTACAACCTATTACACCTTATCATGCCCACGGTAATTCAGTGTATTGTAAATATTATTGTTTGTATATATTACTTTAGGACTATTTAATAAAACTCTTTTGATTTCCCAAGATTTTGTCTTCGTGCGAAAATAATTCTTAAGTGTACTAGTATATATATATAACCTTTTTTTTACACTGTAGTTTCACCACCATCAGCTAAGGCTGTACCTGATATTGTTAGGTGAGCACTGAACTCTAAGGAATGTACGATATTGCTACATTTCGCAGGACGATGCTACTTTGAGTCTACAACGGAATTCAGAAAAAAAAATTCCCAGATGTCTCAAAATTCAGGTGCGGCTTATACATGAATAAATACGGTTTAAATATGTTTGTATGACAATGGTAAGACTAAAGGTCAATAATTAACTAACTGTGTAACACACCCACAACAAACACACGCACACACATATGTATAAATATAAGAGAGAGATACAGAGGGGGCAGTTGTTATATGGAATATTCTTGAAAACTCCAGTAGTGACATCTAGTTTTTTTCATTTTCGGACCGATAAATGGCTAAATTGTTAGCTCACTGAGTAAAGAGAGTGGATTCATCAATTCCAATCGTAATTTTGACTTTCAGAGACGCAAACTGTGCATGTTAAACCATTGTTTTTCAGTTTTCTAAGCATAACAAGCAAATTCGGGTCTCATTAAAAAAAAATATTGAACTAAAAAAATCTTAACTCCTTAGTAATATCACTGAATGAAACTTGGTCATAATAATACCGTTCCTTATTTGGTAAAGAGACTTACCATTCCAAGATTTTAATGTTTCTTTAGATAACTTTCTACCCCTTTCGTTAAAACTTGGAGATACTGAGTTAAAATTTTGAAAACTTGTAATCAACCAACAGTTTTAGAATACAAAGTAGTATTAACAGGATTTCTCTGGATGGAAATAAAAGCTAGTTTCTTTAAGCATGCTATCAGAATATATTAGTCATGCTGTTTCTAGCTATTAATGTATGTTCTAAATTTTCGAGGATCTAATTGGGATGTCGGGGGTTATTTTTATTTAGACTTTTTTATTTTTCAATATTGATTCCGTTTAGTTTCCTCATTGGCTAATTTCCAGCAATGTAACTAACGTTCAACAAAGTCGCAAGCATAACGTGCAGAAAAGTAAAAAGTAGGATGGAGTTAACTGCCTGTAAAATGAAAAAGTATTATAATCAACAATCATTTACACACATAACATGCATATACTGACTCACAATATCGTATCATAAATCTTTCAGAATCCTATGCAAAAGGACTTTTATAGCGAATATCAGTTGTCAAAGAAAAAATTAAACTTATTTTGTCATATCTAAAAGGAAAAATTTAGCAGTGCGTTTCTTGTGAACTGTAATGTCAACTCTCTAAAGTAATTTCCAAAAATGGTTATTCCCAAAAAAGCCCACCATTGTTAATTATTGTAGTAATTATTAGATATATCGTTCTGGAGAGGTAGAGATGGTTTTTGTTTACATCATATGCATTCTAAACATAATTATCACCCGTTCAGCCATATACGTCAAAAGTACCTGATACTGGAATTTACAGCGTGCCACGTAACATGCTATTGATTGGAATCTATTTTAGCATAGGATTATTGTAAGACTAAGATTCTGTTCGATAAGTAAATTAACAAAATTCATATGATAATAAATGTTCATAAAACTATATTGCTAGAAAGGTCATTTTTAGTACATTATTATTGCTTTCAACACATTGGATCAATTGCTTTCTTTCCCATATTAAATTAATGTAACAAAATAAAATAGGCTCTTGTAGCAAAGTTTTTCTACTTTGCATTTTCCTTCTACAAATATTTTTATTGTACTTTAAAAAATGATACTTATGACATCTTTTTGTAACTACATTAAATATCTTCGATTATTTATTCTATCTAAAGTAATCTGAACTGTGAATATATTTCAGTTACTGAATCATAATCGCTTGCGGCTAAATTAATGGGATTTCCATCTTTGACCCCGCAGCAAAATTTAAATATTCGCTCGCTATTTAATCTCGCTCCAGTTTCAAAGGGAGATAACTGTTTAGAGAAAATTGAGATGGAATATTAAGCAATCCTCAGAAGGTTTTAAATACATTACGAAGGATTTTTTTTTTACGTAAAGCGTTTTTCCAACTATTTTTCTACATGTCAAATATTATCTTTTTAATAAATTTTGCATTAAATTTACCGTAGACAAATCACTTTTATGGCAAAGACGTGGAATTTCTTTAAATTCAACATTGATTAAAGCCGGGCAGTTTGTGTACTAAAATTTGGTTTTAGTTTTTTTCTATAGACAAGAATGAAAGATAATTGAGGAAGGTGTGGAATAAGAATACTTAACAGTTTATTTTAGGTAGATTTTACAATTTATATTTTTATCTTCATATGCAAAAAAGCAACTTTAGAAATTAAAAGTGTACTGTCCTTGTATGAACCAGTAGAATTTGTTACTGGAATTAAAAATTAATTTACGGATAATATTCTGAAGTAAGATAGTTTATTAAAGAGATTTTTACTGCAGATTCCTCTTACTTTTGATGCGGGAATCCCCCTCCCCCCATCCTTCATTTTTTAACTTTCTATGGCCCAGTGGCCTGTTTTATCACATTTAATAAATTATATGTATACATATTTTAGTTTTAATAAATTTTATAAGTCTTAGTTGTTTATTTTGACTCCTGATGTAAGCTAACCCATCGGGTACCCTCTTTGGTTTTATTACCTTTTATACTTTAATTTTTACCCACTTTTATACATGACCTTTTATCGTTTTTTGCTTATCACTGTTTATCTTTTTTTACTCTTTTTGTCATCTTATGCATTATCGTTTTTGTCACCCTTTTATATGATTGTTTTTACCCTTATTGTTCTTATTTTTTATACCGTTGTTGTTTGTTATGTTTATTTAATGTTTTATATATGCATCGTGGTCTGATTTTGACATGTGGTTGGCGCATCTTGTCCTCTCTGGACCTTGCGCCATTAAAACCTAAACAACCAACCAATTTGTTACTTTAGAACCATATGAAATTTCCCCGAACTCAAATATTCCATTCATCCTAAAGCTCACTCAAAATACCTGGCGTCAGGGTGACATTTATAGATATTACTTTTTACTGCCTTTTTTATATCAAATGTTTTCTCAAAGGCAGAGCTTTCATTGCTATTTTCATTAAGTTTCAAAACATAGAAAACAACTTTATTGCATTTTCTGCAAGTTTCAGCCTCGTTAGCAATTAATCGGCTGGTGAGCCTCTCTGAAACTGAATACCACTTGAATCTATTGTCTGTATGCCAGATTCGGATAAATAAAGCAATGTTTACTAAATCTATACTTGTTTTAATATATTTAACCTATAATTATGTTTAGGAATATTACTAATAAAACTACTATGAAGCATTTATTTTTAAGTCGGTAAAAATGCAAAGTTACATATTTATGCAACTTAGGTTTCCTTCACACAAGTTAGAACAAAAGAGCTTATCTTTTCACTAACTTTCCACTTTTTGATACAAAAATGATTTGTGGCTAACCAAATTAGGGGAAAATATTAGTTTTGAGGAATTAATTTTGCATAGTATTTATCCTTTAAGAAATTCTCTTTTTCCTTTATTACATCTTCATAATTTTAACTTTCATTAACGCATGTATCTCTTGAGTTATGAGAATTATTTATCGATAACTCTAGGAATTATGCACAGCTAAATAATTATTGGGAGTTAGTCTTCAAAGATGACGTTTTGAAACAATGGGCTACTGATACTAACTGAATACTCGTGCTGCGCTGCGGAGTACATTCAAATTAAATACAACGGTCAATGTATACAATTAATGCCAAAAAAATATATTTATAAAAAAATCGTAACGGATACTTTTATTGAAAAAGAATGAAAGAACATACTAAAGAATATAGTACAGTTAATATAGCACAGTTTGAGGAACATTTATTTTACTGTATTTTAATATTTTTTTGGATAATGTCCAATCGTCTGCCGCATTAGCAAGAAATCTATTTTTTGTTCATTTATTTCGTTGTTATGCACGTGACACAAAATTAGCTTCATGTATAACAAAAAGAAAAGAAAAACCACGTGATCAGCATTTAATAAATTAAATTCTAAAAATTAATATTTAAAAATTCACCAAAAATCAGAAAATGGAGGTAAAGATTTGAAAAAGATTTCATTTTAAAGGAATTTTTATAATCTTTCTTGTGATATAAATTTTATAACCCTCAAATTATTATTTTAAATGCAAACTTTAAAGAATGTTACAAAAACAGTTTAAAAATTTAATTTAAAAAACTCTAAGAATATTTCAAATATCTTTCTTAGTGCCCCTACCCTACAAGAAGAATCGCCATGCAAAATTTCAGCCCTTTTAGGTCCAGCGGTTTGGTCTGTGCGTTATCTGTCAGTCAGTCAGTCACGGAACTGTTTTATATATATAGATTACGGCATATCGTAAGCAATTTTAAAATTTATCATAAATATGTATTTACATTTAAATCATCACAACGATATTTCATAGAACTCGCGCAGTGTTTTATTTTTAGAGTTTCATCTGTAAAACAAAATACTAAACTTCTGACACCCTTTTCAACATTTCCAAGGACATCTATGTTTTATAGCTCTCTTATCAGAAGTTCAGCAAAATTAAATTTCTTATCACCCATACACGGCATCGTCGAATGTGTCATACCACTGTTTATATACGCTAATCAAGGACGCACCCTTACTACGATATCTGTAATTTCAAAGATTTGTTTTGACCTTGTGATGCAGCTTGAAGTGCTTCTAATTTTATAAATCCTCAGTTTTTCTACAGAGAGAGCGGCTCAAAACAACAGAAATTAAAATGGGAAAATTTTCTGCTCACAGACGTATATTTACACATTTATCGTATGCATATATTATTATTCACTTACAATCAAGCGAAGGGTGAAATAATTGCGTAGAATTTGAATTCATGTGCAGTTTTTGTTCCGGATAGCCATGAGTGTAAGAAATTCAGCTGAGAATTTAAAGAGTATAACGATCATTTAAATATACCCCAGAAATTAATATTCCCTTTATTTAATTGGCGCGGAACTTTATTATTATCGAGAATGTTTTCATTTTGAGTTAAATACTGAAAGGGAATGCTTGTTTGATATTACCATTAATACAATAGAGTCCCGATAATCCGAACTTCGGTAATCCGAAAGTCCGCTTAATCCGAAACCAAAAATCAAAAAGACTAAGCTTACAATAAAGCGACAGTGATACTAAGTAATATAAAGTATATTTCTGAAAATTACAAGAAAATTCAAAGTTAGACAATGTACTGAACAAATTATTGTTGAACTACATTGGTTTTAAAAATCTGTTAAATTTTTTTTTGTCGAAGAAAAGGATACCTCTCCCTTGCAGCCAAATTAGGACAGCGCGTTAGAAAAAGGGTGCCCGCTGGGGTCGCGGCTGAGTGTTGCTCTACGTAGCGTATCGCTACATGAAATACAGCCACCTCGTCTAGGTAAGATACTCTCTGCTCTCTGTCACCGTCTGCTTTACCTTCACTTTCATCTGAGACGTTGACACGTTCTTTCAAAACCTTTTCAACAATTTGCTGATCATCTAAAATCTTACTCTAATGTACTGTACTAGGCAGCTTTCCGCTCTCTTATCACCCATTTCGTCCCGAGAATTGGTAATGTTTAGACCAGTGGTTCCTAACCCGTAGAACACTGCGGACCACTAAGCCATAAATTGGACCATGTGCGGACCACCACACCACACTGACTTGAGGGGGAAACCTTCCGGGGGGTACGGGTTTATAGAATGTCCCTTAGACAAAAGGGTAACAGGATTAACGTACTCTCATTCCAACGTATCATATTCAAATAACAAAATAATTATGTTAAATTTTTAAGAAATTTTAATTCAACACCTGATAATCATCGGATATATTCGGCCCACCTAGTTCAATGAATATTGCTTTCAAAATCCCTATTTATTTGGAAACTTTTTTATATAATTGTGCCGGACCACTCCTAAGGCTCTCACGGACCACCTCTGGTGCTCGAACCACCGGTTGAGAACCACTGGTTTAGACAGACCTTATAAAATTAACTGTGTAATCACACGTAATATGTAATATTTATGTAATCACATGTTATTATGTAATTTAAGTTTATTTTAAGAATTTCGCTTAATCCGAAAAATTCGTTAATCCGAAAATGGTCTGGTCCCAATCATTTCGGATTATCGCGACTCTACTGTAGTAATGAAGGACCTTTTAGTTTATGTGCGTGTATAGCTTTTTTTTCTGCATGCATTCCCTTTGTGGCTGAAATATTTTGTATGTTTTGAGTGTCGAACGTGATGAGGCGTACTCGTAGGCGAGTACGCCTCATCACGTTCTCTTAGTAGCCTTAGCTTATTAGCCTTAGCTTAGTAGCCTCATCTCTTAGTAGCATTTATGAGAAAGCAAGACCCGAGGGCAGCTTTCATATGCTAGTAGGAATTATTGCATCCCTTTTGATCTAAACCCCTTGACATTGTCACCCATTCCAACATCAATTCAGAACATGAGTCGTCGATATCGAGCCTATCCTACTTCCTTCCAAAATGGTTCATGTTTCCTATTAACTGGTCATTTAGCGTATCAAACGCCTACCAGATTTGGAGGCATATCAGAATGCGGGGATTGGCCCTAAGGAACCTGCTCTCGTGCTAACTATGGAGAAACCGTAGCTTGGATAGGATCCATAGAGGAACATTAAGAACAAGAAAGACACCAATAACAACAACGGCAAATCTACCTAGAGTTAAAAAGCTCGTCATGATTACACTTAATTTTAAATGCACATTTCTGGAGTGCATTATTGAAGGAGACAAACGGAATACATGCAGAACATTTCGGGCAGTATATGGGGTAGGAATCCTGATTAATGTGAAAAATATCGATATTACTACAAGTTAAATGGCTTGAGTAAAAGCATGTATATAACTGGCTAATAAATTTATCTGAAAGTTTTCAAAAACTGGCTGTAAGCAGCCCCAATACTCGTATGAACGAAGCTGTCAGAAAATAGGTGTATGCTAACGCCAAGAAAAAAAGGGGGGGGAGGAAGTTGTCAATCTAGTGAACCTAACAGCTCAAATTCTAACAAATTAACTCCAAGGGTTCGAAACGTTTGAACTGCCATCCTGAAGGCCTCTGCTTAGGTCCCGGGTCTGTAAAAATTCTGACAGGTAAGGGTTCGACGAGTGCATTTTTAAAAATACAAGAAAATTAAATAGCTTTTAATAACACCGATGATACAGAAACAAGTAATATGAATAGAAAAGTGAATTATGAAAGTGTTAAAACGGTGTGAAAGCTATGGAATTCAGAAAATGCATAACATGGGTATAATTTTTGCATTCTAAATTCTTCACCTGGCAAAGCACGTTCCAAAAAAATAGCTAAAAATTAAGATTTAGCGTGTAGTTTACCTGAACTTGCGTTGACTACCTGCACTGAATTGGGCGAAAATTAATTAAAACAAGTCCGTAATTAATTTACGAGGAAGAAAGAGTGCGAGAGATCTAATGGCATAAACGGTCGATTTTTTAGACAGAAGAAGTCTCCAACTACCGAAGGTCATTGTGCGGGAAGAATAGCCATTCTTAAAGTTTGGTCAAAAAATGAATATTTAGCAAGAAAGGCTCAAAAAAGACTAGGCTTGTCAATATTTAGAAGAAAAACTAATTTGAAGGAAGTTCAGTAAAAAAATATCACCACAGGATTTAAATTTTTTTACATATATTAATTATCGGTCGTATGGATGAGATAGTGTATTTCAAAATTACAGCGAGGTTTCAGTTTTGTTTCTGGACGAGAACCACTACTTTTAAAACTCAAGCACTGGCGTGAATATAATGAATTTCTACCTGGCATATATTATTAATATATGCACAGCAAAATTTTGGCAACGATATTCAGGAGACTTAAAACTGTTACTGCATTTAGTAACTTTGTAACATTTTTAAGCCCATAATAGCATTAAAAGGGTCATAAGAAGTTATCTTTGTAGTATCAAATGAGCCATTAGGTCATTCACTATAGACCAATCATTGGAAGAAATTATCCAGCTTATCACGCTAATTTTTCTCCCAGATGATTCCTCCCTTGCTCCACATTCGAAATGAAATACTGTCCCTGCAAAAAAGAGATCTCGCTAAAATTTACGAAATACAATTTATGCGAAATTAGATACTATTCAGGTCTGCTTGTTTGAATAAATACTATTTTACTGAGATAATTATCCCACACTCTTAAAGCATCATGGTTGATGCATCCATTTGTAAATCAATGCTGTACTTTTAAACGTTTATTTTAGAGTGCCACATAAAATATAATTGCGTTGTATATAGAAGTTTATAGTTATTCAATGTTTTGTAGTCATTATCATTTTATTGTAGCAGGAAGGGGAAACGCCTCGATTACCGATGAGTACAATCTCCCATTGATGATCAATTATTCAAACTTATAGTTAATTTTCTGATATGTATGTAATATTTTCTTAGTCGCAGTCATAAATGTAGTCGAGGAGTAAAGTAAATTTACTCAAGTCCATTTTAAATAATGCTTAGTCATTTACATTTTAGTCATTTTGTCATTCCCTGAAGCTCTCTAGCATACGTCCATTTAGCATAAGATATCTTATGACCACCCTCTGTGTGACCACATTACAACATAAGTCATTTTAAATTTATAATTATGGAAATCCAACAGGTTTCAAACATAAACTGACCCAAAACTGCTGTGCTGCAGCCACTGTGTCACAGATGACGCATTTTCCCCCAACTTGAGTATTTCCTTACACGTGTACCCAAAATAGAAGTTTTAAGGGTAAATATATCAATTAAAAGTGTAATTTGTAATCAGAAACTACATAAAGAATAAAATAAAAGCTATGTGCATCAATTATGCTACAAAGAACATAAATTTATTTTAATTTTCGTGTGTTCGTTTACCCCAGTTTTGGCTGTTCATCAGAAATATAAATACATCTTTTGAAAGTTTTAGGGAAAATGATAAAACATATGGTCAGCATTTATTCTAAATCTTACATCTTTTGCGAAAATTCTCTGGAAATATACTGCTACTCTTTATCATGTCTTAGTAGCCTTTATGACAAGGCAAGACCTGAGGGCAGCTTTCATATACTAGTAGCAATTATTGCATCCCCTCCGATCTAAACCCCTTGAAATTGTCACCCAGTCCATCATCAATTCAGGACATGAGTCGTCGATACCGAACCTATGCTTCTCCCTTCCAGAAGGGTTCATGTTTCCTATTAACTGGTCATTTAGCGTATCAAAAGCCTACCAGATTTGGAAATGATTATTTATAGCATCCATTTTTCAGTATTATGACCTGCATTGGTGCAAGGAATAGAAGGAATTAAAAGGATTGTATGTTCGGTTTTGTTCTGTTATACGTTTTCCGTATTAATCCATTATGTGCATTTTCATATATTTGTCCCGATCGTAATATTTTGGAAGGTATTATACTTTAATTTAGTCTTTGTGTTCTCTATGTGCGTTTGTCATTAAAGGAAAAGAGATAACATTAAATCTATCATATTTTTATATTAAAGTAACTGATTACACGAGGAAATTATTACTTTTAAACTTTAACTATAATATCTAAATGAGACTGGAATTTAGCAGAAATTAACGCACATTAGATGACAATGGAGAAAATAACAATCCAGTTACTCATGTATTTGTTAACTATCAGATATGTACGGAAACTATTTGAAAACCCATTTTTTAAACTACAAATCCATGAATGTTTTTAAACCAGATTACATTAAAAATATTACAAAAGAAGCATACAGAATAAAAGAAATAATTTAAGATATAATTACAGACAATTCTACTATACATGATAAACGATTAAAAATTATTTTGGGCATTTGGGGTCATTATTTCACTATAAAAAAACTTTTGTTATAACAAATGTACAGCTCAATTTTCGCATGATTTCTGAGGGGTTATCTGCATGATTTCTGTGAGGGATAAAGATAATAAAGATCGACCTTTCTTAGTACTGACCTTTATTTCAAATGGAAATTATTAAAACAATTATAATACAATCTAATTAAAAAAATATGAAAATTAATAAACTAGAAACACATTTAAAAAAATAATGTATTATCGCTATTTTTATACAGTTTTGATTGAAAACATGCGTAGGGAAAAGAAACTCTTCCTCCTTCTGAATTCATTATTTGTTTCTGAATCTGCTTTTCTTTAGCGTTATATGTTCAGACCCCTTTTCACACATACCATCGCTTGGGGTTGGAGGCAACACCAATGTATCACTGGTTGGCAGTTATTGGACTCTTTCCTTTGATGATTCATCCCAGTTCCCCCCTTCGATTAAAGCATTACTTCTTGGTTTCTGTCTACATGATTGGTGGCTTTCAAGCCTTGCTCTTAACAAACCAGTAAACCTTAAAAGCCCGTTCATAGAAGACAAACGAGGCATGGGACACTTTCTTTTATGCTATCTTTATTGCGGGGGTGAAATCTCGGTTAGTCATTCAAATCCCAGAATTTTAAGAGCAATAAATGGATATGGCTTTGAACAAAAGAGAGCACCCGGAGCTCTAAAATTATTAAAGAAACGAAAATGCCTTTTATTCAGATTGGATTTTCTTCAGTTCTAAAACCATTTTGAAATTGATTCATTTAGACATTTTCTTTGAAATCAAAGTATACATATTAGACTATTATAGAAATAAGGTTTAAAAATCTTTTTCCTTACTTTTGAAAAACTGCATAAAGAAATGAATTAGAATTAGAAATCGATCTTGAGTTTCGATATTTACTTGTGCAACTCTGCCTATTTATGTGTGTACAAGTATATACGTGTGAATGCAAAATGTTTATTAATTTATTTGCAGCCTTTAGATTCTGATTTTTTTGCATTTTGAGTACCTATTTAACTTTTCAATGAATAAAATAAGAGTTCTCACGAATTAATCGCCTAAATCAGAGCTCCAGTGTTTACGATTTTTACCGATAGTACTCTTTCATGACCACTACCGTGATCAGCCAACCCTAAGCCAAGCAAAAGTAATATAAAATGGAAACACTACAGAAAAAACAATTAGATTAAATTTAGTTTTTTTTTAAATTTAACTCAAACAGATCAACCGAATAGTAAACGCCTCACAGGTCACTATACTAGTTGGACAATCTTAAATACTACGAATCAAATTGAAAAGGAATCCGATTTACACCACCAGATTAATTAAAAATAGTAGCAGTCAATATTTAATATTCATAATAAAGCCCTAAACGCATATCAAAAGACTATTCATTAAAATTGTCGTATTTTGATGTTAATAGTACAAAAAATTAAAGGAAATTAATATATAGAGGCTTTAAATTTGATGAATATTGAATTTAATGAATAATTTAATGATTTGAATTTAATGAATATTTGATGCCCATCTAATACAAGTCATAGAATTTCTTCCACTGAATTTAATCCCCCCAGGCTTTTTTTCTCGGGCTATTTGGATTATTGTTAACTAGAAAAGTCGCATTATACTGGGGCATAGGTATTTCTCAACGCTAACATGTGTTATACATAATGGCTCGAGTTTCACAGATCTAAGTGTCACGGATTTGATTCTTCACGAGTTCATCATCAGTAATTAAATAGGGATTATTTTGGAGATTTGCAGCGTAAATCAAGAATTTACAGACCACTTGCGTAAACTTAAAAATCTGCAGAAAATTATGTAAAAAGCGTACTAAGATCGTGGTTCACACTCGGGGATGTAACACGTTCTCAGAATCAGCCAAGTCTCACGTGTTTGTCTCTTAGTAAGCCTCTATTTTTTATATCTCGCAAACTTTTAGCACTTGTAAGGTGCGGTAATGCGTAAAGTGTAGTAAGTTATGAAATATTATGATGCAGTACATTTCTATTTCTTTACTGTTGTGTATGCTAAGTATGATCAATATTATGAATTCCACTGTAATGATAGTTCCGAGTCTAACTAATGTTAAGGGGGCTCACAACCTTTGAAACTTCAAAAAATCGATTTTTGGTTTTTGCTATATTCTGATTTTTGGGACATTTCTGAACAATATGCAAAAAACCGCATAAGAAAATTTGCATTATTTCTCGAGTTATGAGAGTTTATGTAAAGCTCACTCTATTGCCATAGCCATGTTATTCCAACTTTAACTTCAGTTTTCTCAAATATGTGAATTTTTGGATTGCGCGCACTGTTACTCCCAAACTATGTGTGTTAGACACACAAAATTTTTATCAGATTTGTATTATAAGCTTCTTTACACACTAAAACCAGAAAAGTAAAAGAAAATTTGTAAAAAACTTTTTTACACTTGAAAATGTTTTAAAAAATTGCTAAATTTTTAATTTTTTAAAATTTTATGTAAATTTTTCAATTTAAACTATATTTTTTGTATATTTTTTGGTTTTACATTAAACTTGAGTGTATTATTAATTTAATTTGACCAAAAAATAGTTTCTGTATGCATATTTCTTAATTTTATGATGCGCGAAACATCCAGTGATTTTTTTCTCTTTTTAGTAATGTGTACATTTAAAAATAAAATCTAAAAACTATTTATGGATTTAGAAGTTCTATATTTGTATGAAATATAACTGAAGACTTGTAATTTTGATATAAAACAAAAAAATTATACATATATATTAATATTATTGGAGTTTCAGTAGCTCGATTTTGATCATGTTTAGGGTCATTTCCCCGTAGTCAAAGGTTGTGAGCCCCCTTAATTCGATAAGCCGTAAACTAAAAAAAAAAATTGTGCACCTATATAAAATATTTTTAATTTTCCCCTCTGAGTTATAACCTTTTCTCTGGCCTGAAAAGGTGACACACATACTTTTTTGTGGTTAAAATTTTATTGAAACCCATGTGTATTAATTATTCCTTTTAAAATTCCATTCCCGTGTACATTAATTCCTCTCAAATTCCAGTTCTCAGATATTATGCAACGTTTCATTCTGGACAGACTTATTAAGGGTCAACAGACCTTTAGTTTTATAACTAAGACCAAAAATAGAAAGTTTCTTCGAAAGATATTACTTTTCTTTTTTTCTCAGAATCAACAGTTTCTTAATCCTCTTCTCTAGCGTCATTTAGAACTTTAATCCTATAATCCAAAGCAGTGGCGGCTCCAGGCCAGAGATTTGGGGGGGGCGGCAACGTCGGCTTTTAGGGTTATATATATATAAAAGAAATATGCATCTCATATTAAATTTAAACTCATTTAGTATTAGGTCTACGATTATATAATTTTAAGCTATGAAAAAAAAAAATACGCCAGGCAATTTTTTTTTTTTTGGGGGGGGGGGAGGGGCTTGGCAATTGCCCCTACTGCCCTCCTCCCCTTGGAGCCGCCCTTGGTCCAAAGAGGGCCGACTTATTAATGGTGACTCTCAACCATTCTTAAAAATTCACTTCAGAGAATTTCTGATTTCTCTAATCCTGTACAGAAAATTCAAATATTGATTATTTATTGATTATAGCCAAATATGTTATTGATTACACCGTAGATCATATTTTGGGATAAGACAAATTATCGTTAAGAAAATTTTGTGTGTGCATTTTATCTTAAAATTTGGACTCGTTATTTTTTCTAACAGGTATTTGCAATTTGTCGCCTATTTCTCCTATACTAATCCTGTGAATATGTGACATTGTCGGATTGGTTAACACGTTCCTAGATTTGGATTTCCCAATTTAGACCTGGATTTGAATCCTAAAGTTTTGGAGCTCCTAGACGTGCAGTTTTCTACGTAAATGTCGTAAAATAGATTATCTCACAAATCTAGGTATTATCAAATATAGTATAAAAGTCCTCTTTTACTCATACATGAGTATCCCTTTTTATGTAATTTCCTCAGATTAGAATCGGGGGGTTTCGGTTGAATAGTGACGTGTATTAGTATTGAAATCCCCCAAATGTATTGATTCTTGGGGTTGACACTCCACCACACATTGGAGTAGGGTACTTTAAAGCTCAATTTGGTGACAAAGCATTTGATAACCCTAAAAATGGCGTTTAAATTCCGATATTAGTTGATAAATGTGAATTGCAGGGTCCATAAAGTCCATATTCTCTATCTGGTTGGTGTCGTGTCTATATGAAGTCAAATTGAACCATGTGCTGATACCACTGCCTTAGATAGATCCACAATCATTTCATTGTAAAGTTCTCCCTGAAAAGGGATTTCCCTATTCCTTGCAAGGTCGCTAGTATCGCAGGATAGTTGAAGATATGTTCCGGAGTAAACTCTTCTCTCGGACTATTTCTACAAAATTTATAAGTCCTGGTTCCATCAGTATTTAATTTCATACCTCCCACGTGTCGAGTTCTGAGTCTGAGCATATTTCTGGTGATCTGCCTAATATTCTCTGAGAACCGTTTAAAGTAAAGAAAACGAAACACAATATTTATCCGCGGAATCATTTTAAACAAATAAATTTTTTCTTAACTCCTTTAATACATCCTTTATTTGAGAAAGTGACTGGTTTTTCCCCTGTAGCTATTAATCCACAGTTTCAAAGACCTCTTAGTTTATTTTCTTAATGTCTTTAAGAGAGTTTAATTTGGTGACTAGTGGACTTTGTGCTTGTGGTGATGCTGATGAAGATGTTGAACATTTTCTTTTTCATTGCAAATTACATGCGAATGCCCGAGCTATATTAAAGGCGGACCTGAGACGTCTGTCCATTTGTTGGCCTCCTGTTCTTTCTGATCTCGTTAAGAGTGTTGAAAGTCTTGCTGTCTTGCAAAATTTTGTTTGTAATTTAAATGTTTAATTTTTTCCTGTTTTGTGTTTTTCACTTACTTCTGTAAGCCTCATGTTATACCTTGTGGTGCATGAGTTTTGAAATGAAACAATTAAAAAAAAAAAGTCTTTAAGAAATTCCAGTTCTGAATAGAATTGATATCTTTGTGCTTATTTCGGAGATCAACATGAGAAAGTTCCGTTGTCTTGTATATAGGCTAATATTCCATCTTTCAATTAAAAAAAAATATTAAGCTTTACTTCATTCAAACCACTTCCCTTCAGGGTGTAAGAGTAGATCGCTTTACACTGAATTTACAGAAAGTGTGCTTTGACTAATGCAGTTTCTCTATTCAATCATGAAGGATTCCAGAAGAGATCATTCTTCTCGTTACTATTTACTATTTTGCTGTGAAATTCTTTATCCATAATTTATTATATAATACTGTCCTTGAATAGAACATTTTGTCTTAGTTTGTCAATTGATATGCGATCTTGTATTTTAAGGTAGTAATCTTTTGATACGGCTTTCATTTGAAAACAAGCTACACATTGAAGTCTGTAATTTTGATTGAGAAGAAAAAAGTAACTGAAATTTTCTACATTCCTAAATTTTGAAATTTTTTTTTGCTAACCTGCAAAATATTTACCAAACATTGAAAAAAGTATGGAGAAAAACTATTTGTAGAAAAATTTAGCACTTGCTCGAGGTTGAATATGCTGCAGTGAGTAATGGTAGAGGATGAGGATAATATAGCTGCATAGTATTATTTCTAGGGAGCTGCATAGTATTATTTCTAGGGCAGCGTTTAAATGCGAGCCTCAAAATAAGTGTTGCAAAACTTGAGTATTCAAATATTGCCTTCGGAGTGATTTTGCATAATTAACACTTAATTTTCCCCTGTAAGAGATAATTGCTTGGGGAAAAATCTGGTGCTGGAAATAAAATGGTTCGTCAAGCGAGATATAGTCATGCTTTTTAAATCGGAGAAAAGGGTAAGTAACGAGAAGGAAATAAAGTTCATAGTGATAAAAATTGCTGATGAACTGTGAACGGTTCTGCGAACAGTTTATTTTGACTAAATGCAGCAGGGTTAGAGCGGTCAATTATTTCTGCGACAGTGGCCTTTCAGACAAACTGAGCAATAAAAATATTATTTAAATGATACAAAATTACGGATTTGGCCCGAAGGTCTCCATTCAGCCAACTCTTCTCTAACTCATTACAATTTTTTTTTTTCATTCTTATTTTTTCTATACCTATATTGACTAATAAAGAGTATTCATGAATGCTCTTAACTATCAAAACTTATACAGTGCATAATACTTTGGAATCACGTAAGATCTTGGTCTGTCTTGCTATAGTATCAAATAATTGACATTCCGATATCGGGTTCCTGGTAGATTTTATTGATCCTAATGCTTTGTAATTTTCGAAATTATCATTCAGTAAAAATTTAAATGTACTAGATTAAATTAATCTTTTTGCCTTTGTAGAGGTTTTTTCTATTCGTGCTTTCAATTTTTATGCATTTTAAAGTTTCAAAGTCTGGTTCAATCTTTAACCTCTCTGTTCTCTACATATATGTAAAATGAAACTTGGAAATGAGCTAAAATCCTGAGAACTTTAAAAGAGAGAGAACTTATTGATTACGTATATGATACGACTACTAGACTTTGTTTGCATGCACTGAGCAAGAGCGTAATCTCAGTGGATAAATGGGAATTGTATCACGAATCTAAAAGCGGGATAAAGAAATCTAAGCAATCCTTCATAGTTCTCTCACTTAACGGAGAGCAGTTTGGCTCATTGCCAAGAAAGACTGCTTCCATTCGCAGAGGAAGAAAGTTAAACAGGCGGGAAGTTTGATTGTAGACCCCCCTCTCCCCTTTGTATTATGAACAAAATTATCTTTTTCTAAAAGAAGTCTCATTTCTAACCTTTTCTTTCTATGCTCTTTGATCCCCAATAGACACTACATGAGCAAATGCAGCAAAATTATGGAAAATTGTGATTCTAAGCTTTGTTCAATTCTAGTGTAATATATGACTACAATATTCATGATGAGAAAATAAGTTTTCTCTTGTTACCTTTTTAATTACGGATAATTTTGCATTTCGTTTTTACTACATTTTTTTTTTAATATAAAATGGTATAATCAATAATTATCTCTTTATATATAGAAAATATATAGAAATTTTCTAAACTTGTTAGAAATTATTTTCTGTTAGATCATTTTTCCAGTTGAACATGAATGGTTTGAATGTATCTTCACTGTGCTCCTTTCAGCTGAAAGGGATTTTTTATATTTGTATCATAAAATACTGTATTTCTAAAGAATAACATATTTGCCTTCACAAACTGAATGTTCTGATGACGATAAAGAATGCGTGGGTAATATCGCTTTCCTATTTTGAAACTAATATGAATGTTTTCTGAATCTTCGTTTCATCCGATGCGGTAAGCAAAATATCCGTTTTCGGTTTATAAGTTTTTTTATAGGCTAATACAATCCAAAAATGTAGCACAACATATAGAAAAGGCTACGTTTTAGGACTGATGATGTAGCGAAGTTTTCTTTTCTTCTCGAAAAAATTCAATAGAAATTCAAAAATGTAACAAAATTTATTTAATTCAAAGCTATTTAACATTAAAATGTTTAATTTACTATCCAGCTTTCTCCACTAATATTTTTCGTCATCTCTAAAACAACTAGGTCGGCTCCGTTGTCAAATTCATTGTCTTCTCTTTCACGGTATAACTTATACAGGATTGTAATATCTGTGTTTGCAGTGAAAATAGTGTCAAGTCCAAAATCGTAGTTTTGAGAAAAACGGGATTGAAAAAAAGAACTGCTTTTGTAAAGTCAGTTTTTTTAAGTTTAATTTTTAATTATTTTTTTAAAGTAAATTTTTCTAATTTTATTTTTATTGAGTAAAGAGTGTTAAATCCCTGATTGGGACATAACCCCTTTAACACTAACAGGATTGCGTTTTGTTTCACATATCCCCAATTTTCACTGATGAATAAAAATATTTAGGAGGGGAATTTGACTTAGCTTTCTGTACCCTGCAGCAGCCCTTGATTTTTCAAACATGCCTGATTTGAAAACTCATTTTAGCCCATTTTGGACTTAACACCCTTTGTACAACAAACACAGATGTATCACTATACATACTTGTTATCTTACATTTGAGGCTCATTAATTTTTAAAAAATGCGCTCAAATTCTGAGGCGAAGAAACTATCCGATCATGAGAGGCTTTTTGTTCTAGACTGGGATGGGAATATATTTCCAGATCGGAGAAAAACTGGTCATGTGTGGCGACATCTCTCGCAGCCCATCACTACTTTCTCGAATTACTTAATCCCCTTTAACTACTCTGTCTTTGTACGTTCTGATTATCTAAAAACTACCTTTCCTCCTAATTTAGAAGAACCGTATTATGCATATTCTTTAATTGTATAATGCCAGATATAAATTAACATTCTGAATGCAAAATTGTAAACTTTAAAATATTTTGCTGCGTTTGGAGAAATTAATGGAGGTTTCAGGAAAAGAAGTATCTTTCTTCTTTTTTTGAAACTCTGTTACGAAATGCTACCACTGAACATTTAACGTTGAGAGAGCTTCACAGTATGCAATCAGGATGGAATACATTTTACATTTCTGATCTGGCAAGCTATGGGCCACCGATAAAAGTTAAGGACTAATATCACCCTTTTGAGGAAACAATTCATCTGAATTTTGTTTCAAAGCATTTTCATCTGTCGTGTTTGTTTATTTATTTATTTGTGTGTGTGCCTATTTTCACGTCTGTTTTGAACAAAGACAGCAAACAATAAGATAAGAAAAAAAGTGACACTATTTTGACAAAAGCTAGCATTTTTATGTTTGCATTCAATTATTTGTGTGTTATAAGCGCATTTATATCTTGAACCAGCCTCTTCGGCTCTGTTTTTAATTGGGGCAAATGATCAGTTTAATTGTTTATATTTTACTGATACGTAAAGTACGTAGATTGTAAGACTTTGGAATGTAAAACCTACTGGAGATTGATTCAATGTAATGTTGAGAGATGAGAGGACATCCGATATGTTGAGATGAGTCTTGATCCTCACCCTGCCCCTTTGTCACAGGCTTGATGCGAAACGAAAAAAACAAAGCCACAGTGACATAGTAGAGAATACAAGGACTTGGTGTTACTGTTTTCGAGGCAGTGAAGAAATGTATGATGCCCTTTTCGGCCATGACATCTTGCTATATGGTGTTAGCATGAAAAAAAAAGAATTATTTGTAATTTTTTTAGAGGTAAAATAAGTGTTTAGATATACCCTTTTATCCTGTCTGTGATCTTACAAAGAAGCTTTACGTTTTTGTTATAGGTGTATGCCATCTTGTCTATCTCGACCTTCGACCAAGTTGCTTTTATTTGCCGTAACTACTGTACCCGAAATCCACGTCATATCATAATGGTATCAGGCGAACCAGCTAAGGAGAACTATTCACTGCCACCTTTGCTACTTACTAATTTGACGGACTATTCTCCGCGGGGAGGGAGTCTTCAACTATCCAATTCCGATTGGTTACAGGAATCTCCGTGCGCTTAAGTGAAATCGCTGTTCTTCCTTTGAACTATACTGGTGTAAGAAATTAAGAGAATTTTCAGACTTGGTCGATTATCTCTAGAACTACTGTACTGATTTTAATGAAATTTGATATGTACTTACATTGATACAATACAAAACAAATAACCATTCAATAATTGCAATACACACGCATGATCGTGCGTAACACTCGTTGGAGTCGGAAGGCATGAAACAGCGGTTGCAGAATAAACAAAAAATGGGTTAATAGATGGGTTAATAGGGGGTATGGTCCCCTCTTACAGATATACAGGTCTCGCAGCGTGATTTCCTACTTGAAATAAGGCAGTTTATCATTTCCTGTGGCAATTGATCCCACTCGTTCAGAAACGCTGTTTTCATTCCCTGGATGGTTCTCGGAGGGGGGTTGCGAGTTGCAATTGCTCTCCCCAGAGCGTTCCAGACATGCTCTATAGGGTTAAGGTCTGGAGATCTGGCTGGCCAATCCATCCGGCGAATAACCTCACTCTCTAGAATTTCGTCGACCAGAAGAGCTGTATGTGGCCTCGCGTTATGGTCCATTAAAATAAACTCAAGGCCAACTGCACCCCTGAAAAGGCAAACATAGGGCTCCAAGACCTCCTCCCTATACCTCACACCAGTCACAGTGCCTCTTTCAAAGACATGGAGAGGTGTGCGGCGATCCAACATGATGCCTGCCCAGACCATTTAACCTCCTCCGCTATAATGGTCAATTTCGCGGACATTGGAGGGTAGGTAGCGGGTCCCTGGTTTTCTCCATATGAACGTACGGTGAGAATCGGTGTTTAGGCTGAACCGAGACTCACCAGAGAAGAGAATGGTCGCCCATTGATCCATACTCCGATCTCTATGCTCTCTTCACCATAATAAACAGATTCTCCTGTTCGTAGAAGTGATTCGGACGCAAACAGAAGGTCTTCTTGCAAACAACCCTCTCTCACGAAGTCGTTTGGAAACAGTCACCCTTGAAACACGGGTTCCTGTGGCTGCATACAAGTCACGAGAGAGCTGAGAAGCTGTAGCACTCCTTCTCAGCTTTCTCCTGTTACGCCTCGCTATAATCGACAAATGGCGATCTTCTTTGGCCGTCGTGGCTCTTGGACGACCTTGCCCAGGCTTTCTCTCGATTTATCCGGTATCCTGGAACTTTTTCTATAAGTTACACACGACGCTGGGCGTTAAAGTGAACTCTCTAGAAATTTTGACTTTAGATTAGCCTGCTTCTAGCCTCCCCACAATTCGCCACCTCATTCCATCATCTAAACGTTGGTGGTTACTCATTTTTGCTGTTACAATTTGAAATTAACCGATTGCTGCAAAAAAAACAGCAAGAAATTCGCCGAGGTGTGCTAGCGAACGAAATGCGTCTTAACTTACGCGCGCTTATGAAGCCTGTTTCTCTACTGGCTCCGTCTACACACACGTGTACGCTTACGTATTTTACGTAAAAGATTTGCATTTTTGTCCAGAAGCAGTGGTTTTTCATTTAGTTCAGTTCTTTTCATGAAATTCGTAAAATATGCAAATTTTCTTAATTTTTTTCACCAGTGTATTTCACAGAATACACTCATGAATGTGACATCATCACGCAGAAACATTTAAAATTAAAATATGGTTACATTATTTGATGGAAAGTAAAGTGAAAAGCGAGTTTGACATCATAGGTTTACTTAATCGGAAAACAACAAATTTGGAATCCTCAAACATATGAAGTCTTAATAGCCTATTACAAATTATTTCAAAAATATGAGGGCGGTTTAGTGTATCGTGTTAAATGTGGGAAGCATTTTCGTCAATACTCGGATGTGACTGATGTTCGCGAGGTGCTACCATCACAGCAAAGACCCGAATTTCTAACAAATAATCAATGTAATGATTTTCCTTTTTTTAAAGTCCATTTAAAAAAATGACATCATAAAAATTTGCATAATATAATCAACTGTAGAATGGTGTATTATTGACAAACCACCCTCATAATTTTGAAATAATTTATAATAGGCTTTTAAGACATCATACGTTTGAGGATTCCAAATTTGAGTTTTCCCCATTATAAGATAAGTCATGATAAAGTTATTGAAGGTACGATCTAATCCATCGGATGCCAAAGACACAAACGTAAAGCCTGCTACTGGAACAATGAAAACGAAAAGAGACTAGATAACCATGTACAAACATAGAAAAGAAGTTTTTGCAAAAGGACACTATGATATGACACATTTCATTTAAATAATTGCATTTGAAACTGCTGTGGCAAAGAATTTAGGGTACTGATCTATTGTTTTAAAAGGTTGTAATAATTACGCCATAAATTTATGGAAAAACTCCTCAATACTCGAAATTATTAATGATGCAGTTATATTAGAATATCTGGGTTAACCAGGATATTTCAGACGTTACATGCCCTAATTAGATTTCGTAGTTTATTGAAATTTAAGTTTGTATGCAATGAAATACTTGTATAGTGTCAATATATTCTTGCTTCCCGTATCTTTTCGAAAAAATGGCAAAATTGAAGCTTTAATTAGACATTATCACTGAAGTACACGAAGTCCATCCAGCACGACTATTGGAACTGCATGATGTTTTCTCCAGTTGTGTTCAGTGTTGAGACAGCATCCGGCTTTATACAATTCAAATCTTTCCGAATATTAAAGCATCAGTGCAATTATCTCATTCTCTTATATCATTAACATTTATTAATAAATCGTACAGCCCGTCTGCCTGATGCATTTGTATTAGAGGCATCTTTACATTATACAGCAAAGTTTCTAAGATCCTCTGTTGACACCAGTAGCGAGTGAAAAATAGGAAGAAAATATTCTTTCATAATAAAATCTGTGTGATTGTATGAGTCAAATTAAATAAATTCCCCTTGGGTAATTACTCCATCATGCTTGAAATATTGCTTATGCTGATTTACTGTTTACCTTCCGGATTGGTGAGCTACGCTATGTTGAATAGTCCTCAACAAGTTCGAAGCTATGTCATTGAAAATGTGCACGGTGCACTATGTAACGTAAAGTTCTAATTTCCTAATATAAAAGAATTGATGTCTAAAATGTATAAGGTAAATAGTCAAATGTTAAATACAACTCAAACCAATTTTTCCAATTTTATATCTTACTTAACTTTCTAACTATATTTGAACTCAAGGCATTCACTTTGCATCCTAAATCATAAATTATATAAATGTGAGAGGAAATTGCTGTATTATCCAGAGTCAATAGTTTTCTCCTCCAAAACAATTTACAATTCATAAGTAAATTTAAATTACAAAAAGCTAATAAAGGAATTACTCGCAAAATGTTTAATTAATGCCGTTCCCAATGTATCGTATTTGCAAAGAATGTCTTAGTTGTTATTCACAGTTATAAACTTTCATATTGAAATACTTCTGAGCTCAATTTATATTCATAACATAATCAAGATCACTACATGAAGTCCATCTATCACCCATTTCGTTTAAATCGATTACACTGAAACTGGAAAATATATGCTTTTAGTGTTATAATCTGTTAAATCAGGATATTAAGGATAGATATGCCTTCTTTACTGTCATGCTTACGGTTCAATGCTTTTTTTAACAATGGTAATAACAGTATAAGCCTTAACAATGTACATTTATTATACAACATTGAATAAATTCTTATAAACAATTTCACAAAAATTAATTAGCAATGCAAATTAATTAGCGATATCCGTTGCTACCTTAGCTTAAAACTGCTATTAATTATTTGGTGCATACGTGCAGTTAAGAAGCATACAAATGTTAACCTTTTAAAATTTACTAAATTTTATTTAATTTCGATTATTAATATGTTAAATAATTTGTAAGATCATACATTATTCTGATGGAATAATTAATTGTACTGAGATTACATTTTTTTGGTGATTTAATTTTTTTTAATTAAACTATGAGAAAATTTGCTCAAAAATTAAGGTTCTAACTATAAATAATGTATAAAAAGATAAATATGCATTAAAAACAAATACCGCTTATTAACTGGAAATTTTTTAGACATTTGTATATAAAAAAAAAACTTTGATGAAAATCGGAAATGTTTACGGATGCATAATTAAATAGATATACTGTCTTAGGTGCTGTATTTCTAAACCCCATCATATATATATATATATATAAAATAACGCAAATTTATATATTTCAAACGAGTCGTGTGATTACTCTGCAGTAGTAATTTATCATTAAAATTGCCTCGAGACTAAGTTAAATTAATTAACATATTACACTGGGACAGTTAATACGATAATTAAAGTGCGTTTCACAAGTATTGAGACATCAACTTTTTCCACATAAACAACATCGAAAACGCTTTCAAGTATAATTAATTCAGTAATATTCAGCTTACAATTTCAGTTCGATTTACAAATAAAATTAAGAAATCAGCTGTCTCAAAAGTGTAAAGATAACGGATGAACATTCAACTTTTGTTTATATAGTTGAATCATTTTTCAGAAATAACCATGAAATAACCTATGAGGCATGGTGTTTGCCTAATTCTGCAAATGTTCTTGTTTAATCATAAAGTAACTATGCTATATATACCATGAGAATCGTCGTCAATATTGTAACCCATCGCGAGTAAACATACCTTAAATTTTCTTCTTTGGGTTAAGATCAAGACTGGGTGAAGGCTAGTCCATTACGGTAGCATGATTAGTATCAAAACACCTTTTTTTGGAAGTGAAGTACGAATCCTTGCATTGCTGGGATGCACAATCATCTGCTGCAAAATCGTTATGAGGTAGCTATTGAATACAACTTGGTAATCAGGTAATCTTGGTTTTCAGGTTTTGTTTATCATTCAGATAAGTAATATCAGCAGTTCCATTAAAAACGAAGGCGCCCAGATCATACTAGACTCCCCTTAATGCTGCTGTAAAAAGATTGAGGCTAGGGCTTTAAATAATGACAGTAACAGTTTTAAATATCTGGGCTGTGGGCAATCCAGTTTAAACTTCTCAACGGAGAATATGATAATTATTTATTCGTTCTTTCATTGTATGTCACATGTAGGGTTGCCAACTGTCCCGGATTGGCCGGGATTGTCCTGGAATTGGAATCGCTGTCCCTGATCCCGGATGAATGCCAAATTGTCCCGGAATGTAGATGAAACTATTTCTTTTTTTTAAATTGAAATTGACATCGTGTAAATCCGTTGAACGTTGTGACGCCGTAGTAATCCGACAGGTAGCGTGAACGTCACAGACTAAAGTTTCCGCGATATTTATTTACAAGATCAATTTATATACAGATCAGGAAGTACACGGTGATGGCACAGATGGTGATTGCAATGACAAACTATGGGCAGAGTATTTCAAAAAGCATGAAAAATCGGTCGAGCTGATGAAAATTGTGTCTTTCATTTTGTCCATCCCTGCGAGTAATGCTTACCCAGAGAGAGTATTTAGTCACATAAACAGTGTGTGGACGAAATCCAGGAATAACATGAATATTGATTTAGTGAAGGCGGAATCACAAATACGACTTAATAGTGAATCGTGTGCAGAATTTGCGACCTTTTTAAATACGGACTCACTTGCGAACGAATTGGTGATTGCAGCAAAAAGTGACAGAAAATATTATTGGTAAACCCCATAAAAATATAACGTTAAATTTGTTATTATAAGATTTAAAATTTTTATTATTATTATTATGTAGTGTATATATATATATATATATATACTGCTGGCCACCCAAATTGCAACACCAAGAAAGACAAGAGATCACTACAAAATTTATTTTGTAGATAACATGTTGACCAAGTATCAAATGACTAAATTTGTAGACTTCTGTGAAGTGTGGTTCCTGCCAAAATCAGTAGCCAGAGTAGCCGCCATTGTTGGAAATCACCGCTGCCACACGCCTCGGCATTGATTCAAAGAGACTTTGGATGAGTTCTTGGGGTACAGCAGACCAAGCAGCTTCCACACGTTGCCAAAGTTGATCTGCTGTGGCAGCTGGGGATGGAATCTGGGTCAATCGTAGAGCAACCATGGACCACATGTTTTCTATCGGTGAAAGATCCGGAGAGCGAGGCGGCCAGGGAAGCAATTCAATCTGGCGATTGACGAAGAACCGTTGGACAATGCGTGCCACGTGTGGTCGTGCATTATCCTGTTGAAATATGGCTGTGGGCAAGCCCTGAAGGTAAGGAAGGACAACTGGCTCCAAAACCTCGGAGATGTAGCGCTGGCTGTTTAAAGTGCCGGCAATGCGTACTAGAGGTGTGCGAGAGTGATATCCAATACCGCCCCATACCATAATACCCGGTGCAGGACCAGTGTGGCGGTGCATAACGCAGCTGTTCAGCATCCTCTCTTCACGGTGTCTCCAGACTCGAATGCGACCATCGTGGTATTGCAGACAGAAGCGTGACTCGTCAGTAAAGACAATTTCATTCCATTCTGCCGTCCACATCCTTCTGTCACCGCACCATTAACGGCGCACTGTAAACGGCGTCGAATGGTACGCGCAGACACTGTATGATGCGTTACAGACTGCATGTGCTGTGCTATGGTTCGTGATGTGACTGAGCGATCCGTCACTGCCATGCGCACAATTTGTCTGTCATCACGTGAAGTGGTGGATGCGATCGAACACGCCGGTCCGTCGTACCCTCCTGCATCCAACGATCACATATCCGCATTACAGTTGTTTGGTTTCGTCCAACACGACTACCGATTTCCCTGAAAGATAATCCACAAACTCGGTAGGCCACTATCCTTCCTCTGTCGAACTCGGATGCTTGATCAAAAGATGATTGCTGTTTTCGACGAGGCATAATTGATCTTTTTTTTTAAAAACCACAAGAACAACACAATTGCCGAACTTGAAATCGTCGAAATCTCCAAGCCTTAAATAGCGCTTTGAAGTGGCGCCACAGGCGCGCGTGATGTGCTTCTGAAATTCTAATCATTTGCATATCTCACCTCCGCTAATGCATGTTGTAAATTTCATGTAATTTGCATGTTTCCTTCAGGGTGTTGCATTTACAGTGGTCAGCAGTGTATATATATATATATATATATATATATATATATATATATATATATAGTTAAGTTTCTATAATAGTCAAAATAGAAAATATAAAAATTTAAATTAAAAAAAACTGTATTTTAAGTTTTTCATACATAAAAAGTTTTCTCAGAAAACTAGGTAATGTCTCACTGATGATGATGTTCAGTTTTGAGCTATTTGTCCCGGAATCGTCAGAGGAAAAGTTGGCAACCCTAGTCACATGTAGCCCAACGCAATCGAGGTAGTTTATTATGGTGTTGGGGTACGGGGTTCAACATCCTTAGCATAATGTTACCGTTTTGTCTAATTCGACGATGAACTGTGTCCTTCGAGATGTTAATTCTACATTCTGGGGAACTTGATGCAGGGATAAATTTAGAATCATGAATATGCTCTCGTTGACAGCACATGACTGATCAAACTTTTCTACACAAAAACTCAAATATTGCCTCTGTTTCTAAAGAATAGTTCAATTGAACTGATCCCAAGAGCGTGAGGGTTTTGGAGAAATATGCTCTTTGTTTAGTTGATGTTAAGTTTAAAGTGTGATTCGAGAAGATGTAAAAAAAAAGGACTTCGATAAAGCATGTTGTCGTTTCTATTATAAGGATTGGTCTTGATCAATTCTAAATTTAGTAGAATAGTATTCCCGAAAAGAACATTAAGAATTCCTTGAGAGCTTTAGATAGGGAGCATCACACAAATTAATGTGCTGAAACGATGGAAAAGATATTAAAAATTGAAAGAGCGTAAATTAAAAACTGTCGGGGGAATGAAAGAGGATTAAAGGGGGGTTAAAATTAAATATCTTATGTATGATAGCTTTTCCCTATGCATTTTATCTTGACCTAGGATGTCTCAAAAATTATTTCAAAGAATATTTAATCAATAAATTTACGCTCACCAATATTTCTTCTCGAAATATAAACTCCACCAATTTAATTAAAAATATTCTTTTCAAACATTGTCCAAATCGCATTCTATGATTCAGAATTGACGACAATGTGTATTCTTCAGCTCATCGAAAGCTTGTGTAAATTAGTCCTCTAGTTTACTCACTCTTTTCTCCCTTTTCTGAGTCAATTGGAAAATTAATTTTGTGTTGCCTATTCATAAACTATCCATTTCTCTTTGTCCTCTGAAAGGATGGTTAACAATGACATGAACAATCACGAAAGCAGACACCTTCATCTTTTGCTCTTTCAGGTATATGCCTCGTTGTTGCCTTGTGTACTCCAATAAAACACCACTCCAAAGGCAACGCCCTCTCTCTAACTACCGAATTCATTGTCAGACTTGACTTCGAACATCGCTTCATATGTACTCGCATATAGATTTTTACAACAGTATATCTTGATAAAAAAAAGGTGAGCCATTTATTTATCTTTGTATACAAAAGATTTGAGTAAAAGCGAATAAATTTCTGTTGCTGGATGTTGTTACTACTCACTGTAAGAACGAAAACGTTCATGTAGCTGCCATTTAATCTGGCTTCTGCTTGCCCTTGCGTATAACAACTTGGTGATCAGTCAACTGCCGTAGAAAGAACTACTAAGATACAAGCTTTGCTATCCTGCTGTATGCCTCCATATTAAAAGTTGACGAATACGTATATGCGTGGGAGCTTGCGTGTGTGGAAGTACGAGTATGTACGTATGTGTGTGACAAATGTAAAGTTTTCTTTTTCCGTTCTACTCTGCCGCTTAGAAAATAAGGCCTCTTATGATCCAAATATAAATTATCCCTTTATTTAGTTAAAGAATGAAAAAAAAATGTATATTCCGTCACTTATGAAGTTTTATTTCTTACTTATAACTGTCTTATAAAGCAGATGCAATGAATTTATGCTGCCCGGGCAAATGACACTCTTTCAAATTATCACTATAAAACATTTCACCATTTACCCTATCTAAAATGCATTGCTAACTAAATTTCTGTAAACTAGACGTGATTAAAATGATGGATTTCTTTGTTTCATAATTTGAACATGTCTACAAAAGGGATTAGCTTTTGCATGTAACTTTAGCATCTATTTCAGCTACTAAACGACTCTCCTTGAAATCAAATTGTTTTATCTTAGTGTCTCATTCATTTGATGAATTGATTACAGCATTAAATAGACTGCATTTCTAACTTATTATTTATACCTGTATCATTAGAGTAAAAGGATATATTGGAGTAAGGTAAGAACGTTATTTATATGGAAGTTGCATTCATGGCATTTAGAAATAAAGACAGACATCCGAGTTCTTAATATTTTAGATCACTTAAAAAAGCCATATTTTTTCATTACGAATTAGCTCCAATTTCTTATCCCTTATTTTATTACGTTTGGAACCTTGTTAGGATGAATCTATTTTCTTTTTTTTTCTGTCACAGTTGTGGAAATTGCAGGCGGAGTCGACACAAAATCAATAAACCGTCAGATCGACAGAAGTACGGAACACGAACATGTTTTATGATAGAGAGGGAAAAAAACTCAAGATCAAATGTTATCTCCAGACGAAGAGATTCAGTAAAAGAGGTAACTACAATCTAGTATCAGAGAAAAGTTAGAGAGAATTTCTCGATCACAAATTCATTAGTATCAGAAATGATAAAAATATATCCTGTCATTCCTACCTCTATTGCAAGCTCAAATTTTTTCCCAAAGCTTTCAGCGCATGGCAGAGGTCCTAAATACTTTATAATATACTTAATAAATAATCTGATTATATTTTCTCATGCTTGAATTTTCAGACGTTTAATTTTCTTTTTTAGAACTAGCATATGTAGCATTTCTTCACATTGAAACTTCGTTGAGAGTTAGTTTATACATACATACATACACACACACTCACACACACACACACACACTTACACACACATATATATATATACGTATAACTATTTATTTACTTATTTTTTTTATAAAAGTGAGTTGTTATAGTTAAAGCGACACTCTAAAAAATTAGAGCCATTTGAGAGAGAGACATGAAAATATATACACCAATATTGTGTATCGGAGCACGATATCTCTATGACTATGTATATCTCTATGACTAGCTTTACCTATTTTTTTCATTGATTATTGAACCCTATTAAAATCTAGGTGTAATAAGTTCATTTGAAATGGCAATGAACACTTTTGTACATTTAAATTCAGTATTTATCGCAGTGCTTATGAAGAAAATAAAGAGTGAAATAAGAATTTCCTCCAAAGTAGTTACAAAGTGACGAAAACACACATTATAAAATGTTGAAATAGTCGTGAAATATAGTTTACGATTAAAGATGTGCGAAAAAAGATGTTACGTCAAAAGATGTGCGAAACATGAGGATATTTTATGTCAACGACCTTTCAGCTAGATATGACATTACTGTGTTGCTTTATTATTTTTATCTATTATAAATAATTACAAATTATCTTCCATTACAATAAGTTATACTTTCATGCCTAATCATGACTAAAATCTAATGAAAGGAGAAATTCTAATTAAATTTATTTCTTTTTTTTAAATCTAAAAATAATGTATTTCGAGTGACAGATGATTCTGAATACCGGGCTTCACTATTTTTAAATCTCTCGTCAAAAATCTTAAGCATGCCCATCTTATAATAAAAATTCATAACAGTGAGGCATTAACGGTGTTTATTTTGCATAACAATTTTTAGAAAGTGTTAATAATTTCTTATTAGGGACAAATTTAAGAACTGTTCAGTATTTTTTTTATATTTTTCAATAAAAAAGCAACCATTAAAAAAAATATTTGCTATATTTTTATATTTTTGAATTTCTTGTACCTTATTTCGTAACTTTTTGGAACCTGTTAGGATAAATCTTTTCCGTTTCTTCCTGTCCCAGCTGTGGAAATTACAGGCGAAGTCGACACAAAATCAATAAACCGTCACATCGACAGAAATAAGGAACACGAACATGTTTTATGATAGAGAGCAAAAAACTCAAGATCAAATGTTACCTTCAGGCAAAGAGAATCAGATAAGGGGTAGCTACAATGAAGAGTAGAAGAAAACGATGAAAAGTGTTTCTTGCCCAAATTCATTAGCAACAACGAATCTAAAAATGTATATGCCTTTGTTGTTATTTAAGAATTAGACACTTTTCTCCAAAATTTTTATCTTATGACAAATTTTGAGAATTATTTGTCTTCTGGCTATATTTTCTCACATCTTTTGTTTTATATTTCATTTCAGTTATTATATTTTTTAAATTTAGTATTTATTCATTTCTCTCTTATTTGTCATGTTTAGACCCCTACAGGTTTAGGCATTAATGTCGTCCTTAAAGATAAAATATTTCCAGTCATTGGGATTGTCTTAGGTTATGAAATATTAAAATGCGTATTTTCTTCGCTAACAAGATCTTTTATAAAATATTTCTACGTTTTAACATTTAAAAAAGGAAATTTTTATGTAGGAAAATATCAACAAAATGTTTTGTGATTTTTCCCAGTTAAATTTTATTAGACTATTCTTACAATTAGGAATTGTAAGAAATAGTCTAATAAAATTTAAATGGGAAAATAACAGTTTAATTTTAAATAAAATTTTAATTTTATTTGACTATTTCTTACAATTAAGGACGCCAGATGATGGCCGAATGGCTTGGGCGCTGGCGTTCGTAACCAGTCTGTGGTTTCGAGTCCCACGCTTGGCATGGACGTTTGTAGCCGTTCGGAATCGGCTTTAAGCAGTACGTCTCGGTCAAATTTGCCCTCGTGTAGCAAAAGTTGACCGTAGAGCTCCAAACCAAACCAAACCAAACTACAATTAGGGAGAGAGTTCTATAGAAAATATCTAATATTAGTACATGATTACAATAAATCCAATGTAAAATTTTAGAAGCATTAGTTTTCTAGCCAATTTTCTTAACATTGATCCTAATATGGTATCCCAGTATTCATTAAGTTTCCATGTCATAGCATGGTGATTTGTTTCTATCGATGTCTACATTAAATCTACCAAATCTACGACATAATCCATGAAATGGATTAAAGGATTGAGGTTTTAAGGTATCAAGGCTTGTAATCTTAATCCATGAAAGGGACAAGAGTAAAAAATAACACGTTTTAACAGGAGGTAACAATAAAAAATTAATATTTGACATTTAACTTTAAGCGAGGGGGTTTAAATAATCTGTTGGTTCTCGAGTAACTGAAAATTAATGAAGAATATTTAATCCAAATAAAATTAAAATAATTTAATTTTTTTAGCTTTTCTTATCTCTTTCATAATTCCTTTACGTACTATTTCTCTAGCTGTTTCCCGGGAGGTGGAAACGTCGTAGAAGCAAAAACAAAATACATTCGCAAGAAATAACATATACTTTAAAAAGAATTGCTCTTCATGCTCGTCATAAGTTGTCTTGACACTGTAATAGCATTGGAAGAGGCCTAAAATAGACATTTCATACTACTTCAATTATGTTGCGGCTTAGCAGTAACACCACGCGGCGTCTTTGAAAACGTTTCAGTTTCACCGTGAGCAAATGTTTCATTTTTAAGATTTCACATTGCCATATGTGTTTAGAGATCTTTGATGGAAAACATTAAAGCTGCTTATAGGAGATTTTCTATCTCTAAGGCGACTCTACCCACGTTTCAGTCTGCAATAGCAAAAATACATCAGCATTAGTTGATAGTAAGAAAATAAATCTTAAATAATTGCATTCTGTGTTTCTGAGAGAGAAAAGCCATCAAAACATTTTAAAAAGTATTCGCGTGTTGTAACTTCATAAAAAGTTATTACCAATAATGTTATTTTCTTGTATTTATTTTTGTTAATTTCCATTTTCACAAGTAATTGAGAGGTTTTAGCATCAAAAATGAAAGTTGATGATTTTTTTTTTTTTAGTCATTCTATAAGTTGCAAGTGCAAAATAGAAATCCTTCATTGTTAAACTGTAAATTCAGGGATTTTGTCGAATAAGTTGGTAAAATGACTTACCGTGTTTGTCTATAGTTTTGAGGCAAACCAGTTAATTTACACGGCAAAAATTAATAATATTAGGACTGTTTAACATTTCTGTGGACCCGTGGTAGCCTATCGGTAGCGCTTCGGCTTTCGGTACTGAGGCTGCCCGGATCGAGTCCTGACAAGCGCCGTTAAATAACTTCGTATCTAGGCCGGATATGAGCGCGTTAAGGTGACAATGGACCATGAAAAACTTTTTTTTATTATTTATTAACCAATTGCTATGAAATTTTGTATTCTTATACGGTGTTATTTATAGAGGGAAATTCTAAATAAATAAAAAACACACACAATTAGTTTGTTAATTACTCTATTTAAAAATGCCCCATGCGCATTAATTTTTGTCTCAGATATCTAATTTTCTCTCTTGAGCTAGCTTTATATAGTTATAATAAAAGTTAGTAGCAATATTTGATTTACAGTCATATTTATAAAAACTAGAAAAGAAATCGATATAAATAGGTCATTTTATGCAAAATTTTATCAAAAAAATTTATTTATTGTAAAAATTTTAAGTTGTTTTAAAATAGTATAATGAATTTATTAGTAAGTTTTATTCTAACATATATAAATAATCATTTTATGATATTTTATGAAAATTTAAGAAAAATTAAGACGCATGGAACATTTTTGAAACGACATGAAAACTTGTTTTGAGAAAATGGCATTTAAAGTTTTAATTTGATTAACATTTCCATTATTTACGTTTGAAAAAATAATTATAACTCGGTTAATAATGATCGGATCAACATACTTTTTTTTAATTTAAAGCTGATGTGTTGCAGAATCATTTTCTGAAAGAAACAAAATCGTTTTGGGGACATATTTTTGTCAATCTGAAGGTCCATTGTCGCCTTAAATCCGTAGACCGGAAAGTCTTATAAGGTCAGTGGGTGAGGAAGGTACGATCCCCCCAGACGTCTCCTCTGGGGGTCCTCGGTCAAAATTGTGGTGGCATCTCGCCAAGTCGGAATCCACCCTTGTGGTGCTGTTATAAACCGGAGCCTATATGGACCTGGTCTGGAACTTCCGATCAGAGGGCATTAGGAAAAACAGTAGCAACAAAAACACATGTTCTGTATTATTTTTTATACTAAAAATTTGAACTATCGAGGTGATTAATTCCTTTATTTGCTATCCTATAGTCATATCCTATTGTCGAGTGTTAATTACATGTATTATAAAGTACTGATTTCCAAAAATTAAGATTTTTTCGTTATATTTGATTGTGTCATTCTTTCTCTTTTACAAGGAATACAGGCGTGTAAAATAGTATATTTTATAATTATCTCATGTTATTTTAATAACTTCAAAATAGTATAAAGCAATCAATATCTCCATAATCCCAGCCATTGCATTTTTATAGCGTCGTGAGAATATTATAGCATGAACTAAGTTAAACTGTTGAAAGGATAAAACATATAAAAGTAAAACGTAATGCTATCGACATTTATTTAGATAAAATAAATCCTATAAAGAATAGAGTTAAATCATTGAAAATTTACAAGCAGTTGCGGAGAAACGGAGGCTTTTATTTAATGGAAATAATTTCTTGTTGCAGTGATTTCCTTCTACGAACAGATTTAGAAACAGAATTCTTTTATTTACTAAAAGTGCAACAAATGTGCTGTAATGTAACAAAGTCTGAAAAGTTTCTGTATTGAGTAATAAAATTAATGGAACTTCTTCCAAATAACAGTGATATCGAGGGAATTTGCTTTTATGATGTCTTTTAAATTACAAACTTTAATGCACTTTATAAAACAATGGTTGATGACATAAATTATTGTAAATGCGATCGAACAGCCTATTTTCTCACATGTTCAGCTTTATTTTGATGCTCATTTACGTTATTACTTTTAAATTCCTTATATAATATCGATGTTTAGATCTGAAGATGATGTTTATGATAGAAAAATGCTTTCCAGAAACTTCCTAGTATCATACATAATATCGTTCAAAAAGAGCAGTCTTTAATTTCCATTCATTGATGTAAAAGAGCCTCTAATGTTTTAGATATTTTAATTGCAAGTTGATCTACTTATCTTTTAAGCCAGCGGTTATACTTTTACTCGTAATACTTTTTAATCTTAATTCGCCACTCAATTGTATAAAAATAAGTCAAAAGAACTGATTAAGTGCAAAATTTCTTCCGTCTAATGTTTTTATTTCCTTTTTAGGTTTATAAGCCGAAAAGAAATTAATACTTCTGTTTTATGTTTATTTATTTAATGTCATTGATTTTTAATGAGAAATTGCCTTAAAATAGCCATCAGCAATGTACATACTTAGAATTTATTTTTTTCTATTTTAATACAGTAGGTGTATGTATAGCTTTAGCCAAATCGTTGAAATTTTGGGAGGTTTAATGTTTTGCGGCAACCCATAATTATTTATTGAATTTTTTTTATTTCTTTTGGTTATTTTTCTTATTAGTAAGATAGATAATATCATGTTTCTTAGTTCTTTCCAAACATTCCAACGAATGACTAGGGCGCTGGCTTTCGGAGCCAGAGTCTATATGTTGCAGTCCCACTATTGGTATGGATGTTTATAGCCATTCGGAATAGGCTTTAAGCAGTAAGTCCCTGCATAATTAGCCCTCGTGTAGTAAAAAAGGAATGTAGTGCTCTTAACCAACCAACCTTTTGCATTGGAAAATAATTTTTAAGCTACTGAGGTAATCCTCCAAACATATATAATGAGTGCGCAGGTTTTTAGTGAATTATGTATCAAATTTAATAGAAAAATTGCGATATAAAATACCGTTAACAGAGAAATCCTTTTGTTTAAAATCAGCATGTCTATATGCACCGTTAAATGTATAAGTACTTATATAAGAATACGTCATACGATTATTACATGCTCTCTTATTCATTGAAGGTATTGAAAGGTTTTCTCTCGGTACGAGCAAAGATGTAATAAAAGTAAATGGTATACTAGATGGTACATCTAGTATTCCCTTACTAGGTTGACTAATAATTGTGTGATATGTGTTAAGTAACAATAACAGAAAATTTCATTTTCGGTGGTACTAACAGAGGAAACCCTTTTAAATTCTGAATGGATGTTACAAACTATACAAAAATTTCTTTTTCTAATATTTTGTTGCAATTATATTAAACACACAATTTACGGATGGTTTTGCAATTTTTTTTTTACTGAATTCAGCGGAATATACTGAAAAGAATGAAGATGGAAACTGGTTAAATTGTCTATTCTGAAAATTATTTTGAGAACATGTTGTTAAATCCATCTCATCATTTCTAATAATCCCTAATAATTGTGTGACATGTGATAAGTAACAATAACAGAAAATTTCATTTTTAGTGGTACTGACAAAGGAAACCTTTTTTCATTCTGAATGGATGTTACAAACTATACAGAAATTCTTTTGTAATATTCTTTTGCTATAATATTAAACACACAATTTACAGATGGTTTTGCTATTTTTTTTACTAAATTCAGCGGAATATACTGGAAAGAAGACGGAAACTGGTTAAATTGTCTATTCGGGAAATTATTTCGAGAAAAGGCCGTTAAACCAATCTCTTCATTTCTATGATATATAATAAATGCCATTTATTTTATAAAGATCATGCTACATTTACAGAAAATTTTATTTTGTGTTATAGTGCAGATTTATATAAGTGTATTGTAAGAGCATCGGTGTTTTTGACTCCTGAATGAGCATTAAAAAACCTCTTAGTTTTTCAAACATTGCATAAAACATTTATTCTTAAGAAAATATACTTACTCTCATATGTACGTATATTAAATCATAAAGTAGATACGTAATATAAAACATAAAAGTATAGGTATTTGTATTTTTGTAATTATATCTGCATCATTTAGATTCGAAGACTGATGAGCCATATTTTTATCTTCGTAGAAGACTCTAGCGTGCTAATTTAGTTTGAAAAAACTACAACAACATTTGATGGTATTGTCAAAGAAATTTACTTATGACTTCGCAAGCATGTTTTACAAAATTGTTCATAAACACTTGCAAACAGCGATGAAAATATTCTTTGCTGTTTCCCGAAACTTGCGAATATGTAGGACAAGAGGCATTATTAAATCTGAGTCTATATTAAACCATAAATCTGTATTCAACCATTGTTTTCACATGTGCATTTACATGCAATATATACAAAGGCATTTACAGTTAACCAGTTCTATTTAGCAGGCAGAAATATTAAATGTCTCCTTGGAATGATCTTATAGCAGGATCTTTCTTAGCTTCCTCTGTAAAATGAATGAACGAGTCTAAGAATAGACTGATCTGTTTGTTAGCTTTGCGCTGAGATCTCCCGCTTAAGTCTAATCTTCCCACCGCATAAGGTACAGACGTTAAGACGGCATCGTTAATATCACTTAAATACTCTCTTTCCCCGTGATCACTTATATAACCTTCGCCTACTCTTAAGTACTTTACTGGAGCTTAGGTAATGGACAGCCCCTCAGAGTGAAAAACAGAAATGGGGGGGGGATTCGAGTCTATTCCCTAAGAAATTTTGTTCCCATTGGGAGTTGGTAGAGCTTGTCTATCTTTTACCGGATGTCGTAAATTTGTAACCATATGCCACGGTGATACAACTTCACACAAGAACACGTTTCATCACTGGCTATAAATCGTTATTATGTTGTGAGATAATAAGTAGGTATTAAGACGTGTTATTAATTACGTATTGTATTCTTCTACTTTATCAAGTCCTGCGTAATATTATCTAAATAAATTTGCTTCTGTTTTCCCTACACAATGTTCACATTTTTCTACGCACTTTACGAGAGGATTTTGAAGTAGGTAGGGACAGTAAGTATAAATGTTTATAATACAGGGTGCGGCAGAAAGAACGTTCTGATTTGGAACGTCAATAACAAAAATGCAAAGCAAGATAGAGAAAAAAATATTTTATGCCTGAGAAAAATAAAAAAATTAATTTATCATTAATTATTATTTTATTATTATTTATTTTATTTATTTATACCTTCGGAACGTTCTTTCTGCCGCACCCTATATATAGCTATAAGTATAGTCTTGTTTTTATATAAATACTTAGAGATAGCTGACTTCTACCCTTTCTAGGATATATGTATGTCGAAGTCGCCCTCTAATAAAGTAGAAATGACACTTTTTGCACTAGATAAATAACAAAGTTTATTAATCCCTCGACACATATAACGTGCAGGGTAAAAACAATACTGAGCAAAGACTGGTACAAAATGTTATAAACACTATACAAGGAAAGGAAATTCAAGTACTCACAATATATGTAAAGTTAGACCAGTGATGCTGTACGGTAATCCACTATTACTAACACAACAAACTCTTTATGCCAGAGTGGCAAAAACTCGCTTAGGCTTAGAAGCGATCTAGTTATGAGACACTGAAGGCAACTCGCATAAACAGTTCCAAACAAACCAGTCTCTTCCGTAATCTGGCTACGCGGTATTTATAGTAATGGTTTATGCTGAATTTAGCATTTTTTGTAGCTTCTTTGGATATATGCAAATACAATGATCGATTATTGTTAATCGATCATTAGGTAAGCGTAAGCTTATCGTCGTCCCACCTTGAAGGCATCCAACTCAGATTTTATGAAGACCGGCCGCCGCGAGGGAGCACATCCCAAGCTCCAACACTCAGCAACATATGCAACTTTACCGAGTCACTCCACTGGCCAACCGCCTGCAGAACGACTTTTCGCTACATCACAAACTTTATTAAAGGTTACAAACAGCAAAAACATACATCGAAATAGTCTATGGCAATTGGACATGTTCGTCCATGAGCCTTTTAACGATTTTGTTTACTACTTTACAAAAGTAGTAATCGTTATATAGTTTATACTTTGTGCATTGTCTTGCATTCCCAGGCAGGTCGGCCCTCAGGTCAACAAAGTTTATGCAGTCGAATAGACAGTGCTCGACTGTCTGAATCTCGCCACAACTGCAGCTGTCCGACTTCCCGAAGAATTTGGCCTGATACTGGCCAAAGCTGCCGTGCCCAGTAATCACCTGGTTCCTCAGGAAGTCACATTGGACTCTATCCAAGCTGACGTTCTGGAATATCTCCTGCGTCCGCCTGCCTTTGGTGGACTCATTCCACCTTTCTTGCCAGATATTTAAGGCATATTTCATAAGAATGCCTTTAAGCTGGTTCTTGGTCAGCTTATAGTCATTAATAATGGTGGGAAGCTGAGTCGCTCTTTTAGCGATCTCATCCACCTCTTCATTATTGCTATTACCGGCATGGGCTTTCACCCAGTGCCAAGTAATATATAAGCCGTTGTTATTGATACTCTTTTTTAGGTTCTCCACCAGCCGACATTTAAAGCTCTTTGCTTTGAGCGCCTGTAGTGCGCTCATGGAGTCCGTGAAGACATCGAACTCTTCGGTTCGCGACCTTATTGCGTCCTCGATTACCATCTCTATCGCCCTTAACTCAGCCTGATAAGAGGAACTGTGATCTGAGTTCCTCTCCATTAGGTCATAGAGCCTTACGTTGTTGTCGTACTTGACAACACCTGACCCGACTTTGCCTTCCATCTTCGAGCCGTCTGTGTAGTACTGGGTACTACACCCTGGCTCTAGATTGGTCGACCAGTCTATGCTGCTGATATCCTTGATCGAGTGGATATCGAAGTTTCTCACTTCGCAGCTTTCCCCATCGAGCATAAGACCGTTAAGGTCATAAGCTCCATTCTCATTATGGATCAGGTGTAGTGTCCTTTCTATTTTGGCTCTAATGTCCAAAGGCAAACACCCCGCCAGTACGGCGAGAGTGTCCGTAGCTACTGTTTTGTAGCACTTTGTCAAGAGCAACAGAAACGGTCTTTGGATCTGCAAAAGCTTGTCATTAAGCCTCCTTGTGGTGTTGTACCACGACGGCACTCCATAAAGCAAAATCTTTTCAACGACCAGCTGGTAGATTTCCTTTGCGACGAGTGGTTCGACGAGTGGTTCCCCAAGTCTTCCTGGAGTATCTCAGGAGCTTGTGCATAACAGCCAGAGCCCTTTCCTTGGCGTTATCCAGGTGGGCGTTGAAGTTGAGTTGGTTATCAATGATAACCCCCAAATACTTCACTTCCTTCTCATACTTGATACTTTGTCCACACAGCTTTAGGGTTGGTCTCCTTAGATTTCTGGTGCTCGGCCCCACTACTGTGAAGTTGCACTTACCAATATTGAACTTAAGTTCATTGTGGTTTGCCCAGCTCTCGCACTTGGCTAGAGCAGTGCTGGCTAGGTCGGTAAACCTATACACGGCCTTACTACTGATGAGGATGACCAGGTCATCCGCGAAGGCTTGTATGTGGAAGTCTACATTGTCCTCTTCCACCTTGAGGAGGTCGTTGATCACTAATAACCAGAGAATGGGTCCCAAGGAGGAACCTTTGGGCACTCCCACGTTGTACTTCCACTCCCCTTGACCCAGCTTTATGCTGCGGTCTCGGATATAATCAATAATTAGGTACTTGAGATTCATGTCCATATTTAAACTCTTTATGGCCTCTATAACCCGAATCGGGTTGATAGAGTTAAAGGCGTTTTGTATGTCAAGCGTGATCATACAAGTAAAAAGCTTGTTCCGCTTATTATCACCTATGATCCCAAGTACCCTTTTTAGGGCATCGTTAGTGCTCCTATTTCTACGAAAGCCATACTGCTCTTTAGAGAGTACCCCGTTCGACTCTAGGAACTCCACGAGTCTGTTTGTGATCAACTTGTCCAGAACCTTCCCCATAACTGGGAGGAGGCAGATCGGACGATATGCATTCGGCATATTCGGGTCTTTTCCCGCTTTGGGGAAGTAGACCACCTTCGCTTTTTTCCAGGTGTTAGGAAACTTCATTTTCAGGCACTTATTAAATAGGTTACCCAGTAGCCGGGCATCCACTTGGTGCAGCTCCTCCACTATCGTGAGCGTGAGCCCATCGAATCCCGGAGCCTTCCCTTTATCCATATTATCCAAAGTCAAGTCGATCTCATCGATCGTGATGAGATCTTGAGTCTCTTGGATAGCGACTCTGGGATATTGAACATTGTCAATATTCTTGAAGTGGTGTTGTCGATCATTAGGTAAGTTAGAGAGCGTTACGTCGGCCCATCACTAATGTGACATACAACTTAGTGCAAACCTGAATGACCTCGTCGTCATCGGCGATCACCACCCACGACGCACGAAGTGCGGAGTGCCCCACAGGTCCGTGTTTATTTAGGACAAACGGGGCTCCTGAGAAATACCATATGGCAAGACTACAGGCCCCAACGTCCCTTGTCACTCTTAGCCCGGACAGCCGCCCGGACCCCAGCCGAGACACAAGGAGTCGATCAGTTGCTTAAGCCTTGCGGAGGCTACAGTGACTCGCTCAGGGGATCTACTCCCCCAGGCGAGTCACAGTCGTGTCCACCATTGCCCGACTCCGTGGGCCACACAACGCCCACTTCGTCCTGGGTAGACACCACCTCCACCCGACCTCCACCCTCTGGGGCCGCACCACCAGTCACCCAGAGGCACCGTCGACCTAAGCCTTGTTGGTGCTACACCAGCTCACTCAGAGGATCCCACTCCCCCAGACAAGCCGGAGTCGCGTCCACCATTACCAAGCATCAAGGCCCTCACAACGGCCCTTAATGCCCCGGGAGGACACCACACCAACCCGACACTTGCCCCCATGCCCCAGCCGGACACCAGACCACTGTCCGGTTACCAGCCAGGACTACGAGGAAGTGGTGACAACCGCAGCCTTGATGGTGCTACGTCGACTCGCTCAGAAGATCCCACTCCCCCAGGCGAATCAAAGTTGCCCAATCCATTACCAGATACCTTGGTCCTCACAACGGACCTCGATACCCTGGGACTCGGCCACACCAACCCGACTACGGCCCTCTGGCCTCGATCATTAGGTAAACCTTACATACTGCATTCACACATTATACGATAAGTTTTACTCTGTTAGTAAAATTTTGTTCTCTTATGCAGCACCACGTTTTTCGCAATTGGAACTAAGGAGGAAATTCCGACGAAAGAAACTCTTAGATTAAACACAAAAACACGAGCAATTTCATACACGTTAAAAAAATATTTATGCATTTATCCAGCATAAACATTTTAAATATAAACCCCATACAATATAGCTATGAGTATGACCTTCCCTCCAAACTTTCATTCAATAAACATAAACGTATTTTAACTTGTAAAACAAAACAGATCCACATACACATACTCATTTATATCAATAAAATAACTGCGTACATATGTACGTATATATTTATATACCTTCATGTAGCAATGAGTATTAAAATGCTAGGAATGAAAGACAATATTTACATAAAGACCTCTTTCTAAATTGAGTTTGAAAGACAAGACTTTTATTCTAACGCATTTGAAAATTTAAAATTTGTTTGTGAATATTTTAATATTTGTCCAAAGCAGCTGTCACAATCAGTACGAGATACGATATGGTTCTTGAGATTTTTAATCAGATTACATCGGAAAGCAGTTTCAAAGGTATGAAAGAAAAAAAACTGAAAATGTGAACTTCAAACGACCTTTTATATTAGTTATAATGGTTGTACAAACAAGCATGAAACCCGATACTTTCAACCAAGAGAAAATAAGTCTAGTAAATGATGAAAGGAATTTTATGTATTATCATTTTGATACTTCCTGTTTTAAAGGTTTAACAATTTGTTACATATTTACTCTGAAATGACCATCGAGAAAGGTTTTAAATAATTTGAAAGCAACTTCTAAACATTCTTATAATTTCGATATCTAATCTAAAAGAGAATACGTACAAGTTATATAGAAATCTAAATTAATTTTCCCATACCTGTATGTTATCAAACCAGTTCAGTTTTTGTCGACTTTCCTCTTGAAAGAAAGAAATCGAATGGATGTTTTGTTTAATATAGGAACATAATTTTCCTTATCAACTTACTCGAAAAGAAATGCTATGTTTTATCGAAAATTGATCGACCAAGAGCAGTGGTAAGAAAGGGAAATTCTTCAATCACGTTGCTGACAGCCGGTTGCTTCAGTCGCTCGATAGATGGAAAAGAAATTGTCTTGAAATGAAATTTTGTAAGGTATGGATTATGGAAGAACGGAAGTGGGTATATTTGTGCTGATAAATTGGTGCCTTTGATGAAGCTGACTGACGAAAGTATTACTATGTCAGTGGAGACCGAAATAACTGCGTGTTTAATTTTGGAATATGACATTTAATTATCTGTATTACATACTATTAATGAGCTAAAAGATTTAGTACAGGAATATTCTTTGTCGTAGAGAAAAAAGAAAAGGTAATTTTGTTTTTTTTAAAATTATTTATGAGAATTTTTTTAACTTCCCTATGTACCTTTAATAACGGTGAAAATGTTTAGTCATGGTAAACTAGAAATTTTGGAGAGACTGTTGCGTATTTTAAGAATTTCACATTAATAACTCTAAGAGGACTGGCTTTGCCTTACTCCGTTAATAGTTATTTCTATTTCAAATAGATCTAGCTATACACAAATGACTTGGACCGTAGTATCTGCATGTAATCCTTATTACGTGTAATTTTTTTTATTAATTCATCTTTATTTTAAGATTAATTTCATTTCACCTTTATTATCTATGTAATTATTGATGCAGTTAGAATACAGCCATCTATATCTTAAAAACAGGACTCCCGTAGCCCTATCATTTACGTATAACGTATTATCAAAAGGCTATTAGTTATCTTTGCAAGAGGATAAAATCCACTCGAGGAACCAAAAAGATGGAAAACGCTTGAAAGAAGTTAAATGTAACTCCATTTCACAGACTTTTCAGCCTTTTTAAAAAGAAATTCCCTGAAATAAGTTATTTGAACATTCTAATGCTTTGGGTTTTAAAATCATAAATCTATGTTAACATCTCTGTTAGGTAACACTGATGTCTAAGGAATATTATGGGGGATAATGGAATTAAATTTTCTTTCTTTCAAAATTCTCTTTTTAATTATTTCTTTCTTTCGCTTCAAAAATGTTGAATAAGCTACTTTGAAATTCTTATCTAATATCAGTACAGTTAGTAAGTTTGCAGGTTCATTTTCTTATTAATTTTGTATGGGTTATCATTAAAGTAAAGCGATAATGTCTGCGGTTTCAAGTGCCATTTGTATAGGAGTGTATAACCTTTCGAAAACTACTTTAAACTGTAGTCCCCTGTTTGTTTTGTTGTTGAGTAGCAATAAGACCACAGTGCCTTCAAATCACCTATCTAATTTACATATACAAAAAAATTTAACATTTCGTGTGGGATTTTAGAACAAATATTTCAAATAATAAAGATATTTTAAAAGCTAGAAGTTTATGGTACAATTTTGTATCCGGCATTACAACTTAACTCTTTTATTTAATCTATTGACATTTTTATTATTACATACCAGTCTTGAAATATTTCTGTTTGTTATGAGTCTGAAACAATTTCTTAGAAAGTAAAAGATTTTTCAGTTCATTACCTTAGTCGACATCCGAGCTATAAATCAGGTATGTTGTTGTGACTGATGCCCCTTGACCGACAGTATATTGTCAGTTTAAGTCCATAACGGTTATTGGGCGAATTGGTGCGGCTTCAGTTTTTAATAGCACCACAAGGGTCGGAGTCCGACTTGGCTAAAGGACCGGGCCCGTCGTTTTGAACCGAGTCAAGTGGTGATACTGGAACACTTGACCAGTCAGTCAGTTCCATAACGGCTATGGGGCGAAGTAGTGAGGCTTCGGATTTTAAAAGCGCCACAAGGGTCGGAGTCTCACTTGGCTAAAGGACTGGTCCCGTCATTTTGAACCGAGTCAATTGACGATACCGGGACACTTGACCCCGTACCTCCAGAGGTAAATTTGAGAACTTGGAGGACATTGCAGCCACGACAGATTTTTCATGCACCAGCCGCCATTAGTGTACATGGCGGTGGATTAGTCAGAGACTGGAATCGAACCAGAGACGTTCAGATCAATGGGTCGCTGCCTTTGCCAACCTGGCCACCACGCTCTCATAAATCAAATATAAGACAGCTATTTTCATAACTATTCCGATTAACAAAAATACTCCTAGGTATAAGATACGGGACATTGAAATCCTAAGAACACGCAAGTTTTCTTAACAAAAAAAAATCTGAATTTGCTACATTTGAATGAAAAACCACAACAAAGAAATGAATTTTCCTTTCCTTTTGTTAAACTTGTTCTCCTGATAATCATTTATGGGTTCCTTCTGCATTATAAATCAATTCTAATGCTTACATTACGTAATAAACCTGTATCGGAAAAGTTCTAAAATATCAAGGATATTTCCCCATTTCATATGCGATGGCTATAAAAAAAATACTCGCAAGAAATTTGAAATAATTCCTTAATGATGCATGGGTTGTATTTATTTGTCAACTTGGCCGCCCTCAAGATTTCGAAGATTGAGTAGAACCAAAAATCCTCGGCAGGAGCACCGCGATTTTATTTGATCTGATGTCGGTATTTGTGTTAGGCAAGACAAATGACATCTTTTGAGAAATGGTTCCTCTCGAAAACGTCCCTTTTTACCAATGAAGGAAGCTGCCCTGAAAAAGAAACCTCAAGGATTCTTCTTAAAAAGGGAGCATTTTTCTGTGATAGAGGGGGTCGGGACCCTGGCCATTTATACTAGTGGTGGGCATAATAGAAAGAGCAGCATCGGGCAAAGAGTGAATGTTGGGGGTGATGGAACATCATCTGTCGCAGAATCTATGAAGAAACATGCCAATCGATGCGGCTCGCGGGATTTGGGATCAAGGAAAAGGAGGTGGGGGTATTTCTCCGCCACACTTCGCCCTGAAAACGGAATCCCGGTTTTTTTTCTTCTCCGTCAGATGGAGGCTCAGATTGGAGATCGATGGCTTGCTTACGGTGGAAATTACTGGCTTGCGTCAGATTTGTTCAAATACTCAGAGCCATTATCTGTGATCACTTTCTTTGCGTTCGTATTAACTCATGTATCTTGGATCGGCTCAGACTAAGCTTAATTTTTCTCGGATATCAGAGGTTTATTTCTAAAATGACCTACAAAAGTAGATTTTTCTAAAATTTCATTTGTGGCATTGTTTTTTTTTAAAAGTTTGAAGCTGCAAAAGTAATTGATGTGCAAAAAATGTCTGAAGTGATTAATTTATATTGATGCTCTTTAATATTTTCAATATACGGACAATTTCTTTTGGGAAAGGCAAGAAGGTCAGGGTTTAGATTATATATATATATATATATATATATATATATATATATATATACACACTGCTGGCCACTGTAAATGCAACACCCTGAAGGAAACATGCAAATAACATGAAATTTACAACATGCATTAGCGGAGGTGAGATATGCAAATGATTAGAATTTCAGCGCAGACGCACATCACGTGCGCCTGTGGCGTCACTTCAAAGCGCTATTTAAGGCTTGGAGATTTCGGTGATTTCAAGTTCGGCAATTGTGTTTTTCTTGTGGTTTTTTCAAAAAAACGATCAATTATGCCTTGTCGAAAACAGCGATCATCTTTTGATCTTGCCGACAGAGGAAGGATAGTGGCCTACCGAGATTGTGGATTATCTTTCAGGAAAATCGGTAGTCGTGTTGGATGAAACCAAACAACTGTAATGCGGATATGTGATCGTTGGATGCAGGAGGGTACGACGGACCGGCGTGTTCCATCGCATCCACCTCAGCGCACCACTTCACGTGATGACAGGCAAATTGTGCGCATGGCAGTGACGGATCGCTCAGTCACATCACGAACCATAGCACAGCACATGCAGACTGTAACGCATCATCCAGTGTCTGCGCGTACCATTCGACGCCGTTTACAGCAGAGTGGTCTGTCCGGAAGACGTCCATTGCTTTGTCTACCCTTGACGTAGAACCACAGACGACTCCGCCGCCAATGGTGCGATGACAGAAGGATGTGGATGGCAGAATGGAATGAAATTGTCTTTACTAAAGAGTCCCGCATCTGTCTGCAACACCACGATGGTCGCATTCGAGTCTGGAGACACCGTGAAGAGAGGATGCTGAACAGCTGCGTTATGCACCGCCACACTGGTCCTGCACCGGGTATTATGGTATGGGGCGGTATTGGATATCACTCTCGCACGCCTCTAGTACACATTGCCGGTACTTTAAACAGCCAGCGCTACATCTCCGAGGTGTTGGAACCAGTTGTCCTTCCTTACCTTCAGGGCTTGCCCACAGCCATATTTCAACAGGATAATGCGCGACCACACGTGGCACGCATTGTCCAACGGTTCTTCGTCAATCGCCAGATTGAATTGCTTCCCTGGCCGCCTCGCTCTCCGGATCTTTCGCCGATCGAAAACATGTGGTCCATGGTTGCTCTACGATTGACCCAGATTCCATCCCTAGCTGCCACAGCAGATCAACTTTGGCAACGTGTGGAAGCTGCTTGGTCTGCTGTACCCCAAGAACTCATCCAAAGTCTCGTTGAATCAATGCCGAGGCGTGTGTCAGCGGTGATCTCCAACAATGGCGGCTACTCTGGCTACTGATTTTGGCAGGAACCACACTTCACAGAAGTCTATAAATTTAATCATTCGATACTTGGTCAACATGTTATCTACAAAATAAATTTTGTTGTGATATCTCTTGTCTTTCTTGGTGTTGCAATTTGGGTGGCCAGCAGTGTATATATATATATATATATATATATATATATATATAAATGACATAACATGTCTTGTAGAAGCAGATGGAACAGAGTTGGTTATTGGGACTCAGTAGATAGGCGATTTCGTTAATATAGTTTTATTGTCGTTTATATGCAGTTTCCCATAGGGGGGGGGGAGCTAGACCGAGTGACATATGATATGAACAAACAGTATCAGAAAAAAGGCCCGGCTTTCAGCCGTGTTTACATTTTTATTTCGGGAAAATACAGAAGAGGTGATGCAAAGGTTATTCCCTATGACGTTATGTTACGTCATGGACTAGGGCGTGTCCAATGATTCTTATCGGCTCAGTTTCCCTAGACAGGGGTTGTCTTTAAGTCTATAAGGATCTTTCTCTGTCTATAGGGGAACGAAGGGATTAAGTACTGCAATTCTTATGAGAATTACATCATCTCTAGAAATCGAATAAATTATGTGTTAGAGGAACATGAAAAGGTCAGATTATTAATATAAAAATTTTTATAATTTATATATATATATATATGTGTGTGTGTGTGTGTATGTAATATCGGCATTACATCACGTCCTTAAATTATAACCTGAAAGGGAAAACTAGCTCATATTTACATGGCTGGAGCTAGACTCAGCGTGAAAGGAATAAAATTAAATTTAAGTGCAGTCGGGCCAAACTTAGTACATAGTTTATTAGAGGGAAAATACACTGCTAAAAAAAAATAGGGGAGCAAGCAAAGAAGTTAAGAAAACCGTACGAGACAGCCGCGTCTTGGCATAAAATGAATAGTACACGCGTATCAATGCGCAATACAGAAAAAAAGACGTAAAAAAAAATTTGTAATTAAACTTTAATTCTTTGAAAATATGGAAAAAACATGAAAAGATGATTTAGGGCGACAATTTGGTTACATGTAAACGAAAAAAAGAAGTATTGTTTCGAAAAGATGCAAGATTTTTAATATGGAGTGTGGTCTCCTCGAACAGCTAAGACTGCTGCACACCTGATTTCCATGGATGCGATGATGTTGTCGATAAGACTTTGGGGAATACTGTTTCACTCCTCAAGAAGTGCAATCTCCAAGTCTCGGAGAGTAAAAGGAGGCCTTGGTCTCGCAGGAATGCGTCGTCCGAGCATGTCCCACACATGCTCGATTGGATTCAGATCAGGAGAGCACGCTGGCCATTCCATACGCTGTATTGTTTCAGCTTCAAGCATGTTCTCCACATAACGAGCTGTATGCGGTCTGGCATTATCATGCTGGAAAACAAAGGAATCTCCAATGGCTGAAGCGTAAGGTATGACATGAGGTCTCAGTATCTTGTCTGCATACCTTCGGGCCGTCAAAGTACCATTCCGAATGATATGCAGGTCCGTACGTCCACCTATGCTGATTCCACCCCATACCATAAAACCAGCTCATCTGTATTGTGACCTTTCACGAACGAATGTGAGGTTATTTCGAGTGCCAGTTTCCCTCCATATCAAAACACGTCGGGTGTCACACTCCAGACTGAATCAGGACTTGTCTGTAAACAGCACTTGGCTCCAATCATGTTGCTCCCAATCTCGATGTTCAGAAGCCCATCTTCTTCTGGCCGCACGTGGCGTGAGATCAACAGAATGCAGACCATTGGCCTACGTGCATAGAGACCTCCCTGATGAAGCCTATTACGTACTGTTTGGCTGGACACCCTTCGTCCTGTTGCCAAGAGCAACTGTCTTTGCAGCTGAGTAGCATTGTCTGTTCTGTTTTGACGAGCTGTTAGCAGTATATACCGGTCATCAGTTGCTGTAGTGGCGCGTGGCCGACCTTGCCCTGGTCGACATCTAAAATTCCCTGTTTCTTGGAATCGATTCCACAGCCTTGCAACGACATTTCTGGCGACTCCAATAGCGTCCGCGATACTACGTTGTGTTTGCCCGGATTCAAGTCTGCTTATAATACGCCATGCCATCGATTCCGGTAAATCACGTTGTTGAGACATTTTCAAGTCACCTTTTCTCAAAAAGAATAACTGAGCAATCGATTTTCACAGTTAAGGCAATGAAAACAGACGTTTCTGCAACATCCCGATTTCCGCCCTTATGTTCTTTTTCTGGTTTTTGACGTCATGAACTTTGATTTGCATATGAAGTTTTCTTCTGTTTCCTGCTAGGCTTTAAATTATGGATGATTTATTTTATGTTACTTATCGATGTAAGTATTTGCGTAATTTCGTTAAAACCATGTGCTCCCCTAATTGTTTTGAGCAGTGTACATCCGTTCATTCCAGAAGAACGGCTCGGAAATTTTATCACCTTTCAACATTAAACGCGAGTGGGCGAGGTAGACATGTGATTATTATTTGTAGGGTCAGCAGATTTTGGGGCACAGGAAGCTAACCCACTCCTGAATTCGGACATATACACGTGTAGAAATGCAAAGGCATTCGATTCATGGGAAGTTCTGTGGCTAAGGGTTTTAAAGCTATGAATTAATATAACTGGGGATTAGATTTAAGAAAGGCAATTTAAATGCCAGAATGGAGGGCATAATATTTAAGATATTACAAACACACGCGCACACGCACATATATTAGTACAGTTGGCTGTCTTATATTTGACCATGTATGTAGGATGAGTTATTAATTTATATTTTGGTAGTATGTAGAATCGAACAAATAACTCAATAACTTTTCTTACAGGGGGTATTAGTTTTCGTTTAAACGTTACGTACACTTATTCCACTAAAACAAGGAATCATAGCATTGACTGGTGTTTAAAGACATTTAATTGTTTGATTTTGTTTAGAGACTTGTGTATGTAATTCCAGTGCATTTCTGTTATAGGGGCCGTGGTGGCCTTGTGGTACAGCTCGCTGGTTTTCGGTGTTGAGGGTGCTCGGATCGAATCCTGGTGAAGCGCCACTAAAATGCCTCCGTTTGTGTCGTCCCTTCATAGGGGGCAATGCTGGTCCGCCAATATGGCGCCCCCATAATAAAATGGCCAGCAAAACTGCAGTAAATTATAGGCGAATGTATTAGTCTTCTAGGCAAGTGCCTCCGGTATGAAAAAAAAATTCTGTTATAAATTTTGAATTAAAAATGGAAATCGTGAAAGCAGTTAATTAATACAGAAAGAGGAGAGATAATGAAAAATAATTTAATAACTAAATTTTGAACCTATGCATAGAGAACCAAAACCCGCTAGACATCCCTGTGCAACAGGAAATTAACAAATAAGAAAGAAAAATGCTTAATTCTCCCTTATAGCGTCATTACATGACACACTGTATGAAATAATGAAAAACAGTGTTTCTGAAGAGCTATTCTTGGTAATTTCTCTGGTATTACATACTGAAAAAAATGGTAGTAAGTGAAATATACCGTCATCTGACGAAACAGAACGAGAAAGGAAATTTATTGCGGTTTCTCAGGTTAAAAAAAATTCTTCTGAAACAAAACTTGGAGCAAGCACCAGGAGATTCGAAAAGTTGGTACACTTTGAGAAATTCACTACTCACTGATTTCTAAAGTTTATAAAGTCGAAAAAATATAAATGGTCGAAGAGAAACTGTTAATTACCATCAATGAATGAAAAAGAATAGACGACTTCTTTTGTAGAAGATATTAAATTATTGAAATTGATATTTTTGTAAAACATTAATTTTATAAATAGACAAAAATAAGATGTGAATTTAATAAAACGAAAATAAAATTACTTATTATAACGACAATTTAATTTACAGTTAGAGGTATTTCAATATCAAATTAGGAAAAAAATAAAGCACTCTATTATATGCTTGATTAGACTTTCATTCCAGTTAATTAAATTTGCAATAATGAGTTTAGTCAATTTAATTTGATGTAAAGGTATATATATTTATCAAAGTATGTTAAACAAAAGCAGTTTATTGTATGCTTGATAAGAGTTTTATGATAGATGTTAGATATAATAATATAAGTACTTCTCCCAACGGTTGTCTATGTGTATGAGAACACACACACACACATATATATACACTCTGTCACAAACAAATATATGCACCCAGAAGAAATCGAGCTACTATCACGAAACTTGGCAGGAATGTAGTCTGGTAAAAGATATGCAAATGATTAAAATTTCGACGCCAATGAGACAAGGGTAAGTGCGCTATGCGCATATGAGATGCGCAGCTGGGAGAGTTTAAAAGCATGATTGCTCGTGCCATAGGTTATTCAAACAAATCTGTCGACTTGGACGGTATTGTGACTAGAGATGCCTCTGAGACCTAACCCGCGACAGTACGAACAATTGTCGGACTTTGAGAGGGGGTGTATGGTAGGCCTCAGAGAAGCAGGTTGGTCGAACAGGCGTATCGGTCGCCACCTCGGTCGGAGAGATATGGTAGTTGCTCGGTGTTAGCAACAATGGATCACAGAAGGGATAGTCTACAGTCGCGGAGGGTTAGGGCGTCCCAGGAACAAAAATGCGCGCGAGGATCGTGCAATCATAAGAGCGGCCACGTCCGCACCAACAACGTCGCTACCAATAGGTTCGACTCCATTTACCATCTTCCAGACATCTGGTGGTATCAAGGGAAAGCATTCGGAGACAACTGGCCGACGCAGGTATAAGGAGCCGACGTCCATTATGACGCCTACCACTGACACCACATCATAGGCAGTGTCGATTGGATTTTTGCCGACCTCGGGCAAGCTGGAGTGTGACCGACTGGAGGCGTGTGATCTTCAGCGATGAATTCCGATTCAGTCTGAATGCTAATGACCAGTGCATACGCGTGTGGAGGCTTCCAGGCCACCGGTCCGATCCGGCATTTGTTGTCCAGAGGCATACGGCGATTACGCAAGTTTTGACAGTGTGGGGAGCGATTTGTTGGGATCAACGATCACCTCCAGTCGTACGATCCAGTCGTGACACGATCACCTCCAGTCGTACTTCAACGCACTTTGATGGCATGCAGTTATGTGGACCAGATTTTAACGCCAGTTGTATTGCCTATGCTATCAAGTCGCCCAGGTGCCCTTTATCAGCAAGAAAATGCTCGTCCACATATTGCGTGATTCTTCCAACAATGTCTTCAAGGATATGACGTACTCCCATGGCCTGCCAGGTCACCAGACCTCTCGCCAATAGAGCACGTGTAGGACGTGCTTGGGAGGCAACTGCAGCCGTCCCGGAATACTGGCGAATTAACTGCCCAGTTACAAAGATTATGGCATGATCTTCCACAGGAGGTTATAGGTGACATCACTGATTCGATGCCACGCCGTGTTTCGGCTTGTATAGCTGCCAGAGGTGGATTTACTACTTAGGGCTTGAAAAAGTTACAAATCAGTATCTTCTTAATAAAACGGTCTGTTTTTGTAATGGTTTGCTTCTGAAGTTTGGTCCGCTTCGGAATTTGTAATCATTTGCTTATCTCCTCCTACGCTACATACATGTTAAGTTTCGTGATAGTAGCTCGTTTCCTTCTGGGTGCATATATTTTTTTGTGACATAGTGTATATATATATATATAAATCGTTCACTCCTTTCAACAGTGTCATATCTCAAAAAGCGAGATTTTTCAGGAGAGTGATTTTAAAGTGTAAAGGTTGGATAAAATGTATTAAAGATAAATATTAATTCTGCTCTCTAGTGGCTTAATATTGAGCGGTTAGCATCGTGAGCTTCCATAAAGATGGATTCGATACGAGTGCCGTCTAAGAAATGGACGCTAATGTGCCACCCCTTGTCAGCGGCAGTTATTGGTTTATCTATATGGTGTTTCCATTATGAGGTAGCCAACTTGTCCTGGCACTTTTCCTGGCACTTTTCCTGAGGACAAGTACGGGGCAGACTTTGGGGTAAAAACTTTCAAAGCTTGGTGATGACGGACTATAGTCAGACGTAAGATGTGCCTATTATACTCACAAAGACTTGCACTTCGGTAGAATAGTATACGTTCACCTAAATTGGAGTCAAAATCAGTAAAACGCAAGACCACATTTAATTTGTAATTTCTCTTTGTGTAGCCAACACAAAGTACTGTTAATGGGAGTATATTGGATGAGGCCAAATCGTTGAACAGCTTTTAGTATGTGTTGCTTGAGATTCCATTCGTTTCAGTCAGTCAAAGTTAGATTTTGTATAACCTAGTTTTCAAGGGACTTCTCATGAATCATTTATCAGTTTACTAAAACTACATTTAGTTTCGCTGTTTTAAATTATCTTGATCAAATACCGATCTTTTGATTAATTTATTCTATTTCCTATGAAGGACATACCAAAAATTAATTCGTTTTTATAAAATATACTTATTTTCTTTGCAGAAACATAAAAACGGACAATCTTTACAGACCTGTGGTAGTGCTTTACAGACCTGAGGCGCCATATAGATTGTTGGTTATTTATCTACGGAAAATTTAATTATTCATCTTGAAACAAAATTCAGTTGTAATCAGTTCCTATACTCAAGAAAACACTTCCCTTTACCCTTGTAAAGCTGAAACGGTAGGGCTCTATTCCGCGTTTTTTATCTCGGTATCTGGCTGTAGCTAGGAATCCATGTCTCATCTTCACATATTGCATCTTATTCTGACATAAGGATTTATTACTTATTCGTTCTTACAGTAGGAAAAGTTTTTGAAAGACATTCGAATTTCATTGTTTCAATGTTGATAACCGGGTCTTTCACCTGGGAGAAAAATTCTGACCGGGCTCTTAATGTTTGTTCATTGATGATGAATATGAACCCTTATTGTTGTGTCCCCCAGCGTCTTTGGTCTGCTAGCAACAGCTCTCGCAGAATTCCCCTAGCTAACTCTAAATGTAACTAGGCAGCAGTATAGGTGAATTATATGCTTAACCATAACTCATGTCTAGAAAAGTCATTATTTCACTCTGCCCTTACTCGACGAATTCATGTCACGATTCTTAAAACTTTCCTTGCTACACTAAGTGTACTTAACTTGACTGTAGAGGGTTTATCACAGAATTCCTTCTATATTGTAGCTACCTACTTCCCCCATTTTTGCCATGCATTACTGCACTAAGTAATTCTTGGCAATAATTGCGCATAGTAATTCGCTGATGAATTTCAATGAATTTCAAAACAAAAGACAGTGGGCTATTCCGCTTTAGTGGATTTGGTTTGACTAAGGAGGCCTTGCGCTAATCAAGTCCATCTAATCTCTTTAGTGCGTGACTCTAGTGGGATGACCATTTGTATGCTGATGCTCTTATGTCATGTTGCATACCTCTACTAAACTATAACCTGCAGTCTCTTTACGTCAATGGTGTTAAGAATATTTATCGAAATTTGGTAGGCTTTGAATGAGACTCAATACTGTGTTAAAATAGCCAAAGCATCAATTCTTAATAAATAAATAAAACTTATCTTTTCTCCCTTTTTAAACAAAAAATTGGCTGTTGGGACTTTGAAACTGACTAAGAAGAAACGGTTTTAACAAGCATCCACGAGTATGTAAGAATTTATTTATACAATCGGATAACTTTCAATGTATTACTGAATCAATGATATATATTTTTTTGATTCAAAAAGGTGTGAATTAAAGATTCATCAATACTAATTCTTGTAAGTTATTTTATTTGAATTGCATTGTTAAAGCTGTCTAATTATTTTATCTTAATCAATGATCTAAGTTAAACAAAACTGCGTACAAGCGTAATGTAAACTCTCGCCAAATAATGTAGCCTATATTAAGCGCTGTAGTTTTTAGATAAGATCGTATTGTATCCTTTTAGAGAAGGGAATGCAATTCTGAATCAACAAAACCTTTGTACTTTTTTATTTTGCTCAATTTTGGATCAATGAACTTTTTTATTTTTCTGCTAGTTTCCGAACCAACCATACGAGCACTCAGTGTTGTTCTTTTTATTCCTGTTGCTTTATCACTTAAGATTTTTATACTCTTTTTTTTCCTTTCATAGTTTTCTTTATAATTGTGTACTCAGTGTGCATTGTATTGAGAACATTTATGGCGTGAGACTTTTTTTAGTAGTAATGCTATAACTGCCACCTTTAGAGTGATTCGGATTTATATGTTTGCAGCAGAATTATGTATTTCGTTGCAATGCTTTGAGCTTTAATGCTCGAAGAAATTTTTGGGAATGGTTTCATAATTTCTCAAAGAAGACACGTTTCAAACTATTATTTTTTTAAAATTTGAAGACGTTATATTCAATTAATGATTTTTTTTGTATTTATTGTATCCATAAATAATAAGAAAATATTTTCTGTAAGAATCTAATAATTAGAATTATTATATGTATGAAAAATAGATTTAAAGCTATTGAGATAAAAATATATTATATTTCCCTTTTCAAAGTTACTAGAAATTAATGGATTTTATATTTAGAAAGTGCAAGGAAACGTTGAAATTTACCCAAATACATGATTCTCCTAAAGTAATAGGTAAACTGAGAGAACTTTCTAGAAATAATGATTCATAACATATTAAGTACAGAAAGTTCTAAGATAATAATTGGTTATTATATTAAACTCTACTTTTCAGATGCCTTTTGGAAAGAATTCATATAAGCCATTTAATGATAAACTTCAGAAAGATAATATTACATACAAAAATTTCTGAATATGTTAATCCACTATTATATATTCAATTATAATTATTAGGGGCCATTACACAGCAATACCAGTTCTTTTTTTGTCTTGTATATCCAAATTATGTAAAATACTGTTTAAAAATTTAAAAAGTTTTTTTATTGTAAGCATATTTATATTTACTAATTTGTTCATCGTATTCAAATGATTTTGAAACTACACTGATCACAGGAATATCTTTTCTTTTTTAATACACTTTTTAATTTGTTAAATTATACTGAAAAAAGAAGTAAAGAAAAATTTTCGTCCTATAGTAATAGTATAGTCCTTAAAGTCCTAAAGTAAGAAGCATTACCTGGCGTATTGCCTGGTTCAATAAACATTACTTAAAATGTCATTTATAAACTTAACAGTTTCTAGTTATTTCTGCATTTATGTAAATTAATTTTCAAATATAGCAGGAAGTATATAAGCAGGAAGTGTATAAGCAGGAAATAGATCCCCACCCCTCCGAACAGTTGCGCGCACCCACCCACGCACAGACACCCACATTATACTGAAGAGCCAAAAAAAACTCGTACAGCCGTGCGTATGCAAATATCGGAGATATTCAACCAAAGATATTCAACCAATCAGCGTAATGCGATGCGGTCGGCAGCCCCTATATAAGAAAAAGGTGACTGGCGAAGCTGTTAGATCGGTTCCTGCTGCTACAATGGCAGGTTACCACGATTTATGTGACTTTGGACGTGTTGTTATAGTCGGCGCACTTGAGATGGGACATAGCATCTCCAAGGTAGCAATGCAATTTGGATTTTCACACACGACCATTTCACGAGTGTGCCGTGAATATCAGGTATCAGGTATAACATCAAATCCCCGACGGCGGTGCGGCCGGAAAAAGACCTTGAAAGAACTGGACCGTCGACGACTGACGAAAATCCTTAAATGAGATAGATGTGCAAAACTTCCTCAAATGGCTAAGGATTTCAGTGCTGGGATCAACAAATGTCAGCGTACGATTTGGGCTTTCGGAGCTTCAGGCCCATTCGTGTACCGTTGTTGACTGCACGGCACAAATATTTACACCTTGTCTGGGTCCGCCAACACCTCCATTGGACTGTTGATGATTGGAAACACGTTGCCTGGTCTGACGAGTCTCGTTTCCAATTCCATCGGGCGGATAGACATGCACGATTGCGAAGACAACCTCATGAATTTATGGACCGTACATGTCAACCGGTTTCAGCTGGTGGGGCATCTGTGATGGTATGGGGCGTGTGTAGTTGGTGCGATATGGGACTCCTGATACATCTAGAAGCGACTCTGAGAGGTGACAGGAATATAAGAATCCTGTGCGATCATCTACACCCATTCATGTCTATTGTGCATTCCGACAGACTTGACAACTCCAGCAGGACAATGCGACCCCTCCCACTTCGAGAATTGCTACCGAGTGGCTCCAGGATCACTCTTTTGACTTTAGGTGGACACTGGAAGTAGCTAAATCCCCAGACATGAACATTATTGAGCATATCTGGAATGCCTTGCGACAGGCTGTTCAGAAAAGATCTCCACCGTCTCGCATTCCTATGGATATGTGGACTGCCCTGAAGGATTCCTGGTGTGAATTGCCTCCAGGATACCTTCAGACATTAGTTGAGTCCATGCCACGTCATTTTGTGGTACTTCTGCGTGCTCGTGGGGGACCTACGCCATATTAGGCAGGTGTACCAATTTTTTTGGATCTTTATATATATATATATATATATATATATATATATATATATATATATATATATATATATATATATATATATATACTGCTGGCCATTAAAATTGCAACACCAGAAAGGGAAGCAAATAACAAAACTTTACTTATTATACGTATACAGCATAGCAGGAAGAAAATATGATTAAATGTGTAGGCAATTTAGGGGTATACAGGGTCCGAAATTAGTACACACAGCTGCCGCCTCTGGCAGCCAAAACGGCACTAACCCGGTTAGGTATCGAGTCGAACTGGGCTTGGATGACAGGTACGGGCAAGTCATTCCATGCTGCTTCAAGTATATGCCACACTTCATCAATCGTAGTGGCTGGAGAGTGGTGGAGGCCCAGTCTCTCAGCAACTCATATTACCAGATGTTTTCAGTGGGTGAGAGATCTGGAGAACGTGCTGGCCAGGAAAACAGTTGAACATCCTCTGTGCCGAGTTAGGTCAGGACACGATGGAAAACATGCGGTCTTGCGTTATCTTGTTGAAAGATGACGTCTCCGAGGTCTCGAAGATAGGGCACAGCCACCGGCCTGAAGATCTGGGAAATGTAACGCTGGCTGTTCGGATTACCGACGACGCAAACAAGAGGTGTTCGTTTCGAGTACCCAATGGCCCGTATCATCACACAAGGTGCAGGGCCCGTATGACGATATCGAATGCAAGTAGACCACGTGCGGTCTCCTTGAGGCCTCCAGACACGGATATATCCATCATGATGCTGCACGTAGAACCGGGGATCGTCTGAAATGGCAATGTGGTGTCGCTCCTGTATCCAGTTTTATCGTTTGGCACACCACTGTCGTCGCGCGTCTCTATGCTGCAGTGTCAAGGGAAGCTGCAATAATGGTTGCCGTGCAGACAGTCCATGCTGCTCCAGACGTCATCACACTCTCCGTGCGGATACTTGTGCTGTGTAAACAAGAGCATTTCCTGACTCAAGGTCCGTGATATAGCTGTACAATCCTGGAAGGCCAACCTGACAAAATGTCTGTCTGTCGGGCATTAGTGCTGGGAGGCCGTTGAGATCCTGCATGATGTTCAGTATGACCCCTTTCAACCCATCGATACCATATTTTCATGGCAGTCATTGTATTCCAACCAATACGAGTAAATCGTGGAACGATAAACCGCACTCTCGATAGGCCACGATCCTGCCGCTATCGAATTCCGACACTTGCTGGTAGCCGTTTCACCTTCTTGTACGAGGCATAACATTATCTTCTCATAAACAATCCACATTCAACCTGCTGAGAAACCTGCTGCGTAACTTTCCTTTTATACAGAGTTTGAGATGACGTTTCTCCCTTCTGCGTGGTTCGATTGCACTTAAATGCTAACCATTTGCATATCCTAGCATCTTCTTCCTTTCATGTGAATTTGACGTTTGTATCATCCCTCCTTCATGGTGTTGCAATTTTAATGCCCAGCATTGTATAAATAAAATTTGTAAAATTGGTAGCATTGTTTATGCAGAGATCCCGTTAGTTTTCTTCTTACAAAACATGCGTCTTACACATTCCTTTTGTTAATTACGGTTAAAATACGCACTATCGGATCAAAAGTAAATATAAAATATATATTATCTGTCAGTTTTGTCATCAATTAGCTAATTATACAAATTTGAAAAGTGAATTTAAGTCTTTTAAAGGCATTAAATTATTCAAATGAGAAATTTTCATTAATGACTTAAAAATGCACATTTGGATAAAGTACCGCTACAATTAATAATACTTCTGTGTTGTGGTATCACATTCAATTTGTATAATATCTACCATATTTTTCCGCCAACCGAAAATAGCTGAAATAAACTATTTGATTGATGACCTCATATTTCATTTTCTTGTTTTTTCTAAGCATAAGAAAATAGAATGGCAGAAGAAAAAAACGCAATTTCTTTAACTATAAGAGTCGAAAATTCATCCTTTAACATTACAATAAATATAAATGTAATACACGCATTTTAACTTGGATTCACCCTTTTCCTTTCTGTGTGTGTGTATATATATATATATATATATATATATATATTTATATAATATAATATAAAATAAAATATGATACATAACCATCCTTTACTTTTCTTTTCAAGACTTTTTCTTAACAGTGTCTTAAATTTGACTTTCATTCAGTTAAGATTCTTCAATAGCTTTCACGTTTGAATCATGCATCGCGTAAATTAGAGAATATTTTTGTGTCGGATCCAAAGTCCCTTTCGAATATATTTGTTCTTAATTTTTCTATTACGATAGTATGCCTAGAAGAAAAATTAAGAACAACTCTCCTGAAAAACTCTCCTTAAGAACAACTCTGTTCAAATTTTTATTCGAAATTAAAGTATTATCATTAGAAGTATTTAATTTCAAATGAAATAATCGAAATAATTAAAAATCCCTGAGATCCACTTCAGTGAAATAATTCTATTTGTCGATTTGGCAAACGAATATAAATGGAAAAACAAAACTCAACTCATTATTTTTCTTTCCCACCCTTTTGCATGCATGTACATGAACATGTGCCTACAACGTTCTTATATGACATAGAGTGGATTCTGTTTGAAACTTGTGTTTAATCAGACTACCTTTTAAACTGTTAAAGATTCGAGGTAGTGCCGCAATTTATAATTTGAATGAATGCCATGGATGGTGGATGTGGGGCAAAAAATGTGAGGAATGTGGACGCTAGCGTAACATTTTTAACTATAAATTCTCTTCAAATAGGTTTGAATATATCTGTTCAGGGGGGGTTTTTGCACGTTCATTTAACTATTTAATGTTTAAGTGACAATTCCATCATGAATAGGCCACTTCATTAACAAGAAGCAACTTTGCTATAAAGGTATGCATGTGCTACAACACAAGAAATTTAGGTAGATGGTAGACATAAAATGGTAGATATCATTCTTATGTCTCATCGGATACCTTAAGAATGCATTCAAAGTCAACATAATCTCGTAATTTACTTGGTCGCATCGTTAGAGAACGATGCATACATGTCTGGCCGCTTCATTTATAAAAAAAACAGAGTTCCTCAAACATGCAATGTCTCAATTGATTGAACACCCCGCTTACTCTGTAAAATATTTGAACATAATGTGCGGTGAAGAAAAATTGCCCTTTATACATCAGAATTCGATGATTTTGTAACTTTCATTGAAATTATGAGAAATAAGACCTACTATATCCTTTTTTCATTTGTTTTTATTAGCCTCCACTTTCGGCTTCAATCACTCTCGATGTTCGGTTCCCGTTCAAGACATTCAATAATGGTTTCCCCTCTTTTGATTACTGATATCAGCTGTGATGGTTTTACAGTTCCTAGGACTCTTATCAATGGGTCAAATGCGGTCGTCATGTTGGTAGGGATGTGCCAGAACTTCGGCTTATCAATCCTATAAATTGAGTTGTCAGGGGTTCGTAATCCACCAATCAGATGGCCATATCAGGACATAGTGAATGGTAGGCGAAGATTGAATCGTCCCAACAAATAAGTTTCGTAAGGGCAGTTTTATGGTATGAGAATACTTTTCATAATTTGGGATCAAATCGACTGGTTACCGTAGACAAAACTGAAGGTGCTGCCCAGTACCTGTAGGCATCCAGCACAGTTATACACTGATATTATCATGGCATTACTTAAGGAAAGTCTGTTACTTCCATCACCAATATAACTTAGCTTACCGTATAGTGCTGCTCGGGATATAACAGAATGGCTTGAACCCAGTGTTGTAGAAGAGTTTAAATGGCCGGAGTACTCTAAAACGTCTGTCTTTTTGAGAAGGGCAGGAGTGGGGAAAGAGGGTCGGTCGAAGTCACCCAGGGAACATAGCTGGACTTTTGTTCACATTGAAATCCGAAAATAGGAAGTTTTCACTGAATACTTGCAAAATATTGTGAAGAGAACTAGAGAGAGTAGAGGACATCGCAGAACAATAACATTCGATACGTTACTACTCAAGTCGGATAAACGTATCATTCGCTTCACGAACAGATAAACATTATTTATTTACATAACTATTTATTTACACAACTTTAACGAACTAGATCATAATATGATTACAGCAAGCATAACACTGTGGCTGCGTTAATGAACAAAGACGAAGTGAATAGTAACGGATAAAATGGAACTTCCGATCAAAGTTCGGCTTCTGACCTTCGGCAGTGTTCATGATCAGAGAATGGAGTTCGGGTAGAGGTCGTAAGATTTCGGCCGCCTCACTACATAAGATATTAAAAAACATGCAGTTGGGATGAGAGAGAGAAAGAGAGAGAGAGAGAGAGAGAGAGAGAGTACGAGTTCATATTTGCTACTTTGTTTGTGTTATAGTACAGGATATTGTAAAGGAAATATACCGACTTTTTATTATCTTAAGTCATATACAGAAGGTTGTTCGCACTTTATGGAAACGATTTTGATAGTTAAGTTTTATGTATAAATGCTGTGTTTTATGCGGTGATTTGTTTCTATCTGATAGCTATAAATCTTCACAATAGTCTAGCTCGAATTTTCCATGAAAGTAAATTTTTACTTAGTACTGTTATGTCAGTTTTACCTCATTCCTCTTAGACCGTTTTCCAAAGTCTGTTCAGTGTTCTTAGATGCCGTTTTCCTAAGGCTCGTATTAAAAAAACCGAAACCGCAAAAGTCCATTGGAAAAGAGTCAGGTAATTTTACAGGTATTTCATTAAATGGGATACATTTTATTCCTGTTTCTGATTCTTTCTTGTCTAAATCAACTGCCGCTTATTTAGCAGTGTGACTGGAGGCTTTGTCCGTATGAAGCTGAACTTTATCAATGTCCTTTCCATATAAGGCTGGAATTTCTTCTTCAAATATTGGTTCTAAAATATTCTGCTGATGGTAGAGTGAATTAATTTCGGCTTTACTTGAGACTTTTTTTATTTTCAATTCACCGTTGTAAAAAAAATCCTGCAACTATCATGAATCCCTATGGAAACTTCTCTGTACACTGACGAAGCCATTTCGTACGGTCATTCCCGTTAGTTGAGGAATAGAAAATTCATCTTTTTTTATTATAGTCACTTAAATGCACCCATGCATCATCGAGTGTTACCACAGATTTCCATTTTTCAGCAGCTAGGTGTTTTTAATATAATTTTCTACAATTTGTTTTTCTTTCAGCAATATGCTTTGGCAAAAGTAGATGAACTTTAGGTTTAAACATCTTTTTTAACTTCAAATATTTATGAATGATTTTACTTACAATGCCAGAAGACATTCCTAGTTTCGATGCAATGGATCTTTGAGTCGGCGGATTTTCTTTTAGGATCAGAGACTTCACCTTCTTGATATTTACCTGCGTTCGAACAGTCTTAGAATGAGGTTTCGCGGTCATGTTTTCATCTTTACATTCAGTTAGACGCTTTTTCCCCTTTCAAACTTAATATATTATAAATACCTTTTTTTGGAAATGCCATAACCACGATTTTTACACCGCTTTATAATTTGTTGATACGAATATTTCTCCTCGGAAAGCGCAGTTACGTAACCTTTGAGCCATCTATCAATTTTAGGAGGTATTTTCAAAATAAATCTCTTACATTACATTCCAATCAAAACAAAACAATAGTAGACAATTATTCTTGAACTGCCAGAATTTTATCTCAAAATACAAACGACAAAAATAAATTACAAAATCGTTTCTATAAAGGGCAAACGACCTTCTGCACACTATTGGAGAGATATAGAAAGCAATAATGACCTGACTCGTTGAAAATAAATCGTGTTTTATATGAATCATTTTTCTTCTCCTTTATTGAATTTTTTTAAAGAAATCTACATAAAAGGATATGCTTTACTTAAATTTATCAAAAACAGCTTATGTCTAATGTGTATTTGTCCTTGAATCATAAATTACGCGTGATTTTTTTTCGCCTCAAATTGCATTTCAAATATGTTATCCATTTAAAGAAAAGTAATAGAACTTAATATGCGTTAGACAGTACAGTAAAATCCCTAAAGCCCTGACACGTAGAAGATATAATAATTTTATATAAATGAATTTCATAATAAAGTATTACATGGTACAGAGGTTAAAGTTTTACAGTTATAAGAAGTTTTATTTGGGCATTTTAGTAAATGAGTTGGCCATTTTCATTGTATTAGATATCCATTGATCCATAAAACGTAAGGAATACAGAACAAGGGGAATACATCGTAATGGCGAAAAGGCAGGATGAAATATCCAATAAATTTATTTTGCAGTGGATTATCCAGTAAGTGACTAAAAATATTGCATACAAAAATGTTGTTTGTGAACTAATATAACAAATCAAGAAGGATAACAAAATATAAAACTTTCATAGCTGTTGTCATCACCTCTGATAATGTTAAGATTTTATGAAATTATCAAATGTGCACACATCAGTCAGCCTTCCAACGTGAATTTTGGAGGAAAAGGGTTAGAAGTATTGAACTAAGAGATCTGTTTGTTTATCAGGACACTTCACCAGATTATAAAAAACATTTTGCGAAGTTCGTTTATGAAGATCATTGCTTGCTTCGTAGGTGTAATGGTAAAACACGCCTGACCTTAAAGCTGTAGGTTTCTTTTTAACCGGGCCCTTTTATTTTTAAGTGAAGGGAAAATATAAAAAACCTTAGAAAATTGTGCAGCATGATCATTATGACTAAGAAAAGTGTTGTAAACTATTTTAATAAGTAATCTCCCATATATTTATACTAGGAATATGCCTGTACAATCTACAATGAGAAATACCGGACGAGAACGTTTAAGAATTCTAATGTTAATATTAGTATAATTCTGGTGTTGCAAATAAATTTCCTTATTGTTTTACTGGTATTTTTATTCACATGAGAAAACTCATGTTTCTCGGAGAAATAGATTTATACAGATACGTTCGCTATGAGTTCAAGATACCCGACTGGGGAGCGATAGTAGATTATTTTATGCAAGCAGCAGAGTGGGCTTGTATACATAAAAAATTTCAGTACAGTCCTTAGATGACTCTTATTCAGTAATATTTCAGTACATGGTATCGCAACCAAAATACCTATTATGAAAAACAGGTAATGTGAAATGTGTTGAAAATATTTTCCTAATGTGGAAGACATTTCTCCCCCCACCCCCACCCAAACCCCCCAACCCAAAAAAAAAAAAAAAAGCCCGAGTAGGCATAACAAATTTAGTTTGCATATCAGAAGTTCACTCGAGAGAAATGTTCAAAGAATGATAAAATTCAAGTCAAGAGATTTACGTTAATTGTATTTGTGTTCTAAGGATAGATTAGTATGCATATAGTTCCTCAAGCTTTTTTTTTTTTTTTTAAAGTGATCTTCCTATTTGGTCTATATTGAGAATTTCTAGATTTTTTTGACAAAGAGCTTGATTTATATTAGCTCAAATGTTTAAAGGGAGAAGAAAATGAGAGACAAGATATTAATTTTTTAATAGATAGCAACTGCATCTTTGATCTAAATAACAATAGAAGGTGTTTTAATTTTGCTGTACACGTGCCTCCGTCACGAATAGGTTTCTAGATGTGAAAAAATGGATACTTTAAAGATGAAATTTGATTATATCTATTAAATACAAGGTCACAGCAGTGCTTAAGAGGAGAGACCAGTAAAAGAATGAAATTCTTCTACAATTTATGTTATACTGTTTTAACCGCATGTATGAAGGAAATGTACTTTGCATAAGTAATTTCAAGGATGGAGTAGTCAGTCGTGAGTTTAATAATAAGATAGTTTAGTTAATAGGATAAAACAAAAACATGGCACTGACTATAAATTTAAAGGCACATAAAATGATTTCTATATTTTCTTATATCTTTGTGCGTTACTTAAAATTTGTATTTGTTGTTATATTTTATTTGGCATAATTTCATATGTGTTTTGGTGAATCACCAAATTCGTTTTGAAAATTTTAAGGGCCGTTTAAGATCAGAAAAGCTGAGTATTCCTGATTCGATATAAATTGTACCAGATATTTAATCCAAGAGAAGACTCACAAACCTTTGGTAGTCTAATACCTAAATCCTACTCAAGAAATGCATCTATACTACCTTCGGAATCTGCTGCAATGAGGCACACGATCTCTAGACGTCATTGTAAACTGACCGCGGCAAAATCCTTTTATCCGTTTCAACGGCTTATATTTTAACAGCGATGGGGAGTTTTCTGTAAATACATGTCTGTTTCTATTATTTATAACATTTTGTTGCCTGTCTCTGAATTTCTATCTTATTTTAAAGAAATGTACTTAAATTAGAAACACATTTTAAAAGAAATAATGTTTATCAAAACGTATCAGTGCTAAGCTAAATACGAAATTAATGTTTGGGAGACAAGGGAACAAACAGTAAAGGAACAAACAATGCAAGAATATCTAATTAAAATAACGATAAAAAGGGGACGTCAATAAGTGTTATTGCCACTACTGTGATTGAGAAACAATACAAACAATTATAAAAGTCCTATCTAATTCACTGTCACCTTTAGTTATATTTGTTGTTTTATCTTGTTTTAATTATTTACTACTCGATTACCCTTGGTTTTTCGTTCGCGGATTTGATTATTTGTGAGTTTTGCCAGCAAAAATTTTATAACATATTTGTTTTTCCCTTTTTGTTTTGAGTTTTACAGCATTCTGCTACGAAGAAATCTTGCAAGTTAATTAAATGCACAATTACAATATAATGTCCTGTACTGTATTTTATCGGTATTCATAAAACTGGAAAATTTTGAAAATTATTTCACAGAGAGTGTACTTTTACTATATCCTAAATTGCACGTGTATTTTGTTAGTTACTCTGTCTCTATATGAATTATCTTATAAAATTGCTTTGGTAATTTTAATAAAAGAACACCTCTGTTTTGTAGTACAATGTATTTTTTTAACAGTTTTTTGTTAAATATGGTTCAACAGTGTTAAAGTTGAAAGTTTAGTAGCCTAGATACTAACGGTTTTCTACATATGACATGACCTGGGTCCCTAGTCTTCTTAAATGTGGTGGGCGTTTATGTGTAAATAAACGCTGAAAGTTTTTGAAAATATCAGAGGAAACAAGGTTATTGGCCTGAGACAGTGCTCATGCAATACGAATGGAAGGCCAGTTGATAATATTAGGAATGACTAAAATTTAACAGAAGCGCTTAAATGCCATATATTCAATAAAATTTTAAAGCCTTAAAAAGTGAATCATAAAAACGGCTCAAAATCGCATATAAAAATGCAAAATATGCTGAATACTGTAAAAGTTGAAATTTCTTTCATTCAGTTTTTATAACACATTCTTAGTCTTCCATTTTCAAAGTAAATATCTGTAACATCTCAATTAAGGGAACTGGGAATATAAGTTCAATATTATGGTAAAATGCAAAAAATACGGAATGTTGACAAGAGAAGAAGCGAAGAGAAAACACGAGAACGTTTCTTCAACATCATGTTACTAACTTTGAATTATTAAAATATTTCATTCAAAATCTTTGCTACATTGAAAAGGTAAGTAAACTTAAAAAAGGAAATAAAAATTTCATTTGGATTCTTAACATTTTGTTTGAAAATGTCTTAGACTGAAATATGTACACTTAAACAACTTTTCAAAAACAGATTCTTGCAAAAAGCTTTTAGCGCTTTGATTTTGAGTGTCTGAGCCTGAAATATTTAGTAAGCCAATATAGAAGAAAAGTATAACTTCAAGTGAAAATAGTGAAACCTTGTACTTGACAGTGGGAATCCAAATATTCATAAATAATTTGAAGTCGGCGGTTGTTTATGTTACTAAAATATAAATATATATATTATTCTTTAAAATATTTATTTAGCAAATAACAAATTCGATAGATAAATTACATTCTAAGTATGCCAGTTTATGTCAAGAAAAATATGTAAAATATTATTAATTCTAAATCTTTATTAATTATATTAACTTGTTTGTCCGATCAAAAGACTGTAGCTAAGTCCATCAAACGTAGATATACCTGACTACTTAAATCCAGAAGTTGAATTCCAACTCATGATTTTAATGTCAACTGCGTGAATTTGTGCGCTATGATCTACCTGAATTTCTTAGCATTGTCCACAAATAAAATATTAGGCTCAGTATTTTTCAGGAAACGTATCTCGCCATACTGGATAGCAAACTACTGGATAGCAAACTGTTGAGCAAATTATTAAATTTTAGAAAGGTTTCCTTTTTGTTTATTTAACTACTGATAACTTTCAAATTAAAGGGGGAAAATATATAATTTAATCCATAAAATGTTAAAACTATTGAATTGATTATAAAAATTCTTCCTGTCATGTAAAATAAATTATATTATGCTCTATTGTTTCAAAATTTAGGCACTGAAATTTTATTACATTTTTAATTAATATTACGCCTATTTAAAGAAGTAATTTATAATAGAAAGCTTATGTTTATGAACGAAAGTAAGACTTTTCGCAATCCATAGAAATTCCCCGACAGTAATCTGACAGAAATGTAAATATTTAGGTATAATTTTGGAACGTCTACATATTGCAAGAATAAAATTCAAATAAATATTAAATATAAATAGAACAAATTATGAGAATATATCTTCTAACGCGTAAATATTTTTTACTAAACCTTTAAATTAATTCAGATAAAGCTGTTTTGATATGTCGAAAAGTTTGTAATAAAAACTAAAGGGAAATATTTTAAACTTTTCGAAATAATGAAAGCAGATGGTTAAATTAGTAACATTTTTCTACCTACTCAGGGTATATGATTATAATTAAGGAAATCTCATTTATTTAATATCCGTTCTGACTGTTTCAAGGCTTTTCTTTAAAAAGGTTTCTCCATCACTGAGAGAATGTATGGAAAACTGTTACATTTTCATTCTTCATTCTGCTTTTATTTTTGTTCATTAGAGAAAAAAATCTGTATAAAAAAAGATCGAGAGTAAATACACGATGATTGTCTTTTTCCCGAAATCTCTTTGTCTCATTACAAACAATTCAGTTAGAATAGTTATCTTTTTACTGTTTCAGTATCTCATTCACTGTTTGTATGATTATCTGTGAGCAATTTTTCTTTTTAAAAAAGTATAATTCAAAGCAATTTCAAGTACATTATTGCTCACCTCTCTTTTTTGCACCCGAGTGATTAAAACTTTGATTTTGCCTAAGTCAAGTAGAAATATGTTTTGAAATGGCTTAAATGGTTCTATTAAGAATGGGTAAAATTTAAGGACAGTGATAATTTTAATATTAAAAAATATATACGGATACCCAGGATAAATACACACCATATTTTATTGTCTCTAAATTTCATTTTGTATAGCTGGATTTTTTAGTAAATAAATTCAGTTAAACCCCTTTCTCCCCCTGATAAAAAATAACATATCTTTTAACTTTTATACAGCAAACAGAAGAAAACTAAAATTTAACCATTTATTGTAGTAAAACAAAAATGTGTTACATTATTAGTAGGGTAGGTGTCCCAAATATCACCTACTCTAACTTTTTTTCGACATTTCACCGCCTTTTTAGTTTCTGATTAGGCTGGAAACTCAAAGGACATCCCCAAGAACTTTTTTCTTTGGTATCCTGAGATTAACCAGCTCCAAAACCAGTGCCAGTTTAAGTTATGTAGCTAAATTGGAAAAACTGAAATTTCCAGTCAACTCCAGAGCGGTTCCTAATATCGCCTACCTCTGTTCCTCTTACCGCCTACCAGGCGAAATTAGGAGCACCTGCTAAAAGGCGTTGCTAGCAAAGTATCTGTTTAATGCACTTTCAAATGGTATAAGCAAAATTAGAATTTGGATGCACCTACCTGGTCATTCACTGGATTCTGATTCTTTGGAGCCAAAGTTTACAAAGACAACAGCCAAAACAACTTCTGACGCCATATAGTTTCTGCTGTATAGTTTCTGCTCGTATTCTTGATTGGAGTTTAACCTTTGATTTTGCTTTTGTTCTTTTGTGTTATTAAATTGTTCGTTATCGTTAGCCGTGCATCAGATTTCTTTTGATTATCCTTTTATTTAATCACTGAGCCACTTCCGATTTGCGACATGATTGAGCCGCTAAAGCATGTTATTATTCAAAGCACCAGTCACCTAAATACAGTGAACCTTCTCTATGGCGGTCAGTAATGGTTCCGAAAAGAGTGGCCGTTTTTAGAAGTGGCTGTCGAAAAGAAGTATCTGCCATAATATTGGATCTATGGAATCCTTAATCGGTTCTGAACAAAATATAGCCATTTAGGAGGGTGGCCATGGAATAGAGGGGCCGGCTAGAGAAGTTGCCTTGTATTAGAGCAAATATGAATGAGGTCGGGGGGGGATCCCAAAAAACCCAAGGGCCATAGTTTTTTTAGCTTTAGTTCTGTTCAGAGTATGCCGTATTTTTAAGGTGTAAAAAAAAACTGTCTCACTCATAGCATCCAAAATGATATTATAATTTTTTAACATATCTTTGGAACACGTGGTTCTATAAAATGTTCTATGGATAATGCATTGCATTAATATTATATTAAGAATTTTCAACTTTATGTGATTAAATAAAATTACTACAGACAAGTAAGGCATTTGGAACTATTTAACTACATGCTGTCAAGGACATTTATTATGAAGATCTACCTTTTAAAATACTCGGGTAGCTGTCAGTAAAATAGTAATACACAGTAATAAATCTGTTCATAATAAATCATACTTTAAATGTGACCATATTACTAAAGTTCCTAATCTACACTGCTGGCCACTGTAAATGCAACACCCTGAAGGAAACATGCAAATAACATGAAATTTACAACATGCATTAGCGGAGGTGAGATATGCAAATGATTAGAATTTCAGCGCAGACGCACATCACGCGCGCCTGTGGCGCCACTTCAAAGCGCTATTTAAGGCTTGGAGATTTCAACGACTTCAAGTTCGGCAATTGTGTTTTTCTTGTGGTTTTTTCAAAAAAAAAACGATCAATTATGCCTCGTCGAAAACAGCGATCATCTTTTGATCAAGTATCCGAGTTCGACAGAGGAAGGATAGTGACCTACCGAGATTGTGGATTATCTTTCAGGGAAATCGGTAGTCTAGTTGTGGTGCTTATTTCCTTTTAATTATTTGTTCTTACAGTGTACATTTGAGTACAATCCTTTCTTTATATTTCTTGAAAGTTTTATCCGTGTATACACATATGTGTCTAAACTATGATTTGGCATTAATTCTGTAGATTTATTTTGCTTAAATATCTTTATGATGAGAGATAATGCTAGAAATAAAACCTCCCTCCAAAATAATAGTTTGTATAACAAAAAATTAAAGCAATAATAGTTATATAGAAAAATAAACTTTTGGCCCATAAAACCATTGCATATGTATCCATACATCCATTACACGTATGTAGTCCTCCCTGTACACAGTGTAAAATGTAATTTTTAATTAATAAAAATTTAATTTCCATTAAATAAAAATAATAGATAAAACATTAAATGTAAAACAAAATAATGATTTTGAAAGAAATTCTCTTAAAACAAACGTGTTGATTTAACTCTCTTCTAGTCAATAAAATTTTATATTTGTTAGCATTATCTTAAAATATTTTAAACTTCCTAATTTATTACATACTACGAATCTTTTAAACTCATAAAATGTCGTTAAGTATACTTCAAAATGCTTTGTTAAATAGATAATAAAATTCAGAGAGGAGCTACTTATAACCGAATTGCATCATTTAACTCGAAAACGTCTTCTCAAACCGATTGGGTCTTGCTGAGTCTTGCCTGAAAAAAAAATTACATTTATTTGGAGAGGTAATTTACTTGTAATCACTTGAAACATTTTTCGCAAAAGTTTGATCATGAATCCTGATTAAAATCTGGTCTATCGTTTCAGATTTATTCGGTAGATTATGGGAAAACTCTAAATTTGGGAGGTTTCTGTTATATATAATTTATTTAAATAACAGAAAATTGTGAATCAAAAGCAACATTATTTTTCTGGTTATGCTACAGTAAAACATTCCTCAGAGTAAATATGAGATTTTTACTAAATTAAATGTCTTATTTAAGCACAAGAAAAAAAAGAGACATATCTTACCGAACATGCTCATTACGCTGACTAATATGGTAAAATCAAATTGCTCTGCAATGGTAAATCACGGAAACAAAAATTGAGGACCAGAATCAGAAAACATCTTAGCTCAGAAATCAAGAAAATATGCTAAAGTAGTAAAAAACGTATGGTAGCAGTCTCAATTTATTAAATTTCGTGGAAACATATACATTATAAAAAAGATAGTACGGATAGTAACAGTTAAAGGCATAAAAACCACATCTCGAAAATTCTTGAATATCAGTTTCATGTATTATTTACTTAAGCACAAATATGTACATCAGAGGTAAACTATCATAGTGAATTTATTTCATTTTCGATATTTTTATTGTAAGTTACTCCTTTTGGATGGAGCTTCTTTGAGGGAAACTGTCCTATATGCAAAACAAGATGGAGGGTTAAATATAGACTTATAAACTATCGTATATGTAAGTCCCGATGAGAGGAAAACCATCACAAGGCTCTCCTGAAGAATGGGAAAATTCACTGAAGAGAATTCACTTATGATGGTTTACCTTTGACGCACAGAAATATTTTTATGTTTTTATATTCGGGTTGAGCTATTCTGAAGTAAACTGAAAATAGATATTTATTTTCTCAAAGTTTTGAAAAATATTTTACTGTTTTTGATTGATTTGATTTTCAATAAAGTTTCAGATTACTAGATATGTCTATAGAGAGAAGAAAAATAAAACTTTGTTCTCTCTACTTGTGCATCAGGAGATTTGATGTTACAACCTTATCTAAGAGATGATGAAAATGTGACCGAATCTTGCCTTATGTTAGTTCAAAGAAAAATTTAAATAAAACATCGTAGATAAACAACTGACTTAGGTCCTTGTTTACAATGAAATATAATCATTTGACAGATATGAATATTACAGTATTTTTAATCATTTGTATGAATTTATAGACTCACATTTCGCTCCTCGTGATTTTTAATTGACTTACAGAAAAGTATTGATTCGTTTGCTACTCCGCGGTATAAGATAAAATATGAAAAAATTTCAATACTTTGGTTACTAACTTCTTTCAAATTTTTCTAAATATCGCTTTTTTGATATTTGCTGTTTAAAGGATAAATAATAGGATAAGTACTAAACACACAGTGGGCGACCAAATCTCCCCCGAGCAATATTCAACGGATTATAGCGCCTAGTAACAAGGTCGCTCTTTCTACAAGAAAAATCTTACAACTGTTGCCCCGACGCCTCCGAAATACTACCTTTGTTTTCGGAATCAATACACGCCATCTGTAAACAAGTATTCTTCCATCAGGACATTTTGCATAAATATATTTCATTTCACCGACTTTTCCATCCGTGGGTGGCTTATTAAAGACCACGTAATCAAATAACCGGCGCGATTCCCGTTTTCGTTTTATTTACGGAGTTAAAGTGGGGGTGGAGGAGTCTGAGACTAGCCGTCGGTCTTCCCTGGCGCCAAGCGGAGAGAGAGCCAATTTGCATATTTAATGATTGCTTCACTGCGTTCAGGTTTCTCCTAGTGATTTTTTAGTTTTTCTCTTAGCCCATTCTCCTCCGTTTTTGAGGTTTTTTTTCTTTTATTCTATTACACATTGGTTGGCTGCCAATTTGGCTGGCTTTCCCATCGCCTTGGCGGACTCGAATCGATAGCCGCCGCGGAGGCCTATGACATAACAATAATGTGAAAAGACCGGGGCTTTCTATAGAGGCATGGGAAGCAATGGCGGGAAAAATAGCTATCTGAAATGTTAGCATTTCAATACTAAATGTTTTGCTTCACAAATCCTTTTCTAAGTGTTGAAAAAAGGAGACTTAAGTATCATGGTTCAAATGGATTCAAAGCAACCAATGAGGGATTCATTTCAATGAAGTAGCATTATTTTTCCCCACAGGCATTATATAAATATAGTCTATTTTGTGCTTGCCTTAAAAATGCATTACTTTTCATGAATACTTAGAATATAATGTATAGCCTTCCTTCAGGAGGTTTTATTTATGTCTGAATGTCAATCAATAGTTCTAACGACAGCTGATATGGATTAGAGTTTTTTATAAACCAGTCCCAAGCGCTCGAGAATAAAATAACTTTCTTTAGCATAAACACTTTTTCACAAAATTGCATCCACAGTTAAGACTTTATTCTTGCTTAAATCTTTATCTAGCAACAGAATTTCAATCTAACGCTTTGTTGAAAAAACTGTTGTTTCGATGGCCAGTCATGTGAAATAAATGAACGCTTTTGTTACTTTCAGTAAAGCCATTCAAACACGTTGTAGTGGGGCTTTTGTTGTTCACTGAATACTGCAGTTTTATCACAATTTATACATTAATAACCACAAATGTGCTCCCTGATTAGTAATGTTAATGGTTGGATACATCATGAAATTTCTTTCAAGCTTTATTAGAAAGGAGCCAATTCCGAAAAAGAAATTTTACTACGGCTTTTATTTATGCCTTTCTAACTTCTTAAATAACCTACAGTTGTGCATTTTTTTAGCTGGAGTGAAGATGACATGCTTATAGGAAAGGTAATCTTATAATGACAATTTTGCGTATTGAACCAGTTGAGTTTCTGTTAAATTTTCATCGTGTATAATCTAAGCGTGACTACGTACTCTAGAATGTCGCCCTGTGATTTAAATTTGTCTTAAACATGAGCATGCAACTATGGCGAGATTCGCAATAAAGAAAAATACCTTATGCGTTATGTATTTTAGATTGTATATGAGAAAACATATCTGGTCAGATTAGGAAATTGTTCGATTGTATTTTTTTAAATTTTAAAGCAGTTGTAATTTTTTTATGTCGTATCATGAGAGTATCTGTTATGCGCATATCAGAATATAAACTTAAGATAGAAGCTGTAGAATACAGAATAATATATTCTTTTGAAATTATTTTATCTTTTCAGGTTATTCACCATCTTTGTTGTGACATTTGTATTTATCTGTGGACCACAACTACATTCTAAAAAATGCATGTTTTGTGTAGGTGCATAAAAGATATTTTAAAAGGCGTGTTGTGTAATATCTTTTAAAAAATCCCTTATAATTTTTCAATATTTTCTCGTCCTAAATTGTATCGCAGAAACAACGTGTTTCCGAACCTGCAAAAAGGTTTTTTCGTATTTGGAATGAGCTAGAAAGTTCAGAAACGTGTGTGATTATGTAACACCAATTCATGGAGATTATAAGGAGTCTAAAATACATTTCTTCAAAGAAATTTCCTGTGCTGTCACGTTTATTGCTGCCTTTTCGAATTCGATAGGGGGAAACATAGGTGCTACATTCTTCCGGAGAACTTTATCAAGAATTTAAAATTCAGAAAAGAAAAAAAACGAGGAAACGCAACGAGAAAAGAGCGCAGTATCATTTTACCGAATTAAAAGAATGCATTGAAGAAATATCCGAATGAAATGGGAATATGTCTTCCAGTATGTCCAAACAAGCTTAGTCTGTCATAAATGTCAAATAAAAATATCACCAACACTTATCATTTTTCCATTAATGGTTCCTTCGAGTATCGGAAGAACAAGCTAAACAAGAAATAGGACCTTTTGTTATACAACAATGTATTTTTAACAATGTATAACAGAGATCGTCAGCTTCTTGACGTGTAAGAAAGCGTCTGAAAAGCAAAGAGGATTGGAAACTTAAATTTGCATAAAAACTCATGTTCATGACATGATAGTTTCTTTTAAAATAAGTTACGAAAGATAATATATTAAAATATAAAAATCATAACCTCTTTTAATGATTAAGTTGGTTGTTAGGACTAGAAGTGAGGGGGAAAGCAGTCGAACGATCAAAGGTAGAACTAGGTATGTGTCGAAACTAGGTAGATTTTTTTAGAGCATTGACTTCTTGAGATGAATGAAAAAAAATATGGGTTAAATTTTTTTCTACCGCTATTTATCTAGAGGAGGTTGAATATTCCGACAGTTTAAATGTTTCAGTCTAGACTTTTAGGAGAGAATGTTGTAGGGCATATATTCGTTGCGTGTATAAAGAACGTGACTCGTTTTTAAATCTTAATCTCCAGTTTGCGATTAACTATTTAAAAAACAGCCCTTTTATGATTAAAAATTGAGAAGGTAAATTTTCTGGGGTTTTTAATACTGAACAAACCCAGTATTCAAAATAAAGAATAAAATAAAATTTTATCCTCATGATTATATTTTAGGCCTCCTTTAGAAATAATCAAAACCTTTTGCATCATTTTCTCACTCATTTCTGTAATATTTCTAGATTCTCATGGCCGATAAATCGAAGGCATTAAAGACTTAACTAAGATTAACTTTTTTTAGTTATATTATTAAGCTCCCCAGGTATAAATTCTTATTGACTGTTTCAGAATGATCATGTATTTCTCAGAATTCATGAATATGAGGCATTAATTCCAGTAAAATTTCCTTCTAAAGGATTCAAACTCAAGTCTTTTATACTGCCAGATAATTCTTGTGTAATGTTGCCTTATATGTATATTACCAAGTTACATTGTTGGTATTCTGTGAATAAATTCCCAATTCTTTGTTTAAAACTTCCTCTCAATTATTCGCAGGATCACTAATGATCAAACACATCGTTTGCGCGTTGGATCAAGTATAACGCTTTTAACAAAATGTTTTGGTTGCATTTTACATGTTTACTAATAATTTCCTTCTTAACGAGTTTATCATCTATAAATGAATTTATTCTAATAGCTTTTTAAAAAATGATATTTTAATAGTTTCCTGCTTCAGTTAAAATTTTTTTGCTTTGTCTAATTTATTTGAGAAACTTTGTTTATCACCGAAATTATCTATTTCACAAATTACTAAAAAATCAGCATTAAAGCTGTTCCACTCTCTAAACTCTAAGTTAAGAGATAAATATGGAAATTTTAATTAAAACTTGTTTGTTTATATAAAAAAATTATCAAATTTTAAGTTTAAATTTATTTAACTGAAGACCAAAATTTTGGAAAAAAAAAATGCTTCTATGCTAAATTCGTTAAATCGTAGCCTTCTTTCTACTCTATAAACTGTTTCGATTAATTTATTGTCTAAACATTATGCAACACGATTATTTCTTACGTTCTTATTGCAGTATTTTTCTCCTAACTCTTCAGCGCTTTTTCCTCTTATTTTTCCTCCATATAAGCTCTGCCTGCATTTTTTATGCTTCTGAGAATGATAAATTTGTGCATTTAAAAATACAATCTTTTATATGACCCCCTGCTTTTCTTTCTCTTGGCTAAGACACGTCATTAGTATTATCCGATAATTTCATTATAAAAACACTAAAAACTGCCTGAGGGTTCGCCAAAATCCAAAGTAACAAAAGAAACTAAATATATGTTTAGAGATAGCTAATGGAATAGCTAAAAACATAATATATGGTAAAATAGTATATAAAGTAATACCAGAGGAAAAAAATAAGAGGAAATAAACCATTAGATGCTAAAAACTGCATTATTAGAATATGAAGAATCTCTGAAGAGAAAAGAAAAAGGATCGTGAAAGAAAAATACGAAGTGAAATATTAATGCAGTGAAATTTAGAACAACGTAAGAATATTATATTAGTATGGCATTTAATCTATAAAAAATAATTTTACTCATCATTTACGCTAAGGAGACTTTTCAAACGCCCTGGTAACCATACACTTACGTCCAATAATTTCATCTCGATTGCCAAAGGTTGAGTGGTTAAAAATGGGTAAATAATTTAAGCAGTTTGTGTTAATAAAAATTTATTTGATAAACTAATTTATTCCCGTCTGCAAGAAACAGTTTTGGTGATGTTAATAATAAGTTGACTTAAATGTTTAAGGTTATGATTCAAATGCTATAAAAAGTTTAGTGATATTTTTAAAACTGAAAATTTTTAACAATGTTATCTACGTTCAAATAATTATTTGCGTGGTATATCAATTTTTCCTTTAATTCTAGACAAACTGGTTAAAAATAAAGCAATTATCGACACATTTTCGACTGTTATTGTCTACGTTATATCGCTACAAAGTTAATGCATTTAAAGTATTACTGAAATTATTTTAATTTTTTTTTTACTTTTGAGAGTAAAAATGTCTGGAATTAGAAGTATAAAATATAATTATATGTATTTTAAATACATAAGTTCATTAGTCTGTTATGCTACACATTAAGCTCTGTTATACTACACATTAAGCTTACTATCATAAACATACTTTCTATTATTGTCAAGAAGTGTTATTAGGCAGAGTTTTTTTATGCGAGGAGTATGTGAAAAGATATTGGAATATTTATAAAGGTCAAGCACATACTCCCATGTAACTATATCTATAAATATGTAATATAAGATATGCTGTAACTGTGAATACGTTAATATCGTTGTCGATGTGTTTGTTCCACCTCACAATTGTTATACACTGCATCTGTTGGTAAATATTATATACACAAAATATATTTTTTCTTAAGTTTGATATAAATTTTTAATAGTTTTGTAATATTTTTATTCTGATTGCTTTCTTATTTAACATATAGTAGTTCTGCAGGGATATTTCATTTTTATATTCCTTATTTCAAACAGGAATTCATTTCATAAATATGTACAGGATTAAACTAAGATTAACGTATTGATAATATTGAATACTTATATTATGTAATTATCTTTCTTTTTAATAAATATCTCCCTAAGGAAGCAATATCCCTACAGAGGGAAATTTGTCATTTTTCTTAAATGGACTTAAGAAAAATGACCAGTTTCTCTCTCAGTGGATATATAGGGTATATATTTTATTCTAAATAAGAATTTTTATATTGATATACGTGCCTTGTTTGTAGTAAATGTTTAGGAACGTCTTGCAAGCAAGAACATTCTTGCGTGCGACATTTGGACATTTGACATGTGCAATGCATCCTTATTATTCCTGAGATCAAAATAGAACAACTAATGTCCCTCTGATAAAAAATGATTAAAAAATCGCATAAATGTTAGTAAAATTTATCGTTTTTTAAGAATTTTTGCGAAGGAAACTCATTGTGAGTTTTGACAGTAGAGTAAAGAAAATCTGACGAAGATAAGATATCCCGTAATTACGGTTCAAAAATGATGTATTTTAACTGCGTGAATATACATAGGTATAACATGATTAAAATGTTTCACTCAATGAGAAAAGATATAATACTGATAGGAGAAATCTTATTTTACTCTTATACTTTTTTTAATAAACGTACAATTCGACTACGTTTACTATTTTCTTTAGCAGGCATTCATAAATCATATTATTCTATTTATATATTTCAATTATATAAGGAAAAAGCCTATGCATATTTTATGATGTCTACAATTTCTCCCAATTTCAGACTGCATTTGAAGCAAGATTCAATCGGACATATACACAATAAGAAAATTTTTACTTAGAAATTTTTAGTGTCAAATCAGTGTTGCTTATGTTGTTTGTTTAATAAACAAAAACAAGTATAACTAAAATTTTAAAGGCTATTGCATAAAATGCTAAAAATATTTTTCCAATATTAGTTTAAAGATTTCACTGTTACAGGATGATTTTAGGCATACTTAATCCACTAAAAATTGTTTAGATATTTTTCGTGTAGAGGAAAATATCTCTGTTTCGTCTGTTTGCATTTAAGTTTTAAAAGAATTCCAATATTCATTCTCAAATTGAATATATTAGTTAACTAGAAAGGGTTTTCATAGGGAAATTAAATTATAGTAAAATGAATTAGTATGGATTTTTTAATACATTCGTAAAGCTTGTTTACTCCGGTGTCTTTCAAAAACCCTCGCAATGCACATGCGTATTATTCTGTAAAACCAATAAAATTTGTTTTCAGAATTTTTTCAGCGTGTAATTATTTGTTAAAAATTGAAAAAAATTAAGTTGTTTATAACTTTATGCATCTGAAATTTAAAATGATTGCATTACATGTAGATCTTTTATTTATTCGAAATTCAAATTTAATTATAGGGAATATATTTCTCATTACCCACATATTTGCCTACCTTGAATACCAACAGATGATTATAAAATATTTAAAAATAATATTGTGAGTTTAAAAAAACGTACGCAATGTTTGGAAGTATGATATTTTAGCATATTTTATCCAGGACTGAGAAAAGTACCTCGAAGTATTTGACACACCTAAGTGTTTGTATAATATGACACACAAAGACTAACTTTTGCCTAACTGGTGGTCTCATGTTGTTAATGTCACAGCATGCGGGGTTTATCTGGAGAACTTAATGCTTTTTCATTATAAGTTTCTTTAATATGATACGTATGTTGTTTGCCAATGCGGGACACTTGTCAAGGAATTCAATCTCACTTTAACGGAGAGAATCGTTGGTTGCTTTCAATGGGAGCAAATATGATGTACATTACTTCATAGCTGAACGCTCAGACATACTTATTTAAACAAATACGTTCAAAATTTGACAGCTAAATTTAATGGAAGTTTCAAATTTTGTGTATAGTTTACAATAGCTTACATAATACTTTGAAAGAGATTGCTGAATACTTGATTTCAATTCTGCATATGTATATTTTACTTTTCTAAGTTAATGTATATGTATATTTTTCTACTTTTAATTTAAATTTTCCGCAGCACAGAGTTATAATTTATAAGTACAGTTTTACAAATATGAAATTATGACGAAAAATTGTTATGACTTAGGAAAAAAAAGAGAAACGAGCAAATTACGAAGCAGAAAATGTGTTTTACACTGGTAATTACATTATTCAAATATGATAAATATTGAATGTGTAGGAAAATATTACACTCTACAAAATATTTTGCTCTCAGTTGAATAGCTAAATATTACTACATTAGCATTCCATTTCATCATTTCTTTAAAGTTTCCGACTACGCTCGGAGCCCTTTTTTTGAAAAACTGTACTTGAGAAAATTTCTATGTGATTTTTCGAAGGAATATAACACCAAAACTCGAAAATGATGAAAAAATAGACATTAACTATGCAAAATTTTACAAAATTGAGGAAATTGGGTCAAATTTAGCAAATTTTTACAAAAACGGCTCTAGCGCTAACAAAAAAAAAAAAGTGCATATAACATTAACTTTTTTTGTCATATGTACGTAAGTATCTTCTAAGTGTAATGACCTACAAACTAACCGACATCTCAAAATCTAAAAAAATACATTATACAATTACATGTAAAATTTCAGTAATTTTCCATGATATTTTTTTATAAATAGAAATATACAGCTAAATGATGAACACATTATATTACTTTTTATGCTATTTTATTTTCAATTTGCTTTTTATTTTGTGAGTGGACTTCAAAGATGACTTTTTTCTTGTACAATAATAATATTTTCCCACCTCAATATAATTCTTGGGCCTGAGATAGCCTAGTGGTAGCACATCAGCTTTCAGGACCGAGGGTACTCAGTTGAAATCCTGACAAGCACCATTAAATGCCTTCATGTCTAGGCTGTGGGCACATTAACTCTGTGACTGTAACTCTGTTAACGTATAAGGTGATAGATTTCTCAGTGATAAATATTTATAGGTTATTTTTGATAAGAATCATGTTTTTGGTTCATTTTTATTAGCTAGAGAAAATCCTAGTTCTAAAATGCCTACTTCTTTTCTATAACATTAGATTTTGAGATTGAGGATTTTGTAATATAAAGATATGAGCAAAAAGTGATAATACTTTCTTGTAAAATATATAATTTTGTTTTTGTGAGCACTGTTTTTACTTTTTTTTTGCTTGTGTGTGTACAAGTATCTCTGTTAAATAATGTATAGATCAATAGAATCTTATATTGCAAAGAAGGGATGCATTGGCCCAGTTGACAAAGGCGTCGAGCGAGTGATATGAGGGTTGCTGGTTCGATACTGGTTGCTGCCAAAATCCATCACCATGTTCACTAATGGTGGCCGGTGCACGTAAAATCAAATAATATACTTAGAACCAAATACGTAGACAATTACATTCTTAGTATTATGAAAAACATACGTGAAAAATTTCATAGACATATCATGGTTAGATTTTGAACTATCGCAAGAGTCCTTTATATTTTTGATGAAAAATATGTTCTTCAGAAAACACGATTAAGGGGGTCCGAGACACATTTAAAAAAAAATTTATTCATTCAGTTAAAATTTTGAATTTTTTTGTGATGGTTAACTCTATAGTTTGTAAATAAAACCACTTCATAAAACTTCTCAGTATTTTTCAAAAATTAAAAAATTTAAAAAAAGTGGGATATTTTAAAATTGTTATAACTCGAAATATTATTTGTCGAATTTCAATTATTTTTCATTTAATTAAACAGAAATATATAAGTTTTAATTTTGATACAGCATTTTTTAAATATTAATTAAAAAAAATTAATATTTATATTAAAAATTACAAAAAAAATGATGTATCATATTTTTAAAAAATCATATTTTCAAAAGTAAATATTTTTTTCAAATTTGCTGAATCAAAATTAAAGTAAAATAGTTAAAAAAGACATGTTCCAAGTTTCAACTATTTATCTTTAACGGTTCTTGACTTATATCAGTATAAAGACAAGAAATGGGTAAAAACCCATCCTGCAGTACAACGCACTTACAGGTTTAAACAATGCTTGGCTAGTATTAGAATGTTGCAAAAGAAATAATAATTTCTCCTGTTCTAATTAAGATAGAAACATGATTTAAACGTCCTTTTAAGCGTAAAAGAACACAAAAAATTTAATGCAGTAAAATTTTTTTCGAAAATTCGAACAATTTTGTGTCCTGGACCCCCTTAAAGTTTTCAACTTGTATTGAAATTCATAGCTACCGCTTATCTTTAAGTCACTCTAATTTCATTTCTAATGATCGTATTGAAAAATAAAAGCGGATTTAAAAACATAAATTTACAATCTTTAAAAAAAAATTAATAAAAACAATTTCGGAATTTTCGTCAAAACCGATGATTTAAACGTAGTCGGATACCTTCTTTAATATGTAAAAATAAAAGTTAGGGAGTATTGGGCACAAAATTATCCAGAAGAAAACCTTTTTACGAACTGTTACGAATTGGCTTAAAACAAATTGCTTACATTGTAAAATCGATGCAAACCAGTTTGCCTTGATTTCTGAAATCCTATAGTTCGCGCCCTGCTGTACAAATTTGTTTTAACCATGTTAATCTTAGAACGGAATTTAACTTGATTTAATATTTTTAAAAAGGTATATACACAATATCTTGCAAGAAATAAGTATGAACATTTGACATAGTTCATCTATTCTATTCTCATTGAATATTCTTCACAATTTATGATTATGAAAAAGAAATTTGAAAATATTTTTTAAAGGAAAAATTACTCCTCTTTTTTGGCCCTCAAAAAATTATAAAAAACATTATTAATACTTTTTTATCGATCTGAAAGGCCAAGTAAATTTAAAACTTTTTTTTGTACCCAAAAGGGGAAAACAATATAAGATCTAAACAATTATTTCAGTAGCATTTCAAAAACGAAACATGGTTAAAAGTTAAAATTACAACATATCATTTTAGATTATCCAAGAAATTGTGCGTTACGTGATTTTAACACTAACATGAAGGAATGCGTTGCAAAATACTTATAAACAATAAAAAGTTTTCCTATGTTTCATTTAAAAGATTATTATTATAATTGTGTATAACATATAAATAATAAGTTTTTGAAGTCTAAAACAAATATTCAAATTTATTCTATTTTTCTGCTTGGAAAAGTCTTCTGAATTAGTCCTACAGGTCTTTATTAATATCATTTGACGGGAATTTTAACAGAAAATTAGTAGGAAAACAGGTACTGTAATTTTACTTGATATAAAAAATTAATTTTATAACTGATTCTGGTATTTTTATCATTAGAGTTCATTAATAAAAATATTAATGTTTTAAAGCTTTAAAGAAAACTTGAAGAGAATAACGAGTAAATTTACGAACTAATCCTACAATAATAAATATGGTTATAAAAACCATAATACTCATGCAATTCTGATTAGATATTATAAATCTGTTCAGCACAATCACACAAGAATAGAAACTTTACTTTAAAATGTGATAATCAAACTCACCGCCATCCAACCAATAAGGAGCTACAATCTATTTTCATCGATATGACAACGAATTCTCGACTATGTGTTTGACTTGAATACATATATTGTATTTGACACATTAGACTAAATAACGATTAATTTCTGAATCCACAACCACCATTCTGTAATAAAATTAGGAAGTTCATAGAAATATCTACAGTGATTTCAAGACAAAGACCAACTAGAAATTTGTTGGGCTAAATTTATAACTTTATTTTTAATTAACAGTGGTGATGATAGCTTTACTTCTGCTCGTGTAATAAATATACAGCACCATTTTGTGTATTACTTCTTGTCATTTCTTTCTCACACTTCGAATTTATGAACATACAGTGTGCCCAGCGAAGGATTCCCTGATTTCAAAATAAAAAATTTCGAAAACAAAGATCTGTAGAAGAATGCAACAAACGGTATGTTTATCGTGAAAGCTGTAAGAATTTTATACACTAATTTTCAAAATAGTTACAAGAGCTGCCACCAGATGGCGCTCTACAACTCGTATCAGCATGCATAAATAAACTCGTAGTCTTTGCAATCACTACATCACAATCGTTTCAAAATGTCCACCATTCGCTATACGGAGGTGGCGCAAACAAACAATAAAATTTGTCATCACAGCCTGTGGTGTCTCAACAGAAATCGACCTGCCACACAGATCGCCGATTGAAGCTCGTCCAGCGTGGTGGGATGGTTCCTGTAGACAGTATATTTTAATATGCCCCACAAAAAATAGTCACAGGGGCTTAGGTCCGGCAAATATGGAGGCCAATCCAAGCCTGCTCCAATAAAATTTGGCTAACAGCGCCATCTGGTGGCAGCTCTTGTATCTATTTCGAAAATAAGTGTATAAAATTCTTACAGCTTTCACGATAAACATATCGTTTGTTGCATTCTTCTACACATCTTTGTTTTCGAGGTTTTTGATTTTGAAATCAGGGACTCCTTCGCTGGACACACTGCACATTATAGCAAAGAATTATAAAGTTTTGTTTTTTGCTACAAGTTAATATGTGATCTTCACAAGAATAATCTAACAACTTTTCAAATAATTGATGAAAAAAGTCACTCAACAAGTTTTGAAAGAGTTATGTACAGAAAACTACATTATTCCTCCATCCTTCGCTTTAGTTTTAACAAGAATAGTTAAAGTAAAAGCTTAATATAACCTTGATAAGAGTGTGATATATAAATCATATTAGCTGAGACAAATAACTTCAAAAATGAAAAAAAGATCTGCGTATGAGAAGAAAGATACGTCTGGCGCTATCCTCTAATGAATCTAAATCACATATTACTTTTGTCTTAATTCGACCACACCCCTCGTAGCTGTATTTATTACCTTTATCAGGATTTTACGGCCTCAGGCGAAGTATTATATATTGCATAATGTCCAGAAGATATAAATGTTACATGTATTTATACTTCATTTTATTTGACTCTTGAAATATAATCTTACACACGACAGAATGTTTTTTGAAAGACACGAATAAGACAATTTAGTAACATTAACTATTTCCCAAATTGAAAATCACATTTCCATAAGGGTACAATATAAAATAAAATGTTTGTCTTTAAAGTATACGCAATATATCTGGCCAGAATAGTTTTATAGTAAAATTATTTTTAAATTTAACAGTATTAAAAGAGAATTGTTGCAACTACAGAGTATTGGAAACTTTGTTTCCCAACGTCTGATTTCTTTGAAAAACAATTACAAAATTTTAGCATGCTTGTGTTAGTGTATTATAAATATACAAAAGTATAGCCCTTTAAAATGATTCTCTGCTAATTTTAGTATGGTTTTAAAGCAGGAGTTTTTTAAAATAAAATCTCGTAAATATTTAAACAGTTTGTACCTCATTTAAGGGGGCACACTACCTTTGACTACACTGAAATGACCTTAAACATAATCCAATTCGAGCTACTGAAACTCCAATAATATTAAAATATATATATATATATATATATATATATATATATTATATATATATATATTATATATATATATATATATATATATATATATATATATATATATATATTATATATATATATATATATATATATATATATATATATATATATATATAATTTTTTGTTTTATATCAAAATTACAATTCTTCAGTTATATTTTATACAAAAATAGAATTTGCAAATCCATAAATAGTTATTAGATTTTATTTTTAAATGTACACATTACTAAAAAGGGAAAAAATGATTGGATGTTTTGAGCATCATAAAATTAAGAAATATGCATACAGAAACTATTTTTTGATCAAATTATATTAATAATGTTAATGTAAAACCAAAAAATATATAAAAATAGTTTAATGTAAAACCATAATTTAATTTAGTTTAATGTAAAACCAAAAAATATACAAAAATATAGTTTAAATTGAAAAATTTACATAAAATTAAAAAAAATTAAAATTTAGCAATTTTTGTAAAAACATTTTCAAGTGTAAAAAATTTTTTTACAAATTTATTTTTTTGTTTTAGTATGTAAAGAAGCTTAAAATACAAATCATCTGATAAAAATTTTGCGTGTCTAGCACACATAGTTTGGGAGTAACAGTGCGCGTAATCCAAAAATTTACATATTTGAGAAAACTGTAGTTGAAGTCGGAATATACATGACCATGACAATAGAGTGATCTTTACATAAATTCTCATAACTCGAAAAATAATGCGAATTTTTTTTATGCGGTTTTTTGCATATTGTTCAGAAATGTCCCAAAAATCAGAATATAGCAGAAACCAAAAATCGAATTTTGAAGTTTCAAAGGTGGTGTGCACCCTTAACAACCGTAAATATTTCAATGATGCTATTGTAGAAAGTATGTATAAAATAATATTTATTAGCACCAGACCAAATTCAGAAAATCAGCAAACTTTTAATAGAGAGTTAAAGGCAAGATTTTATAGTAGTCTATAAATATGGAAATTTAGAAATTTTGATAATTGATCAACTATAAACAGAATGAGGCTTGATTAAGATACGGATTGATTGAGTTATGGTCAACAGACCTGTTCGGGAAGCAGATATACCTGATTCGAGTACCATGAAACAGAACTTTTATGTGAAAGAAAAATAAGTGAGTATACTATGTGGTAGAATCTTTGTCGTTATAGACGCACTGAGGAAAAATAATGGGATTTCGATCGCAGTTCAGGGTTTCCATGGGTCCCTCTAAGGCGCAGGAGACAGTGACGTTTGTTACAAAAGCTAATGACTTGGCTTGATGAAACTATGGACTTCTGTCTGGATGCAGAAGACTTCGGTTCAACTGCCAAGTCAGCATTCTTGCTTAATGTGAATGCGTATCAGTCATCGATGCTATAATGGGTAATACATATTCAACAATATACAGTCGATTCCGGTTAATCGGGCCACATCGGGACGCGACCATTTTGGTCCTAATAACACGAACATGCCCTATTAATATTATGCAATAGAATTTGTTTCGGTTCTTTAGGATTCGGTCCGATTAACCGGTGGTCCAATTAACCGGATTTGACTGTATAAAAATAAATTCAAGCACACAGTTTACCAAGAAAAAAATAAGGTACTTTTTGAGCTATAAAATGAAAAATTAAATGTTTAAGTCCTCGGGATTTCAAGATACAAAAGTAAATAACATTATTATAATTGTGGTCGCTATAAATTATAATAATTCTGCATTGCGTTCGCACTATTTTGTGCTTTCATATTACTTTGAGGGCATCCAGCATACACAATATTCTGTAGCATACGCAAGAATCCAGCATACGCAATATACTCGCAAGAATGATTTCGGTTTATTGTATGCACAGAATAGTTTTATCACTCTATTTAAACAGAATTTTTATTAATTGACGATATATTTTTAAATCTTTCGCAATCGTGTTATTAAGGATGTATTGTTCTTTCTAATTTTATCGACTCTCTGTAGAAAATAGTACATAAAATACAACTGAATTTATATCATCCTATATAAATGCATTAGTTATGACGTGCATTCCCAATAGTTCCAACAAAGTTTTGCTGTGAAATTTTTTTTTCCTGTCGCAAATTTCGGAATTCATATTTTCTTTCTTTCTTTCTTTATGCTTTGTTCTTAAGTGTAAAGAGGAAATAATCTATATTCATATTGCCTGGAGTACTTTTTCACGTAATTAATCCTGTAATATTAATTGGAAAGTGAAAGAGAATAAGTAAATCTCATTAAAAATATCTTTTATCAAAGACCTCAAATTACATTTTTTTTTTCAAAAGAATCTCACAAGTTACATATACTAATCTTATTAATTATTTATGGTGTTACCTTAAATTATATTAACATATTTCTACGAAATCTTCTGCTTTTAGAACAATTCATTGCTTGTAATGCACACAATAGGTGAAAGGCAAATGTTAGTCCAAGAAACTCTAGCGAAAATATTCGAGGAAAAAAATGTTCATTATTCACGATATTTACTGACATTTCTGATTTCATACAATGACGTCGTCAGTTTGGCTGAGAGCCCACAGACTCGCTTATTCTTTGATTCAAGACACGGTACACGTCATTTTAGTCTGAGAGCAAAGACACGCCAGTTCAGTGACTTACTTATTCTTTCTAACGAATAGTTTTCAAACACAACAGTATGGATGGGAAGGTGCTATTTTTCATGCCGTAGGATTGTGTGAGAAATACTATTATTTAGTAAGAGAGAAAATATATTTGATTTTATCCGATTTTTTTCATGATGTTAGTTTTATATTTTTCCATTCATGACCATTTATAGTTTGGTATTTAAAGCTATGAGCTACTTTTGATAATTTCCTATAATATTAATATATTCATTAATAGTATTTTGAATAAAAACAAAGTTTTTTTTATATTTACTAACACAGTATAGGGTTGAGTTCCTGTTATATTAATATCTGGTTTCATATTTCAAGGATATAAAAAATGTAGTAAATTTTATTACTTTTAATGATTTCATTTGTCTTTCGTTAAAACCTTAAAGCTAAATCTAAGAGTGGGAGACATAACATTATAGTATTTCTATAATTAATTATTTAAAGATAAGTGCTGTGCTTTACAAACAGTAGAAACAACATCATACGAGGAATGAGCAAAACGCTATAACTTGCAAATTATTGAAAATTCTGCGATTGACAGAGAATAATATTTTGAAATGAAGAGGTAAATTATAATTTACAAAGTATTAATTTTTTGAGTGAGTTAGTTATGATATTTTAGTATTACAAAAAGCATAAAAATATTAAATTTTATGTATATCACATTTGTTTTTCTCTTTAATTTTCTTTTCAGATTTTAAAAGAGAATTTGTCCCTTTACTCCTCGACAGATTTTAAAGAGATTGTACGTTGATTTGCAGGAAATATCCTAATTCTTTGTTACTTAATCTATATACTGAATTAAAAAATGGGCAGTAAATTAGGATATTAAGAGTTTGTATATGTTCCGTTTCTTGTTATGTATTGTAGTATTATCTTCTTTAGGTTATGCACCTTATCATTACAGTAACAAAATGCCATGTACTTTTTAGGATTTAATAGATTTAATTTCAGTTAAAGGAACTCCTTGAAATCACCAATGGCAATTATGGCAATGACTCGGGTTATAATTTAGGAATAGTTGTGATATATTATTCAGAGGACTGCAGTAAAAGAGGTATTTCTGCTACAAGGGTCTTTGAAAAGTATTATAAGTTCATTTAATCGCAAAATGTTTTCACGACTTAACACAATTTGTCAATTTCTGAATTAGAGGAATTTACATTGATATCATGAAACGTCTTTTTGAAGCGTAAAAAAAGAAAAATGTCTCAAATTGTTTGGAATTTTAGGCATATATTTAGAAAGACAGAAAATGTCCTGCTTTATTTGATTTTCCTTTGTAGGACTTACATAAGCAGACCATTTATCTGCTGCTTTATCCACAAAATGAGCACTGAAATTAAATATTTTTATTACCTAGTTCAAGAATCAATGAGTCCAATTGTCAGCTCTGCTTTAAGAATGTTGTGCAGAAAAGAAATAGTATCCATCGCAGGAGCTATAGAAAAGTATAATAAAGTACTTTCATACATTCGTTGGAGTATTTTTTATATGTAAATGACAGAATTTACTATTGTGATACTGTTATATTAATATTAAAAATTATTTTTCATTCGGCTGAGATCTAATATTTTTGAGACTTAGTGGAATATTTAAACTTTATTCTAGAATTATATTGAAACTTATCTCTTACACACACATGATCTTCTATAGCAGAACCTTTGCCGTGACAAAAGCTAGTAATTTGTATAGTGCCACAATGTACAAAGTATAGCAAACATATACAAAGAAAAATCTAGTAATAATTTGAATATAATTATCGTGTATAAAAATATATTAAATCCCTCATGAAACATCAAGTAATTTTTTAACTGCTCACTCACTCACAGAGTCAAACGTGCGCGCGCACACACACACACACACACACACACACACACATATATATATATATATATAACATGAAGCGATTAGTTTCAGTACATGTTTTAGAAACTTATTAGTACTTGACTTAAGGTTTTATAGCCTTAATTATAAAGGTGTGGATCATTAATTCGTTCGAACTAACATTCATTTGCAAAATAGCTCTGGGGTATTTAAAAGTTGTACATATTTTTATTCCTGACCTCAGTTAACAAGTCTAGGTTTAGTCATAAAGCTATTACATTTTTAATTACAGAACCTAAATTAATTAAAATAGTAAAAGGAAAAAAGCCCCCAGACAGAATATGATTCATTTGGATCCATGTACTTAACCTTGAGATGTCAAATCGTTGTTCTTTTTCACACTCTATTTTCTCGTTCACTGACGGTATTTTTAGCAACTATTCACACCAGTGACCATCAGACTTAAGCTTATTTTAGAAAGGTGAATAAATATATATGTGTTCTTCATGAATATAATAATGTAACAGCAATAAGTAAGATATGATGCAGTTAGTTTTAACAAACGCTAATAAAAATTTTACTTTTCATTCCTTCACTTTTTTTGTCTGCATTTAACAGGTTTGTCATATATTTGAGAGTCGAGAGATACAATCATTTTGAAAATTAACGTTGACCAAGAAATTTTATAAAACATACTTTTATTTTCAAAGTATCTTTAGCAGTAAATGTTTTAAGTCAAATGACTACTAGTAGTCATAAGAGAATTAATATTAGTTTTTACAGCCAGATCTATTTTAAAGTATATATGAAATAGCTTTTTTATTTTGCTAATGTTCCTGAGGGCTGACGACATTACACCCCAGTCCGGTGTACATATGAATACAAGGAAATAGAAACACAAATCACAATCACAGAAGAATTTTATTAACAAACAATGACGCCGGCGATGGGTTGCAGATCTCCTTTCTAGTCTCTCTCTGCAGGGCTCCTTTTGCAGGCTGAAGACTGACCGGTTCTCCAGAATACAACCAAGTCTTATGCGGGAATCGAATTCGCGTCCCCGGCATGGCAGACTGATGCCTTAACCACTTAGCCACTGGGCGACATATTTGAAATAGTTACGAGTTTGTGAGTTGTAGTTCAGTTTCAATGCATAGCTATGAAATATAAAGCGAAGAAACAGGAGCTGAGATAACTTCTTGAACGGTTGTATTCACATTTGTATCTTTTGACCGTATCTGTATCATTATCAGGCAAGGATGGAACAAAAATTTAGTTCACTGACCACTACGATCCACTAGTTGTCAGTCTCTAGCAAAAACGCTAAACAAACATTACATAGCATTGACATAGGTATGTGGATGCTTTCCACAGTATGACTCACTCTCAGAGTGGAGCTGATCGTATCGATATCTTTCGATGGAAAACAAAATGATCGAGGAAAAATATGTGGATACAAAATGTCGTAGACAAGGAGTCTTATTGTTTTCTTCTCTTAAACCGTTAAGATTCCTAATCTCAAATGTAGAGACGCAAGAATATGGACTCAGCTCAAACGTTTTGGGTCTTTGATATCCATTGTTCATTTTGGAGAGAAGACCATATCTGTTCTTTGAGCTTCAATTATAGTCTGAACAAAATTCTATGGCAACAAAAAATGTTTATCAATTAATCGTTTAATTACTCTCGGTTTGGTAGGATTATAGTTTCATCAGTTTGCAAGAGACGTAATTATTGCTAAATTACAGAAGTATGAATTAGATCCCACTTACAAGCGAAAATTAAAGCAGCAGTAGTTACTCTTTCTGTCAATTCCGATTACATACTATATGTAATTAGTAACCGTCACTGTCTCACTGTCTTAGAGCCATTTCGTTCTTTTATATACCTCTTTCCGAGATAGGATCATTAACACTAGAGAGACGGGAATTTTTTCTTACTAAAAAACAAAGCCGTCATTTTGACGGTTAGAAATAAAATCAAGAATAACAAATATTTACTGTGTTTTATTAAATGGTTAAGTACTTTAAATTTTGAACTATTTCATGCCAATATATAATAAATCAGTATATTTTTAAGTGTATTTTTATGCTGGTATGCCGAGCTGTCAACCTGGTATGGTTTATCCGCAAAAATATATGCATTGTTTGTGCAGTCCTTACTTTTCAACACCAATATTTTCGAACAGCCAATATTTCTTTTATTTACAAAAGGGGAAGAGACGAAAAGTAGCTAATATTTTTCCGGTATTATTTTAAAGATTTCTGTCTCTTCTCTGTATTGCCGTCAAATCGGCGGCTTTTCAGTCTTAGTAGGTATACAACAAATTTTCTCCCCCTCTTTACTATCGAATATAATTTTGTAAATGTGTGTGCTTATTTCACGTTATATTAGAAAAAGCTTGAGGACATAAATACAGACATAGCGCTCAATAGTATGTCTGAAACCGTCAAAATGACGGCAGCCGTCTCTCTAGTGCTAAAATAAAAAGAAATGTAATGAAATATACAAAATATGCTTTAAGAGCTTATGCTTTAAGAGAAAATACATTTTTATCTTGCCATATACCCTTAAAAATATAACTTGCGACTATTATACGTACAGCTCCAAAAATAAGATATTTACACAATTTTGTTTCAAAGCGTTTTTTACCCCGCATCTCGATAGCCGCGACGGGTTGTCTACAAAGAGATTAGAGAAGCCCTGTCAGCACACGCTTCTTAATCTTGTTGACGGGATTGAGGTCACACGCGCAGACTCGGTACTAACTCGAATGAAATCTTTTGATATTTTGGGATCCCTTGCCACGCTTTCCCCTGCACATAATTCTATTTTATATAGGAAATCACCAGAAAAGAGGAGCGATGAAAGGCAAACAGTTTAATGTCTACGAAATACTTTTTAAGTAAGATATTGCATCCATATAACATGATATTGGCCGTTATTTGCAAACCGGGAGTAGAAATTAAGGTTAATAAATCTATTTTATATAGGTATTTTTCATTAAGGATCAGTTATTAATCCCGTTTTAGGCTTTTCTTGAAAAAGTCTAGAGGAATTAGTATTTCGACAATCTTTTTTTATCGATAGAGTTCAAACGTCTCAAAGATTGGATTACCCATTACCCACGCACACGCTATATATATATATATATATATATATATACAATATATATATATATTGTACCCATTACCCACGCTCTCTCTCTCTCTCTCTCTATATATATATATATATATATATATATATATATATATATACATACAGTGGCGTACTAAGGGGGAGCCCAGGGGGCCCTGCCCCCCAAAGAAGTAGAAATATTGATTTTGTATTAGAAATATTTTATTCGTCCATCTCGGCCCCCCCCCATGCATTATAAATATTTTTATCCATTCATCTCACCCCCCCCAAGAAAAAAATCCTGGGTGTGCCACTGTATATATATATATATATATATATATACACACACAATAAAACCTCGTGTATTCGGACTAACTGGGAACATAGGCAATCCGGACAATCGAAAATCCGGATAATCCGGGTAATAAGCAAAACAAAACCCTTAGCTAAGCAGCCTTACGCTTTATTACGATAAAAAATCCATGTTTTTTAACAAAATTACATAGTATTGTTTGCAAGACATTAAAAAATATGAAGATAACTTTTCACATCATTTCTTAACAAAGAATTGGTAAGTAAAGCTTTCTTAAATTCAACAATAAGCATTTTATTACCATAATTTACTGTACAATCTTTGCAGGAACTGTACATTGAATCAAACTAAAAAGCGAACATTTGGCGTACTTGCAGTTACGTTCTTGCTATCATAGTTCAAAATTATTATCTAATGAGAACATTAAATAAAAATGTCTACAAATCTGATCGGATTATCCGGATAAACGAGGCTCTCTCTCTCTCTCTCTCTATATATATATATATATATATATATATATATATATATATATATACACACGTGTGTGTGTGTGTGTATGATAGATAGATAGATAGATATTAATAACTAAGTTAATTCATACAGCAAAGTATAAAATAATACTAAAATAGATAAAACATATTTTAAAATAAATATATTAATTCATAAATATTGCCAAAAAATTAAAAAAGGTTCATTATCAAATGAGCTATGATATTAGAATATTTTTGTTCATCGCACACACTAAGAATTCTATTTCAGCCTTGAAGTTTCCTAGAATCTAAATGTTTGAATAGCCTATATACATAAGAAAGGCTTTTAAAATAAGCCTTATTTCACATATTAAAGATATGTACAATGTAAATAAATTTTAGAAAGGTGGAAGAGTAATTTACTTTTACAATATCATAATAATGCAATGAGAGCTTTAAAATTTTTCGGAAAGTAATTTTGATAACGCAGAGTATAATAACATTTCAAATCCCTTATTGAAATTTTACACAACGTGCATGAATATTTGAATACTAAGTCGAGAATGAAGTTTCACTTTTGGTGAGGTAAAATCGATTCAGATAAATGCAAATTCTAGACATTGCTCGCTTTATTTTACGTTTCAGTTTAATAGTTATATCAACCATGCTCTAGTCAAATCAACTCATTAAAGTTGGAGAAATGGAATCGCATTAAACCATCCAATATAGTTCGATTATGTGAAATTGCGGTTTTGCAAAATAAAGTAATGTCATTTTCCAGTTAAAGTATTATCTCTGAGGCTCTATGTTTCAAAATTATTTCGCTTAAATTATTGAAAGAGAAATCTTATGAATTAAATATTAATCTACGGTGCAAATAGGGCAATGGAATTTAAAATTGTTTATTACCTTGACATTTTAACACATCATCATACCTGAAATTTGCAGATGAAGATTCATTCATCTGAAATCCCTTCTACGTTTGCAGTTAATATTATGTATTCATATTTAATTTAGATAGCCGAGTCTATCTTTTCAAAAAGGAAAAAAGATTTTAACGGAAAATTCTGAAAAAATTGAAATTAATGTATATAATCCATGTCATGAATGTTTAAAATTTCTATATATTTTTCAATCTTACTTCAAAATGTATAATATTATAAATCAATGCTTTTTATATCTAAATGGGGAAATAAATAATTTTCTTCAATATTTCATTATGTCATTCAAAATGACTTTGATTGCAAAAAATAAGTCAATCGCACTTCCAAAATATATTATTTTACTTTATTTGTTTTTAATAACCTGAAATGGTGAAGTAGACAGTAGAATTTTTAAACGTAATCAACAGTAAAATATTTTTAGCACTATGATTGTATGTTACAATACCAGCAGAAGTTTTAAACTTGTGTTTAAACAAACAATAGCAGCAATAATTTTTGCCCTTTCAACAAATTGTGTTAAGGTTTATTGATGTTAACCTATTTTAAAAGTTTACAAAAAGGATCTCCTCTCTCAATACTATCTGTCATTATCTAAGGAAGTATGTATCAAATTTATTTCAAAAACGTAGTTTATTTATTTCTAACAAATCTATGAACAAAAATTAAACAAAACAGGTTTGAGAAGTAATGAAGAAATACTTCAATAATGAATAAATATTAAATATTCATTTTGAAATAAAGATTAAAATATTTATTTAAATGTTTCATAATAAAAAAATAAAATGTATGAACTAATTTGAAGTTTAGCCGTTTTGAGATATCTATCTCTTTTTCATGTAATTATTTGACTGGATTACACTATATCATATGTCTTCTCTCTTAAATGCTTTTTTTGTTAAAAAGAGCATGTGTAAATTAAACATTGGACCCTGTGACTAATCCTGCTTTAAACTGTCAATACCCGACTTTAACATAGGTACAATAATATATTAACAAGAGAACTAAATTTTATTTGACTTACAATTGAAGTTTTAAATGTTAAGTGCAGCGTATTTAATTTCAATATTGGAATTTTAAAACACTAAATTTCTAAATTCAGTAGCAGATGGGTGAAAAATTCCACTTAGCGTGAGATAGTTTGAAGACGACATTATTTTACTATAAACCTTTTAGAATATCGGATGAATTTTTAAAGGAGCATTCTTTAAGAACTGATCTACCGAAAGGAATTCAAGGCACACTCGTAAAATTTAGAGTTCAGCAATAAGATCAGAACATTTATTTAAATGATTCCCTTAAATACCGATAAAAAATGTATGTTACAAAATGACTTTCCATGCTTGAAAGGATACTTTAACTACTGTAATACTGAGATGAACATTTCGCACAAAAGTGACAATTTTAAACTTAATAATATATGATTGTGCAACTGTTCCTAAAATGATAACCTTTAACTACGAAATAAGTGAGAGGCACACAAATTCATTCCTCTGCTACTGGAGTATTGTTTTATGACGATGAGTAATCCATTAAAATAAGATACTGATGCGAATAGTCAAATTAATTTATTTTCAAATCCTTAAAATGAATTATAGCTGTCTACAAAGTCAAGAAATTAGAACAGTTTTAACCCCTTGACATTCGAATTAAATGAAATTCCTTGTGACCAATACATACTATTTATTTTTCAACTTAACATTCGTCTAAGCTTAAACCTGCGTGCATCAATGTTTACAATGGCATAAGAAACACATTGCTTATCTGAGATGTCTTTAAATGTCAAGTGATTAAGAATATATTTCTTTCTGTACAAAAGTAATGTGATTTAATAAGAGAGCGTACTAGAACTTATTTATTGTTCATGACATAATAGTGACTTCAAAAATGTGGATTTCAGTTGACTAGACTTCTATAGAAAACTATTGCCAACTATTGAAAGGAATACTAAAACCTCATAAAGTGAGATGTATCATGTTTGATCACAGTCTCTAGACTACAGTATTTGAAAGACTCCAAAATGTTCGAGAATCATTCTGATTCAGCATTGAAGAAATTAGATGAAAAATAAAATTTTACCTTGATATTTGTCCTCAATATTTTATTTAATGTAAGTTATTCTATAAAGGCAATTTATTTAAGTCAATATTTTCTGCAAACGTAAAATTTTTAATATGTCTTCGGTAACTTATGTCTTTAAAAGTAAATATATGATAAAACGTGGTTTGTAGCATTTGATTAATGTCTACAGAATTAAAGTTCGTTATAAAAACTCTAACATTTCACATTTGGTTAATTTAAAATATTCCGTTTCTATTCATATGTACGGAATTTTAAATTTTTTATGCATTCAAATGCCAATGGAATGTATTTCCCATGAGAAAGATGCACAAATACCACTTATCCTTACACTAATTGAGACTCGTATATCCTGTATTAAACTTAACCTCTAAAAATGGTAGAAATTCAAAACTAATAATTAACTGCGAATTCCCACATTAATTGGTTTTTAAATTCACCTTTTCATTCCGACATTCATTGTTACTTTCAACACGAAAAAAAATTCTTACAGTATAAAGCTATTTCTGATTTGGATTTGTCTGTAGTGAAATGGGAAATAAATTATCAAGCTCATTCAACCAGTTTCATATCCGTATATGCAATAAAACCGTAACAATTAATGACTTATTCTATAGCGTCCATCAATGGAGGGCAAAAGTAATAATGCGGTAGTTGAATGGATTTTCAAGATATAACCCTAGGCGTTGGATCTCATAGCAGGGAACATAAAACGTCAAAACCCCCAGCAAATAATTGCGGTCTAAGACTGGTTTTTATTGACATCAATCTTATTACTCACTTACGTCTAATTGGTATCTACGATCTATAGCTGTTATATAACAATGAGATTTTTTTATTATTTTTATCTCGTTCTGAAACTTTCCTTGGAATATTTTCTTTTCAAACTGGCTTTATTATCCTACTGAAACTTATTATTATTGTTGACTATTTGTACCATGTAATTGTTTTTTCATTGACTTTTTCTTAAATATAAGGTTATATTATTGAAACATAAAAAAAACCTTTCGATACAATCAACTTTAACTTTCAGTTACTCTAACTTTCAGATTTCAATTGTAGCTTTTTTTCCGCACGCACACACACACACACACACACACACACACACACATATATATATATATATATATATATATATATATATATATATATATATATATATATATATATTTATTTATTTTGTTTATTGTTTTGTGTGTGTATATGCGTATGTGTATATACAGTGTGTCTAGCGAAGGAGTCCCTGATTTCAAAATCTAAAATCTTGAATACAAAGACCTGTAGAAGAATGCAACAAACGGTATGTTTATCATGAAAGATGTCAGAATTTTAAACACTAATTTTCGAAATAGTTACAAGAGCTGCCACCACATGGCGCTGTTAGCCAAATTTTATTGGCGCAGGCATGGATTGGCCTCCATATTTGCCGGACCTAAGTCCCTGTGACCATTTTTTGTGAGCATATTAAAATATACTGTCTACAGGAACCATCCCACCACGCTAGACGAGCATCAATCGGTGATCTGTGTGGCAGGTCGATTTCTGTTGAGACACCACAGGCTGTGATGTCAAATTTTATTGTTTGATTGCGCTATCTCCGTATAGCGAATGGTGGACATTTTGAAAAGATTATGATGTAGTGATTGCAAAGACGGCTCCCAAAGACTACGAGTTTATTTATGCATGCTGATACGAGTTGTAGATCGCCATCTGGTGGCAGCTCTTGTAACTATTTCGAAAATTAGTGTATAAAATTCTTACAACTTTCATGATAAACATACCGTTTGTTGCATTCTTCTACAGATCTTTGTTTTCTAGATTTTTGAATTTGAAATCAGGGACTCCTTCGCTTGACACACTATATATATATATATATATATATATATATATATATATATATATATATATATATATATGTATTCGTGTGTGTGTGTATGTGTATTATTTTTAACTCTTTTCTCTCATATTGATTTATAACTCTGCATGAGTAACTTCATTTCGTAAGAATGGTCTAATTCTGATAATTAGTAGTAAAAGTAACATACCGTCTAATCACTCATAAAATCTTTGAAACAACGAGTCATGGAATATTTTTGAAAAATTGTAAACATTCCAGTGAGTGAAAGAAAATTTATTTCATTTAAATACTTGAAAGTGTACTCAAAGGCATAACAATAGCTATATATATGAAGAAAGCATATCTGTGATATGAACAATTAAACAACAAAAAGCGTAGTTTTATACCTTGAGCACTCTGATTGAAAGCTGTGTAGGTTTGAATAGATTCAAAAGTAAGCAATGGAGGTCGAAAGAATAAGATAAGAGTTAATTGGTTTGAAAGCTAATGATTAAAGCAGCCATCTTCGACAGGTGATGCGAGTCCTTCAACAACCATGTGCTGGACGGAAAATCTCGCATTGTTACTTCTCACTGCAGTGACATTACAATGAGAACTGCTAAAAGGAAATAAAGAAAAAAAAATCTTTCAAGTAAAGAAAATACTATGAACAGGAAAATGAGTAATAAATAATTAATAGTTGCTGAGGTAAATAAAACAGATAAAAATGAAATAAAAAGTTTATATATATATATATATATATATATATATATATATTACTTCTGAGTACAGGAAATTTGCCGAAATTGAAATTACCGCTTTTCGGAAGATTTTTTTCTTTTGCAGTTAAAGCTTTCCCAAATCCTGACTGTGTAAGAAAGTAATCGAGAAAAAACTATTTGTTGACTGATATCAAACACGAATGAATAAATGTATAGCCTATTTGAAGTACTTGGTCATATATGATGCACATGCTTGTCATCATCTGAAAAAAGAATGAAATACACATATTGACACCTAAATAGTCTTCAAGAATCTTTTTCCAAGTTTAGCTTAACACAGTCAATAATTCAGCCATTATAGGGACAGTACAGGGATACAGGGATTCAATTCTTTCTTGGTACGATATGGAGTGTGTAATGTTAACAATTAATGATATGTTAGTTGTAAAAGAGGATCTTTACATACTTATTTTTTTCGAACTCAACTTATTAAAATTAAAATGATAACTGGTGTAGAAAATTACCAAGACAAAAATTTTAAAATAATCTTCATTAATTTTGTTTGACCTCTGTATAAATTTATTTTAAAAAGTGGTTGAGAATGATTTTGGTGTTTATTTTAAAAAGTGGTTGCAGTTTTTATTTTACTTTAATTTGTTAAGTAACTCTTGTGTAGAGTGATAAGTATATGAATGACACCATACTATTTAAATATTCTTTTATTTCCAATGGCAAGAATTACAGAGCAACATATATCAAAAAGATAAAAATACAAGAACAAGATAGGAAAATGATATCAGTTAATACTTCAACTTATGTCTGGCAATCCAATAGCGCTCCCATAAAGAAACGTGACGTAGAGCAGGGCAAGAAGCAAAGTAAAGCATGTCCATTTCTTCCTGGTTATCACACAGGAGACAAAGAGGGTCGGGAGCCAAGTTAATTCTGTGGAAGTGCTTGCGAAGGGAATCATAGCCAGAAAAAAACCGTAGCATTGCCACAGATTTAACTCTAGACTACTCAGGAATATCACGTACATGGGCATACCAGGGCTTGTGGCCGCTTCTAGCAGCAACAACCTGTGTGAAGGAACATCTGAGGGTCTTTTTGACGTCTGATGGAATGGTGGGCCAAATCCTGGTTGTTTAGCTGTAAAACAGAAGCCCCCTTTTTCGCTAGGAAGTCAGCAGCCTTGTTCCTATCGATTCCGCAGTGGGCCGGGATCCACTGCAAGACAACTGTTTTATCTATCTAAATATACAACTGCTAAAATTTAACTATAATACCTATAAATTCCCTTCTTTCCATTTAAGGGAATACTTTAAATTCATTTCTTAATTGGTGGAAATGTAATTATAATATCACTTTGAATGAATGTTATAGAGAGAATATTCTATATAAATTTCCCCCTATTACAAGTCAAAGTAATTTAGTCCTCCTTCACTCATTTCCAGTGAGATGTTTCTTTTTCTCTTAGAATACATCAGTCTGTTACAAAAATGCAAATTTAATCTGATTAGTTATCTTATAACCCCTATGTTTGAAATGAATGGGTGTAATAAATGAAAAGGTATTAGATAGATTCAACATTTTAGCCCGGATTTTTATCAGAATATAGGTCTGTTATAAAGATTACTTTTAATTAAGATGAAATGAAATACTTTTATGACATGTACAGACACTAAAAAAATTTAAAAGGAAGCTTCTTTTTTGGCACTTGAGGGTAAAAATTTGAGATTATTTGATAATACGTTTGAGTTAAAATTGGAAATACATTTGTATGGGTTTTAAGCTACAGTTCATTTCCTTAAATTTCACCCCGACGTGTCAAGGATAGGGGGCTTAGTTACTGTTCTGGTAGCAGTTCATTTTTAAATCAGCGTGACAGTTGACCCTACTACCGAAAAGTTTTAAGTTTTAAAGAAAGCATGGTCTTTATTTAAACATTATTCAAGATTTTAAAAAATAACGCAATATATACAGACACCACACGAGCTACGAACATTCAGCGATAAAAATAGATCGGGTCCCAACTCAAAATTTGTTCGCAGCCCTCGCATTGTCCCTCGTGAGTTCAAAATTTGGTCGAGAAATTCCTGACTGATGGGTTTTCTCCTGTAGAGAATGCTCTCAATGATTTTGAGATTCACGATCCGAATGTTGAGAGGTTCTTTTAGGTAACAACAACCATCAACAATGCTGTCCAGTGTTATCGTCTCATATACGGTGTAAAGAAAAGAAATCAGTGTAATCTTCTTTAGATAAATTCTTGAAACCAGTGCCTTCAACCTCAAAAGCCCCTTCACACCCATTGTCCGATTTCTTCTCAGACGAATAAGAAACTGTTGCTGAAAAACACCCTTACCAAAGAAGACACTAACGTTGACAACCTGCTTCCCCTGTAACTCCACACCATCTCTCCTCGTTATCCATCCCTTCAAGATTATTCTACCAGTTTCAGAGATAAGAAAAACAACTGTACAGTACGTGTACTATACGCATTATCATCGTAATTTTTTTAAGATTTATGTATCAGTTACATTAATAAAATAACCTATAAAATACAATACTGTACAGTGTATTATGTTTTAGGATGAAATAACGTACAACATTTTATTGACTTAATCCATCTGACTTAAATAAGAGTGAAGCTTACGGTAATTTTAAAATGACGCTAAATAACGACTTACGAAGAATTCAAGATACGAATGTCAATACGGTAATGTCTGTATTTGATAAATGGTGGTAAAGAATTATACTGAGAGGAAAATTTCCCATAGTTTTATGCGGAGACTGGAGATATTCGATTTGAATGGATGCGCCTGTTTAATAAGAGAAAATAAAAGAAAAATCGCAGTGGTGTACACACACAAAATAGTTCTCGGTGTTTCGGAATCTCCTCTTCCCTTCTCAGCGGGTTGTATGTATGTTCAGGGATAGGGCACAGACGTACATTGGTTAGAACATCGTCCAGCATTGAAGATATTCGATTTGAATGGATGCGCCTGTTTAATAAGAGAAAATAAAGGGAAAATCGCAGTGGTGTACACACACAAAATAGTTCTCGGTGTTTCGGAATCTCCTCTTTCCTTCTTAGTGGGTTGTATGTATGTTCAGTGATAGGGAACAGGTGTACATTCGTTAGAACATCGTCCAGCATTCTGAAAATGGTGGGTTTATGCAAGAAAAAATTATGAGGAGTATAATATGAGAAAAGTAGTTCTCTAATACATATGAAACGTAATATTGCTTTCAAGCATGAAAAGGATTTTTTGTGAGACAATTGTTTAAACGAGTATCTTAGAATAAAGTTATTGATTACACACTTTGAATTGCAGAATTCATATCTTGTAAAAATATTGCATTTTCAGAAAAAAAAAGCTGATGAGAGTTTTAATTAAATGAACTATTAGTTATGTTAGTTTTTAATAACAAGAACATAAAACAAACAACAATATAGAATAATTGTGTTACTAATTGCTGCAAAATTGGCAATCTATGGTTAACAAAAGATTTTGCATTACATTCCTCCATGTTGTCCGGAAAAGTGCCTGAAATAAAAGCAAACATACGACAAAAATAGAGATAATAGATTAACCAGTTGGTAAAGTTTATTTTTGTTCTCGTGTTATTTACGTGATACAAATAATTTACTCTAATCACTTTACTAGTAGACATAAAACATTAGTTGGGATGTTAAATGTAGGAAGTCACAATTACGCTTCAAAAGGAACAAAGGAGAATAAGTCGTGGTTATCATTTAAAATTTTAGAAAATTATTAAATTAATTTTCTATTTTTGAGATGGTAAGTATATCATGCTGAGGCGGATTTCTCCTAAGAGTAGATGGTACAAAGACGGTATTTTCTGATAACTAAGTGCTTGAAATGATCTATTCCAAAGGTACATTATTTCTTTTTAGCCATTCTCTCCTCTTTACGATAAATTCTTTATGAAGAATTCTTAATAGCCAACCTAAATCTACAGACATAAATAAAAAAGCGAGATTTGTACGTGAAAAAAGCCGAAAAGTGAAGTATCTTGAGAAATTGTAGTAGTAATGAGTGCCCAAAAAACTCCTTTAGTTTTTGTAGTCGTAAAAATACGAAAAATAGCTGTACTGTTAAGGCGAAGATGATTGACAGGAAAAGTTAAAAAGTTTTTATAAAGGATGGCAAGAGATATATTGTATCTGGATCACTGGCAGTGAGAAAAAACATTATATAAATTAATTATGAGGTAAAATTAAAATCTGGCCAAAAATTACAGATATTTTTTGTAAATTCTAAAGTATATATATCAACTGATTTTGTAAATTTAAATTCAGATTCAAATATGCGTGATTATATGTGAATATTAAACTGTTAGAGGTCATATCTCTCAGACATTGATCTTAACTGTAATATGTCTAATAATAAATTCATAAGGATCTTAATTGAAAGCTAATGACTATCTCCGTAACTTAAACTTTTCATAAAAACATAATAATTAATAACATATCTATTATAGTATTGTTTATTTGATTTCAACCACTATTCTGTTTAATAAAACATTTGTCGTGTAACTCTCTCTCATATATATATATATATACACTCTATCTTCCAATAAGTATTTTGAAACCCATGCAAATGACAATATCTGCGGTCCTGATATGCTTCACGCCATCCACCATTAGATATCGTGTAGGAAAGAACGTTGGCATTAGTCGCATGCAAGGAGCCCCGAGGTGCAGAGTTATCTGATTTCGAGAAAGGTGTAATCGTCGGGTATCACAGAAATGGCCGATCCTTAAGGGGCATATCTAGCAAGCTGAAATACGACAGTAGCCTGTGTGATTCAGAAGTGAAATATGAGCGGGGATTGTTGGAATGTGCCTCGAGTCTCAGACCCAAGAAACTTGGAGATAGTGACCAACGGGTGCTGTCCAGAGAAATTCGGATGATCCGCACCCAGCCGATGGCCCACATACTTCAGGAGTTTCAACAAGTATCCGGGGGTGTTGTTTCGATTAAGAACATCCGTAAGGAAGCATATTTACTTGATTTTCATGGTCATGCTGCCGCTCATAAGCTTTTGATCACAAAGTCCAACCGCGCTGCTTGGTTAATGTAGTGCAAAGCACGTCAAAAGTGGACCGTGGATAAGTGTAAACGGGTTCTCTGGAGCGACGAATCAAGGTGTATCCTCTATCGCTTGGATGGCAGGATCTGGGTCTGGCGTCTGCATTGAGAACGTCTCCTGCCAGAATACATTGTGCCCACCGTAAAGTTCGGCGAAGGTTGAATTATGGTCTGGGGGTGTTTCTTCTGGTATGGTCTGGGACCCTTGGTCCCAATTCATGGTAAGCTCAACGCCAAGAGCTACTGCACGACGTCTACTGTTGTCATGTTGCGAGGTCCACCATGGATTGATATGGTGACAATGGGGTAAACCGAATGGACTGGCCCGCCCAGAGCCCAGAAACGAACCCTATCGAAAACCTCTGGGACGAGTTGGATCGCCGAAATAAGGGATGCAACAACTGTCCAAAATCAGTGAAGGAACATACATGTCTTCTCCGAGCCGAGTGGAAGAAAATACCGCTAGCCGTCGTACAAGGACTTGTGGAAAGCATGCCCCGGAGGGTTGAGGGTATAATTGCCTCTCGTGGAGGCTCTACCAACTATTGAATATGAATAAATTTTGTTTTTCTTTTCTATCACAGGTGTCCAAATACTTATTGGTAGATAGTGTATATATATATATATATATATATATATATATATATATATATATATATATATATATATATATATATATATATATATATATATATATATATATATATCACAGGCCTACAAAAAAATTGGTGCCTAGGATTTTAGAACTGATTTTAGCTATATATTTGGGGTGCTGAATCTAATTATGAAATCAGTTTTTTTCTATGAGCTCTACTTTTTTAGATACAGTAAAACCTCGTTTATCCGGACTAACTGGGACCATAGGCAATCCGAACAATTGAAAATCCGGATATTCCGGGTAATGTGGGTAGTAAGCAATACAAAATCCTTAACTAAAACTTACTTTGTTTTGTAACAAAATTACATAGTATTATTTAGAAGAAATTAAAAAATATAAAAATAAGAACTAATCACATCATTTCTTAACAAAGAATTGGTATCTCTGGTAAAGCTTTCTTAAACTCAACAAAGAGCATTTTATTATCATAATTTATTGTGCAATCTATGCAGGAACTGTACATTGAATCAAACTAAAAAGCGAATATTTGGCGTACTTATAGTTACGTTCTTGCTATCATGGTTAAAAATTATCTAATGTGAACATTGAATAAAAATGTCTGCAAATCTGATCCGGATAATCCGGGTATCCGTCTGAACGAGAGCCGGATAAACGAGGTTTTACTGTACATCCACTTATCTATCAATATTTATCTCTCTATTCAATACATTCAAGTGTGGGTGATTTATCCTTTTGGGAAACATGACTCCTGGGGAAAATGGGTCTTCCTGAATTTTTTCCAGATGATTGGCGCCTATTTATTGACAGCTCAAAGCGAAGTTTGAAATATGTTCTTTTACATAATTGGAAAAATATGGTTCAATACCAATTGCTAACTCAACGAAAATGAAATAAGAATAAGACACCACAGCTTTGGCCATGGAGAAGATAAAGTACCATGAACATCAATCGATGATTTGTGCGGACTTAAAAATGGTAAACTTTCTCTTTGGACAGCAAAGTGGCTTCACCAAATATCCTTGCATCGTGTGCCTCTTGGATAGCAGAGAGAAAACACACCACTGGGTTAGAAAAGAGTGGCCTAAGAGAGAAAACATGGACGTTGGGGAAAAGAATATCAGTAACGACCCCTTAGTTGGATGAGGGAAAATCATCTTTCTCCTACTGCATAGCAAGCTGAGCCTAATGAAGCAGTTTGTAAAGGTTCTTGATAAGAACAGATCATGCTTTGCATATATACGGGGAAAATGCCTAAGTTGAGTACGGAAAAAATTAAAGCAGGAATATTTGACGGCCCACAAATAAGACAACTCATTAAGGATCTTGCCTTCGTAAATTCCATGAATGAGGCTGAGCAAAAAGCCTGGACTTCATTTGTTGCAGTTGTCGGACATTTTCTGGGCAAATGTAAAGCTGAAAACTATGTTGAACTGTTAAAAAAGATGCTAAAAAGTTTCAGATCCCTTGGGTGTAACATGAACATTAAGATGCACTATTTACACAGCCATTTTGACCATTTTCTTGAAAATTTAGGAGACACCAGTGAGGAACAAGATGAAAATTTTCACCAGGATATTAAAACTATGGAGGACTGCTACCAAGGAAGATGGGATACGCACATTATGGCAGATTACTTCTGAAGTTTAAAATGGGACTGTTCCAAAATACATTCAAAAATGTCACGGAAAAGAAGTTTCCGAAGTGTTCAGTGACTAGTTGGTTTCATCGATGACTTTTTCCTCTTTCTTGCTCTTTGTAATTAGGTAAGCACTACTGCAATATTCTCTATGATTTTAAGTTCCTTTAACATTTAAAAAAAATATAATAATAATAAAAAATTCCGTGTTTAGTTTTTTTACTTGATCCATAGATTTAACCTAAAATATTGTAACGTATATTTCCCTAAAATGTTATATCTTAGATATTTGAGCTCCTAGGCAAAAATTAATGTCATATTTAAATTCAGGGCATCGAATTCATATGAAATCAGCTGGAATTACCCCGGCACCAAAACCACTGTTGGCCCATGTATTTATATATATATATATATATATATATATATATATATATATATATATGTGTGTGTGTGTGTAACTTAAACTTTTCATAAAAACATAATAATTAATAACATATCTATTATAGTATTGTTTATTTGATTTCAACCACTATTCTGTTTAATAAAACATTTGTCGTGTAACTCTCTCTCATATATATATATATACACTCTATCTTCCAATAAGTATTTTGAAACCCATGCAAATGACAATATCTGCGGTCCTGATATGCTTCACGCCATCCACCATTAGATATCGTGTAGGAAAGAACGTTGGCATTAGTCGCATGCAAGGAGCCCCGAGGTGCAGAGTTATCTGATTTCGAGAAAGGTGTAATCGTCGGGTATCACAGAAATGGCCGATCCTTAAGGGGCATATCTAGCAAGCTGAAATACGACAGTAGCCTGTGTGATTCAGAAGTGAAATATGAGCGGGGATTGTTGGAATGTGCCTCGAGTCTCAGACCCAAGAAACTTGGAGATAGTGACCAACGGGTGCTGTCCAGAGAAATTCGGATGATCCGCACCCAGCCGATGGCCCACATACTTCAGGAGTTTCAACAAGTATCCGGGGGTGTTGTTTCGAAAAGGACTTGTGGAAAGCATGCCCCGGAGGGTTGAGGGTATAATTGCCTCTCGTGGAGGCTCTACCAACTATTGAATATGAATAAATTTTGTTTTTCTTTTCTATCACAGGTGTCCAAATACTTATTGGTAGATAGTGTATATATATATATAATATATATATATATATATATATATATATATATATATATATATATATATATATATATATATCACAGGCCTACAAAAAAATTGGTGCCTAGGATTTTAGAACTGATTTTAGCTATATATTTGGGGTGCTGAATCTAATTATGAAATCAGTTTTTTTCTATGAGCTCTACTTTTTTAGATACAGTAAAACCTCGTTTATCCGGACTAACTGGGACCATAGGCAATCCGAACAATTGAAAATCCGGATATTCCGGGTAATGTGGGTAGTAAGCAATACAAAATCCTTAACTAAAACTTACTTTGTTTTGTAACAAAATTACATAGTATTATTTAGAAGAAATTAAAAAATATAAAAATAAGAACTAATCACATCATTTCTTAACAAAGAATTGGTATCTCTGGTAAAGCTTTCTTAAACTCAACAAAGAGCATTTTATTATCATAATTTATTGTGCAATCTATGCAGGAACTGTACATTGAATCAAACTAAAAAGCGAATATTTGGCGTACTTATAGTTACGTTCTTGCTATCATGGTTAAAAATTATCTAATGTGAACATTGAATAAAAATGTCTGCAAATCTGATCCGGATAATCCGGGTATCCGTCTGAACGAGAGCCGGATAAACGAGGTTTTACTGTACATCCACTTATCTATCAATATTTATCTCTCTATTCAATACATTCAAGTGTGGGTGATTTATCCTTTTGGGAAACATGACTCCTGGGGAAAATGGGTCTTCCTGAATTTTTTCCAGATGATTGGCGCCTATTTATTGACAGCTCAAAGCGAAGTTTGAAATATGTTCTTTTACATAATTGGAAAAATATGGTTCAATACCAATTGCTAACTCAACGAAAATGAAATAAGAATAAGACACCACAGCTTTGGCCATGGAGAAGATAAAGTACCATGAACATCAATCGATGATTTGTGCGGACTTAAAAATGGTAAACTTTCTCTTTGGACAGCAAAGTGGCTTCACCAAATATCCTTGCATCGTGTGCCTCTTGGATAGCAGAGAGAAAACACACCACTGGGTTAGAAAAGAGTGGCCTAAGAGAGAAAACATGGACGTTGGGGAAAAGAATATCAGTAACGACCCCTTAGTTGGATGAGGGAAAATCATCTTTCTCCTACTGCATAGCAAGCTGAGCCTAATGAAGCAGTTTGTAAAGGTTCTTGATAAGAACAGATCATGCTTTGCATATATACGGGGAAAATGCCTAAGTTGAGTACGGAAAAAATTAAAGCAGGAATATTTGACGGCCCACAAATAAGACAACTCATTAAGGATCTTGCCTTCGTAAATTCCATGAATGAGGCTGAGCAAAAAGCCTGGACTTCATTTGTTGCAGTTGTCGGACATTTTCTGGGCAAATGTAAAGCTGAAAACTATGTTGAACTGTTAAAAAAGATGCTAAAAAGTTTCAGATCCCTTGGGTGTAACATGAACATTAAGATGCACTATTTACACAGCCATTTAGACCATTTTCTTGAAAATTTAGGAGACACCAGTGAGGAACAAGATGAAAATTTTCACCAGGATATTAAAACTATGGAGGACTGCTACCAAGGAAGATGGGATACGCACATTATGGCAGATTACTTCTGAAGTTTAAAATGGGACTGTTCCAAAATACATTCAAAAATGTCACGGAAAAGAAGTTTCCGAAGTGTTCAGTGACTAGTTGGTTTCATCGATGACTTTTTCCTCTTTCTTGCTCTTTGTAATTAGGTAAGCACTACTGCAATATTCTCTATGATTTTAAGTTCCTTTAACATTTAAAAAAAATATAATAATAATAAAAAATTCCGTGTTTAGTTTTTTTACTTGATCCATAGATTTAACCTAAAATATTGTAACGTATATTTCCCTAAAATGTTATATCTTAGATATTTGAGCTCCTAGGCAAAAAGTAATGTCATATTTAAATTCAGGGCATCGAATTCATATGAAATCAGCTGGAATTACCCCGGCACCAAAACCACTGTTGGCCCATGTATTTATATATATATATATATATATATATATGTGTGTGTGTGTGTGTGTGTGTGTGTGTTTGTTTGTTTGTGCGTGCGTGCGTGCGTGTGTGTTTGTAAGTAAGCGAGATCGCACCTTTGAAAAAAAATTAATAGATAATATTTTAAACTGAAATTGTGTATCATTCCATTGTGATATTGAGTTTAATGACTTTTTTTTCAGCGAGAGAAATACTATCATTAAACAGAGGAATGTTTATGAAAGCATTTTCTTTCAGAAAAATAAGTTAAACACATCCTTACTCTTTATGATCACAACATTAGAGACAATTTCTTAGCTTATTGCTAGTGTTTCTACTACTAACTTAGAAACATTGGCTTCGAATTTTACTTACTGAGGGTCCTTTTCATAGTTTTGCTTTTAGCCTTTTGTGTTTCTCTTCTTTTTTACAAGAGCGATAGATGCAATTATTCCTTATTGACTCCCTATTGCAAAGATATTTGTATTTAAATCCATTACTCTCTAATTAATATCTAGTCTTTGGGTAATAGCTATTGTTTTATGCTTGGATTTTTAGGTTTCTATTGAATATATGTGTATAAAGTACACACACATCATTCATATATACATATAGATATAACGACAGCAATGTTTGAAAGTCCACTTTAAGGCCTATGTGAAAGAATAAAAATGATAAAGTTAAAATATTAAAGACTTCTGTTGGCAATGCATTTTAATATATATGGTGTCATTGGAAAAAAAGGATGACTAGATGGAGAAACCATTTCTCATGCGATCTTTGGGAATTTCGTAAATCAACATATACATTGCATCTCTGTACGATGTTCGAATGTAAAGGTGCTAGCCTTGGATACCAGACTCTGTGGATTTGAGTGACCGACAAGAAAAGATTTTAGTGGCAATCAGCTCTCAGCTTTGAACTTTTGGCTAAAGGCTCGCTGAATGAGAAAACCAACGAGTTATCTTGAGATTAGATCGCCCATACAGTGTAGTTGTAGTGTGCTATTGGGTTAACTCCTGGTCTAGGCAAGAACTAGTCGTCTTGTAGCATGTCCTTGCCCATCTTTTAAAGTGGTCTGCTGAGTAAGTTTTCCTACAAGAGTTCATTCTGTAGGTCGAATGATGACCGTTCTGGGGTTGGTGATGGGGTGTTCTTGACTACTAGAGTGATGATGATCCATTTGCCGTGATCCAGGCGGTGCTTCTTTACACAGTGCTTGATATCCGATGAGTAAGTCCCTACAAGAGTTCACTAGGTTGGTCAAATGATGAACGTTGCGCGCGCGTGTGTGTGTGTGTGTGTGTGTAGGGGGGGGGCTTGGCTGCGTGATGGCCAATGATCCACTTGCGAGAGCCAGGTGGTGCCTCCTAATCGAGTTTTTGATTAATTTATGCACTATTTGAGCCAAAAGAGTAGGTTTTTTGTTATACAGAGAAAATTTTCATAATTATTTTTGACCCCACAATAAACAAGTCGATGAGATCCTGAGTGTTACAGACGCCTTTAGCAGCTTTAAATATTGTGAATTTTTCCTGTTATCAATGTTGGCATGCAACTAGGTAATCAATTGCTCGATTTTGATCTGAATACATTTTTTTAGTTCTATCTGCATTCAACAGACGGCTGGCGGACCAAAGATGGGAGGTTTTATGTTCAGGTGTTTCATGAGCTGACAATTCGTGTGATAATGCTCCCAACAGTCAGTGGGCCCACATTCATACTACGAGGAGTGCCAAATTTTGAATTCAAAGAGGTAAGCCAAAAAGCTGCTATGCCTCGTATAAACCTGTATTGATTGTTGACCATGCGAGCTGTAGAAACTGTCGGGTTGAAATCGTAAGAGGTCCTGGCCATCCCATCCTGTAGCCAAAGATATTACCATTCGTCTTTAAACTCTAGTTTAACTTATATTTTAATTAATTTATGTTTATTCGAGGATTACTGTCACCGAAGACATCAGTATATTACAAAATATAACTTAACTAATATATGAATTATTCCAATTAATACGGAAAGTATTTATCAATACTTCCTAGTCATTCATTTATTGTTTTCTTTTGTGTTTTTAATCCTTGAAAAACAGTTGAGAGGGAAAAGAAAGTCACAGAAGAAGTAAACAAAAGCTGGTGAGATAATTTTATTCTAAAAAAGCGATTACGCTTTCAGTATGATTATAGTGTCGGTACGCTGAAGAATTATACATCTGTGTGTTAAGTATTTATTTTTATTTATTTAAACCAATTATCTTTGCCAAGTGGGCGTGATTATTGATTGATCCAGCAAGGAAAATTTCGCATCTTAGGCAAGCAGTAATAATTTACAAAATGAAGTAAAATAATTTACGTTTATCAGGCCATTCCGTTTTCCTTGGAGAAAACAAAGATATTCTTTAGTCGTTCTTTGAATGAAATACCCCAAAAAAACACTGAGCGTCATCATTGTAAAACGAGCTATCCTTCCATGGAAATAATTGCTAGGCAAATATTTCATGTGCCAAAATATATGGTTAATAAGCTTTGCATATATCTTAATATCGCTCGTCTTGTTTCTTCTTTATCCGATGTCATGAGAAATCTCAGCAAAAGTGAAAAAAGTCCCGAGCTTCAGCAGTGTAAAAGTGTGCCGCTTTCATTTTCAAGTGTCTGCAGTTCGTATTCCCTTTTACACGGCCCCATTATTCTTCCTCCGCGAGGGATGCTTTCTCATTGGGGAGCGATTACCCCGCGACAAGTTATTTGTCTCCCACCAACAGCCTATTGAAAAACCTCGCCGAATCACAACTGCTCCGTGAACTTCTTTTCTCCCCCATTTTTGTTTCTCTTTAAAATCGAAAATGTTTTTATCGGATTAGTTCTACTTTATTTGAAAAAAAAAAGAAACCCTCTTAATTCTGATTCTGTAGAATAGTTTAAATGCAAGATATATATAAATAAGCTAAGAGGAAACATATTGGAATCGCAAGCAAGTTGCTCAAAATCAGTGTCCTGCATATGGGAAATCAAATAAGGTATTGCTTAAATGATGAAGTTCTGGTTGATAATTAATCCCAGACCTATATTTGTAACTTTATTTCTTCAACGTAAGGGTAAGCAGATTAGACTACTACACCCATTCATAAGAGAGAAAGTTAAAGTACGATTTTAGAGCATACGTAAGTGATCTTTCTTTTCTGTTTTACAAATAAAGCGCGTCCATTTCTGTCCTTTCCAAGAGCCTAACGTCTACCAAAGAGGGGTGGGGGAGGAATATATATATATATATATATATATATGAAACAATAACATTTCACTTTCATTAATTAAACGCCTATTCGAAATTGTCCCATTTTATCTCAATGAAGTATCGCCCCTTAATCCAAATTCTGATCTAAAGATAACCAAAGTTACCGACTATATTTTCCCCTTGTCCACGTGTAGAAGCTAGAATTGTTTTTAAAAGCAGTGTGACGTAATGTTCCAGAAAATTCGAAGTCGTCCGATGCGAAATCACCTCATATTACGTGCGAGGTCAGATGTTTTCAACTAGCCAATTAAAAGTTTAACGTGCCCGTACCTCACGCGCGAGCTGGCATCCTTCTGGTTTTTTGTGTGTCTGATGTTGTCCTAATAACATGCAGTAATTAGCGTTGCGGGGTTTTCGCCCATTGTGTGTGTTCCGACAGACTCCGGAATAAGTAATTTGGGAAACTGTATCTTCAGAGAATTATGTGTCGTCCGAATTTTTAAGAAATATAAACTGCCCAGCGATTGTTCCAACCAATAAAGACTTTGATATGACTGAATAGCGCCTTGTCAGTCAGAAAAAGTTCCATGTCTTGTCTCATGCTCCGTCACGACTACCCCCTGGATTATCCGAAACACTACGAGTCCGCCGTTCTGATATTCATCGCTTCTTCGTTAATTTCATTACATATATTTATATATATATGGTTTTTTCACTATTTAGTTTTAATACTTCTGATCAGCAAGAGTGTATGAATGTGTTAGTTATCACTAGCCAGTATATGAGCTAATGAAACAAAAGCACGATGTTTCTGATGAGTAATTACATGGAAAACATCTCCGTGACTAAACAGTGCACAGAACAGAAAAATGCCTATAAATACATGGAAATCCACATTATTAACGTTTCAGTCAGCGAGAGTAAAATAGTGTTGATTTTTTAAAGTAATTTAATTATTATAGGGACACTTTCAGCAAATTAGTAAAGTTTGCATTCTATAGAATGTAAATTTTGGGGATTTAGGAATTACAAGTATGTAAACAAATATACGAATACGGATATAAATTTTGGTCTGTTTGGTCTGTTCGTTGTATGTCAGTCAGTCAGTCAGTCAGTCAGTCACGGACCTGTTTTATATACAGTGGAATCTCGATCGATCGTTCCCCGAACGATCGTTTTCCAGTATGTATCTTTTATTTCACCCAGTCCCGAATAAATTCCATAGAAAACAAGCAAAAAAGACCGCATGGATCGTTCCCCGATCCATCGTTTTCCCGCAATATTCGTTCAGAATATCGCAGCTGTACATTAATTTATCGGATCGATCGTTTTTTCATAATAACTGAACCTGAAATATAAATGTCTAGATTGAAATAGAATGACGCTCTAATTAAACAGTGAGCAGAACATTTGAGATGTACGGTCTCGTATTTCTGTTCTCTCTTGTTCAGCCTGGTTTCGCTTTATTGTACCACTCCCATTATTTGTTCGTCGTGTGTGTTCCTTAATTCTTTAGCCCCGGGAGTACCCTATTTTTGGCAACTCATTCCAAATTCACCGACTATTCAACATTTCTGTTCTTATCAGCAATGGCTCACAGTCAGTTTTTTTGTTGTTGTTGGCCTTAGGATGGAGACACCCTGGTGTTTGGTCTAGCGTGTGAGAAGTTTCTGATTACTGCAGTTCTACACTGGCCAATGAGTGTTTCACCCAGAAGCAGAACTTCCTGAAGGTCTTATGTCGGACCCCATCCAGTGCAATGGAATGGTTTTAGTTACAAACGATTCACGGCTGCCGCTTCTTTATACTCTCACACAATAACCGATGCCGAAAAGAATGCAATTTGCAACACACAAAAAATATTGTTTACTTGTGGAGAGAAAACCGACAAAAAACAAACGACGATTAAGTACTTTTATTTGAATCAAAATTCCTGTGTATCTACGTGTATTTCCTTTTTTATTATTATTATCTTGGATTTCAGTACAACTTCGTAATTTTATCTTCAGTTACACTACGGGTATGTATGCATTTATGTATGTGAGTAAATATATTTTAGGGATATCAAACTCTAAGGTATGTTAATACTTTTTTGTATGTTCCCGCATCTATCGTTTTCCCGCATCCATCGTTTACTTCAGTCGGTCCCTTCGAAAACGATAGATCGAGATTCCACTGTATATAGATGAAACACATAATTTTACTCTGTTTCTCGTAAACAGTATCAGACCTAATAGTTAATTTTGTTTTAAAGTTACAGGGCTTCGGCTTTTTAAATCAGGCATTGAAACCGAATCCACTAATATATAATGTGCGTGTGTGTGTTTCTACCTTCACCTTTGTTTCTCATTGAAACTAAAAAATGTCATTTGATGATTTTTTTTAATGTTGTTAAAATATAATTTACCAAGCGTGAAAAGCGACATTTTTTAGGACAAAGGTAAAATATACTGTTTTAGAGTGTGGGTAAAAAATGTATTTATATATTATGTATAAATATATTCGTAAATATTGGTGCATAGAGAAAAGTTTGAAATTTTATGAGAAACCTGAGTAGAGCAACTAATGTTTAGTGAGAACTCAAAAGCATGAGTTGTAACGTACAAGTTGCCATGCAAAACCCTAAGTTAAGCCATGGAATGTATGTTTTCGCTGCATATAACATTACAGAAAGTAGGATAACTGTATGAGAAATACGGAAAGGGTATTTTTAAACAACGTTTTTTTAAATCTAATTTTCACTTACAGGTAATTACAGCTTATTGCTTACTATAGCTGAAAGCCTTTGATCATTTCAAATACTTTAGGTTATGTACAGCATGTACTCGAAACTAAAAGCTTTGAGTTAGTGTTCATAGTGAAAAGTCATTTTCTAAGATTTATTTAAATTTTCATCCATTGGTTTATGGACTATTATAAATATTATATTTTTAAAACTCATTCATACGTATTGAGATTGTTTGGCATAAATTTATAATTCTGATCTGGATAGCATTTCTTTTAAATTTCTTTAACAAACTAAGGGTTCGAGAATTTGATTGATTGCGGTAGAGGGGGACTGATCATTTATAGTGATTAATTTAATGGGCTGGCATATTGTACCTCTCACAAAGTATCAGTAACGAGTGAAGTCACTTCGGAGGGCTTTTCATCTTTTTCTCTCCTAAATATTCAAAAGTATTTTAAGGAATAGACTACAGTAGAAAGTATTTTCATATCTCCGTAATGAATTCTCATAGGAGAAAATTAAACGTAAGCTTGTGCTTAAAGGGCATCTAAAAAATAAGTTTAAAAGCCTTTTGAAGAAATCAACAACGAATGAATCACTAAGGGGAGAACAATATTCGAGAGAAATGTGAAACTGAACTAGCGTGAGACTAAAATGAAAAAATCAGTAATGTATACACCATCATATCAGCTCTTTTGAATATAAGAGAATGAGGCTAATCAAAGGATCTTTTGTTTCAGGTACGTTAATTGAAATAATTTCTCCTCGTTACCTAGACGATAGAAGTAGAGCGGCATTTCAAGCCCCGACTTAATGTTCTTGTGCTGCCGAGCGTTTAATGCCTCCGATTCCAGAGATCTTCCAAGTTGATAGAAAGAGAACGGCTATTTAGTTTCCCTTGCTAAAGGAAGAGAAGAACTTACTTCTCTTTCAGTATTTTTCTTTCTGGTATTTAAGTATAAAGCATCAGAATAAATATCTTTCACACTGAAATTCAGAGGTAATTAACTTAGAACAGGCAAAGAGCTGCAGCATTGCAACAATATATCTGATTTAAGTACATTGTTATTTGATTAAAAATTTTTACCGGTTTTAAAGAACTATCTTTCTTATTCATTAAAGGTGCGTTTTATAGAATAAGATTTTGCTCTCTTGCTAGATCTTTATGTAATTTTTGCAATAGATTCTCGATTCTGATACATTTTTAAACATTGATTGTAAAATTTTATTCTGAAATCTAGCGTATTTTCATGCATTAAAAGACAGGGATAAACAACAAATTGTTCCAAAAGTGAAATTATCTTTTCGATATTAATCTCTCTTTTGAGCATGCAAAATACTCGATGCAATATTTTAAAGAGAAAGTTCGGTAGGTATCCACTTATTTCGATACATAAAAATAATTGGAATTCCAACCGCATGATAAGCTAATAAAACGTTTAAATGATTTTCCATGATTTTTTTCTAACATTAGCACTAGAAAGACGGGAATTTTTTCTTACTAAAAAGACTGAACGCCGTCATTTTGAATGTAAAACTAAAATCAAGAATTTAAAATATTTAATGTTTTTTTAAAAGGTTAAATACAATAAATTTTGAACTATTCCATACCAATATATAATAAATAAAGATATACCAATATATAAAAAAATACCAATATATAATATATAATAAAAAATAGTATATATTTAGATAAATTTTTATGCAGGTATGCCGAAATGACAACCTGGTATGGTTTATCTGTAAAAATATATGTATGGTTTGTACAGTCCTTAATTTTCAACACCAATATTTCAGAAGAGCCAATATTTCTGTTATTTGCAAAAGGGGAGAGAGACGAAAAGTAACTAACATTTTTCCGGTATTGTTTTAAAGATTTCTGCCAGTTTTCTATATTTCCGTCAAATTGATGGCTTTTAGTCTTAGTAGGTATACAACACATTTTCTCCCCTTCTTTACTATCGAATATAATTTTGTAAATATGTGTGCATATTTCGCGTGAAATTAGAAAAGCTATAAAATTTCAGAAGCCCGGGGACATATATACAGACATAGCGCTCAATAGTATGTCCGAAACCTTCACAATAACGGCAGCCATCTCTTTAGTGCTAGATAGAATTTTATCTGTAAACTGTTGTTTCCAACGCAGCTGTACTTTGTCTATTACTTTATTCGCCCATCCATACTGCGACTTTGTTGGCTTTTTAATTATTGGAGCACCATATAGGTGAGTCAACATAGCTCCTCAATCTCATCCTTGTCCCCGGACAAGTGGGAATCGAACTCTCAACTTGGCGGAGAATGCCCTTGGGCCAAATCACTGCACCACCCGGCCGGCCGGCCTATTTGTAAACGAATTGCGATTATGAACATAAGTAACAATATTCCCGAAAGAAGACCGTATCCGATTTAAACTTGTGTTGAATAGAATTTTAAAAAAAGGTTCTCTCCTCGTTGGAAGGATAGTTTAGTTGTCAGAATTTCTATGTCGATTTGAAATCCCAGGTTTCATTCTTGATCTTGGCAGTCGGTCATTACAGTTGCGACTGATCATTGGAAAGAACTATAATACACTGTGAGGAAGCATATGACAAATATTCATAGAGATAAAACTATTCATCATCATCAAAAATAATAACATGTAAGGGCAACAAACTATGTTGTTGGCCTAAAAAAAAAGAGGGACGGAAGAAGTGGGATGAATGGGTTAAAAATGAGAGTTCTATCGATTGAGCTTTCCTGTCGATTACAAGAACTTTTTAGTCGAGGTTCTGGGACCCGGGATCAGACATTGTTTGTGCAGTTGGTCAATGCAATCTGACTATAAGTAAACAATTCAAAACTAAAAATATGTTTATACGAAGTTGAGAAAAAGGTTTTCTAACATTTCAGCTAATTCAGGACATATTTAAAATAACAATACCTTTTTATCATGCAGTGTTATTAGTTCAAAAAATAACTGCTTACTTTTCTCACTGTGAAGTTTTATTCTTAATGGGTATTGTATAACTTAACATGACTTTCCAAATCTGTATTCAAATGATGTGACTTCAAAGGTTAAAGATATATATTGATACTGAGCACTATACAAGTTTTTATTTATTTGTATGATCTCCCTTAGAAATTTATTAAAATATGAGCCTAAAATATGAATGAAATTTTTATAAAATGGAGACAATTATTTTAATTTTATAATATGAGATTCATATGTTTATTTTCTTTAAAAAAAAGGAGCAGAAAGTTTTGTATATACCTCCATAGACGTTAATAAGATGGAAAATTTATTGTGATGCTCAAAGAATGTTTACGATTTGTTACTAAAAATATCCAACAGTTAATATTTAAAGGAGAAGTACTATATTATGGCTTCTTACCACATTCCAATTTTGCTTTCTCTACTGATGTCTTTGCTTCTATGAAATTAATAAAAGTTTCAAATGTTGTGGAATTCGGATTATTTCATGCATGACACATTTTAACATACATGTATTTTTCTTTATTATTTTGCTGCGCCAATTGAAAATTTTGTTGCAATAGCTTTTCTTACTTCAAAAATTTCATAAAAGACAAGTTTAAAACAAATGTATTTCTACATGACTCTAGAGTAAACGTTTAATCCAAAATATGTATGTATGTATTTTATAAGCTTATTAATAAATGACGTATTACGTGCATACCCTCAGTTTTTTAAATTAAAAAATTTCATTAAATGGATTTAATTAATTAAAATGTCATTAATTAAGAATGAAAAACCCTAATGCCTGTAAAAGGAATCAAATTTCATGGAAGTCATAACTTATTAGATATTGTTAACATAAGCAGTTTTCTTTTTCGGAAAAATTTATACATTTACAATAATACAGATAACATTATACACATAAATATATTACTAAAAATATGATGAATGAAAATGATATAGCTTCAATAAATAAAAAAGGATTAAGATTGCAACGAAAAGAACTAAAGTTCATCCTTTTTTTTAAAATCTGTAACATGTAGTATATTGTGTGAATGTGAACTTAGGCAATATATTATAAAAGCGCTTATTTTTTTTAAGAATAAACTTGCATTAAAATTTTGGTTATTTTTGTAGGTTAGAATCAATAATAATGTTATTTATGACACTGTGTTGTTACATGCTTCAAATAAGTTAAAGCTTTTAACATTAAACATTGTTCATAACAGTATTCTAAACGGTCATTTATTAATGGTATTGGGTTTCATAATAGTGCAATTATAAATGCGTGAGATATAGTCGATTATTTAAAGTTCTTGGTAGTAGTATTTATAGCGTTATAAACTTGAATGTCCTAAAAAGGAGTAAAAATGAAACAAAAAAGTTTGCATATTTATTGCTCATGGCTTTCAAACTGCTTTAAAAATCATTTCAAACTGGTGAAAAATATTCAGATTTAGAAATGTAATTACTTTTTCTAGAAATTAGTTCCCCACTTACACAGATACTGTTTGAATGCAGTTATAAAACGAGTTGGAAAGCAAAATGGGTTGAAATTTGTGCCAAGGGGCTATTTTATGAAATACAGTGGAGCGTTAGTAACTTCCCCACCAAATGAGTTCTCAACTCAATTTGTATTTTCTGCAGAGCGATTCTTTAGGCTGATAGAGTGAGATTTTTTGCCTTCCTTACCCTGCAGCTGCATAAAGTGGGGAGATTAGAGCATCAATGTCAACAGAGATTACGTCAAATCACTTGACAGCCCCACCCCGACCAATTTATTACACTGCCTATTAGATGTCCCTCTTGCGTAGTAGAGTTTTGCGTCATGCTTCGGGTATAGAGGGGTTGCAATTATGGAAATATATGGGATTTTAAGTCAGTATGGTCTTGAGTTTCATGGGGTGGTCAAATAACTTTTGCTTTACGTTGCTATCCAGGGGAGATAATCGAAAACTGTTTTACACACCCCTTGATTAAGATTCCAATTTCATATTTCTTTTTTTATCTTTAGAAAAAAATGTAGAGAGATTTCATTCTAATTCTTTTGTTGAGAATCAATATTATTAGCTAATTCGTCCTTAACTACACTGATAAAACTGGTGTTTAAAGAACTACAGAAATTTGGTTTATTTTATCGATATAAACAGCATTAACATTTGCTATAATGAATTAGCATTTTTTATATTTTCCCCGAAATACTACGTGTAATTAGAAGGCCTTCCTGTACATTTTTGCTATTTTTTATCACTCAAAATCTTCTTTCTGATATCACTGATATCGAAGAAAAATCTAAGAAATCTTTTTTTCTGTAATTGCTTAAAAAAACACAATATAATACTTGTCACAATCATGGAAAAATTTGTAGTTATAGAAAATATCAATTAAAACAGATTAGTAGGATTCTAATACGTATTCAGACTCTTTTAGGATACCAATATTACCAACATGCCCGATCAGTAACAATATGCAAGTGCATGTCTCTTCATTCAGGATGTTAATATGATGCGTACTCATCGGTTATGTAGAGTATGCAACTAGAGACAAATTGAAACAATTATACTCTGTGCTGTATTAACAAAGGTACTTAATTTAATTAGGCATTTAATTGAGGCAGGTAGTTATTGAACCACGTAATATAAGAGTAATAGCCGGAGATATACGTAAAGATGCTCTTTAATTACTGAAATATACAACTGATTTAATTTTATTAGAATCATTTGTTTTCAAAATTACGACCATTAAATTCTTTCCTTCTAAATTTTGATTACAATACTTTTTACTAGCGTTCAAGTCTTATAACAAATCGGTAGTCTTTTTAGCACTCTGTATGATAGATCAGTATTAATACTATAGGATTTTAGCTCCAATTTCAGAAAAATGTAAAACAGAGTACTTACGTTTATTACTCGATCTCAGTATAAGCTATTTCTTCGTCCATGTTTTAACAATAAATGTGGAGAATTATAAATATATAGTTTGTATTAAAATTATCACTAATAGTAAATATCCTTTGAAAAATATACATCATTGAAATACAGTACTGAAAGTCACCTTATACTTTAGTGGATGAAATGTGATATTTTAAATTCAAATGTAAGGATATAAAAATTCCTTTCTATTTTAAGTTTAACTGTTATATTTTAACTTTAATTTAAAAGTAAATCTTTGGTGTACATAAAACAAGTTTTAATTTCCTTTTCAGTTGCTATAAATCTCTGTTAGCGTTATTTTCCGTTGCATTAAGGGCTGAAATATTTCTTTGCAATTTTAGAAGATTGCTGATTACAAAAGTAAATGATGTCAATGGATTTCCTGTGATTGTACGGACAATCGATTGACCAAATTCATTTCGAAGAAGGGTAGATTAGGCTAGCAGGAAAAGTAATTTCTGGCTTTTGACTTTATGGCAGCTTACTTCCGCAACGGAGCGATTTCCTGGAGATAATTTTATATTAGAAGTTTTGACATTTGTCGCATTCATTTAAGATTATTTTCTTGTTTTCTTAAAGATAAATTACTAGTAATTTAATATCATTTGTTCTTGGATAAAAGGTAATATATCACTCTTGGCTGGAAGTCACGGGGAAATGAAATGAACTTGTCAATTAACAGATAGATTCGTATTTGATATTTAGTCAGTTACAGAGCAAAACAATCAAGATTCTTTACTATAATGTTTGTATTTTTAAAAAAATACACATTATATTTTTGTGTGAACTTCTCAACCATCCTTTGACGCTCAGATACATAAGTATGTGATATGCTTTCATGTAATTCACATTTGGAGGAGTTAAATGTGTAACTGAACGAACAATTTGAACAGTGAATCTAATAAATAAATCATTAATGTTAGCTTTTATGCATTAAAAAATTACACATTGTATTTTTGTACGAACTTCTTAACCTTCAATTGAAGCTCAGATAAACAAGTATGTGATGTTCTTTCATGTAATTCCCATTTAGAGGAGTTAAATGTGTAACTGAGCGAACAATTTGAACAGTAAATCTAATTACTAAATCAAAAATGTTAGCTTTTATGTTTAAAAAGTAGTAAAATAAAGTCACTGAGCATTTAGTTGTCATAAAAGTGTTAAACACTGCTTTGAAATCAAATCTAAAGGAACAATTATAGAGTGAACTGAAAATGCAAGGATTTTATTAAATTTAATTGATAATCATATTTAAAAAATATTTTATATAGAGTATTTGGAAAGGGTGAATTTAACACTTCCAGATATTCAAATGTACATCTATTCACATATTGTCTAACGGTGAAAATATATTTTTTAAGCGTAGTTTTCAGTATTAATTGTAGCTTTACCCGAAAAAACTATTTAGGTTCACCTATTTATCGTAACACAATTATTGTATTCTTTACTACCTAGAGCAATCTATAACATGACAATGTTATTTGATGGGTACAGAGCAGGTATCCAGATGTTAAAATTTTCCTTTGAAATTTCCAAATTTATTAAGCTTGGAATTCTTCATGTAATTTTATTATTCAATCACAGTCGGCAGTAATGAGGAGGTCATTTGTCAAATAAAATTATTCCTAAATCAAAGTCCTTTGCGAATCCCAATTAATTAGTTAATAATAACATGGATGCTATTACAGGAAATAGGATACACTATTCAATTATGTTGCTATTTAGTGTCAGTTTGATAAAATACCGCATGCCCATTAGAACTATGCATTGATAACTGTGATTGAAGATTTCACACTTTCAAACATTCATTCATGTAATAAAGGTACTTTCTGTAAGGTTTTTAAAATGCCCAAAATGCATAAATGATGATTGAAAACTTTAAAATTTCACAAACTAAGTCAATAACTAGGATAAAATGTTTTAAACATAATTTAAAAAGAATCTCTTCTTTATATCGGAGGCTTAAAACTCTCTTTGAGATTGAAGCTCCATTGGGGCTTGAAAAAGTTTAGTTCATACGTTAAAATGGTTAAAAAGATGAGACGGTAGAAACTAAATAAAACTGACGTATCGTAATCAAGTATTAATTAGTTTCTTTTTTCATGAAGAGTAGTAGTAAACTTTAAAGAGTGCTATAAAAACGGCAGTGAAACATTCTCTCCGAGTCCAACTGCAGTCAGTTATTAGAAATGAATTCAACCTCAGTCATTTGGATGGTTTCAGTGAAAAGGCACAATAGTTTTTGAGTCTTGATATTTAAAGTAGTCAATTCATTATGATTAATTTCTAGGGTTGCTAAATCTGGAAAGGACAGCATGACAACATGATGAGAAAACACTTTTAAACTTGTCAATAGAAACGAAATAGTATAAAATATTAAATATTTCAATTTTTTTTCTCATTTTTTTCTTATTCTTGGAAGGGAACATAATACATAATCAAAATGCAGCACATTCATATAGTGATCTTTCCATCTTTGACTAAACAATTTAGTTACATATATACAAAATTTGGCATCAAGGGTGAATAAATTGTGTTTCAGACTATCATATAAGGAAAAAGTACTTTATTTTGCAATTTAAAAATATTTTGAGAATACATAAAAACAGGGCACATCTCAATTTTATTTTTCAAGATTTATTGCTTAAAGATATTTTATAGTTTGTACCTCTTCTGGAACCATTTGAAATTGTATTTACAAAATTTTTAGAGATAGTATCAATATATTATACTCACTAATAAGATTCTAAACTCAATTTAAAATGATTGTTACGTTTTACAATACTATGAGAAATAGGTTAAGTGGAGATAGAATAAATATCGCAATATTCTTCGTTATCAAAAATACGATTAAATAGTTTAACGGCATTTTCCTCGTTATAATACAGGTTTATTAGTGTCTGCTGAAAAATAATAAGTATGGATATTTCATTTCCATAGCTTTCAGTAATATAATGTTTTATTACTAGATCGAAATCCATTATGCAGTACGTTTGACCAACTTTTTTTTCCCTCACTATTTTCTCCATCAGAGTTTTGCATTAGCGAAGAAAACTATTTTTGACTCTAACAGAAATATTTACATAATTACTTTAAATAACATTTATACAGTTCCTCAAGAAAATTTCAGAATGTTATGTAGACTTTCCCGTTTCAAATTATTTATTGGTATCATTCATGCAGTCATGAAAAGATGGATCAGAAATTATGCAGTTCTAAATATATGAAATGTTGCAACAGTTTTTTATTACAATTATGCTTTTATAAAAACAAGTTCTTATAACCTCCAGTGCATATGGCTGATGAACATACACTGCTGAATACATCAGCTATCCTTTAAAATACTACTGTAATAAAACTATTAGAATGTCTTTAAAAATTATAAATACTACATGCATTAATTGCTTAAGTGTTAATAAATAAGGCAACAATCGGTTGCTGTTTTTTATGAGCACATTCTCATGCTAGAGAAACGAAATTCATTCCAATATGTTCCAGATCAGTTTTGATACTTAATCAATTGAAATAGCATTTCCACTTCATATATTAAAAAAATCTTAATATATCCAGTGTATTAGTGATGATATGAAAAAAATTATAAAAGTTCATATTATTCATAAGTATTGAAAATAATTATAAAAAAATAACCATACATTAGACTGTTTAAGCAGTTTAACAATTTTAATAAGCGAAGATTAATTTAATTCTGTCAAAATATATAATCAGTTTATTCTCAAATAAATACCTTCATGAATTACATTACTCATTAAAATTCGAGAAATAAGAAATAAATCCTTCTCATTAAAAAAAGGAAACACAATTTTTTCTATTGACTAAAACGTGTTTAATTTCTTGTGTGGTACAAAATTAGAAAATAAATCCAATTTCGATTACTGGAAAAATTATTAAAGATGATAATCTTCGGTTTCCGGAGCTTTAATAATTTAATTATTTGTTGGATTCATTAAACACTTTTCACGTATTTCCTTGAACTGTAAAGTTTTACGTGTGCTCTTTAATAATAGGCTTAGTCAGGAACTATGAGACTTTTTTTTATCTAAGAGTGAAAAAGAGCCAGTATTAATAATTCATTGTATTTTTCAGTACATTCTACTAATAGTGTGCTTATAGAAGTTTGATCATCACAATATGTGTTTAATCTCGAACTTTTTATGAGTAACGTTGAATGAGAAAAATATGTGTAATTTTTTTCCTTTTAAAATATGCAAAATAATTTAATGCTTCTATTGCTATTATTTTGTCAATTACATTCTCCAAAATTTTTATATAAAAAATTAGGTCTTATAAAATTATTCTTACATTTGTTGCGGAAGTATTGATACTTGTCGGTAATTTTCTGAATAACTGATGAACTGCGCTTATCGTCTCTAATATATCGACTGATTTATCCTTTCCTAAATATAACGAGGTTAGTCCATTAGAATAAATTTCTCCTCTACATTTTAGTCCAAATGCTTGTAAATATTTAAAAATTTTTGGGCATACATGAAATAGTTCATTCTTTTGATTTTGCATATGCTTCCATTTTCTATATTCCGTTAACTAAAAGGAGGGTGTATACTAATCTGCTCAAAGAAGACATGTACACACAACTTATATGTATGTATGTGTTAGAGATAAATGCTAATGTAATTAAAAGAAAAATATTATATGATATTTAAAAAACCGAAAACACAAGTGCCTAAAGAATTGACTTATTGGCATAATACCTCTTTTGATTGCAAGACTGGACAAATGATTAAGGTAATGGCTTTTGTTACACGAGTCCGGCGAATCGAATCCTGTATGGACGAGGGTGTGGTTTGGACATTCGATTTTAAACTGTAGATTATGGTTAAGTTTGGCCTCCAAGTTACAACAGATGCCCACTGAGCTCCAAAAAATAAACTAAAATAAAGGAAATTAAAAAAAGTATTCAGAAAGAGATGGAAGTTTCAACTTTGGAGAATAGTTGACAACCCAATTTGCTTATGACGAAATTAGTAATAAATTTCGGTCAGGAGAATAAGTCTTGAAATTTTGCAACAAAACGAGACACTTTAAGAACAGCAAAATATATGTATGACGTAATAAAAATGAAAACACAATAAAAATCTGAGTTAATTATAATAATCGACAATAGGTACTTAGGACAATAGGTGGGATAATCTACAGCATTTTTATGCTTTCTATCAAATCCATTGATTTCGTTGCTAATCTTTAAAATTAATGTTACATATATGATTTTTTATGCTTACTCTTCAAAAGAATGTATAATGGTAATATGTATAATGGTAAGAGTGCTTATACGTTAATACTTATACTGATATATATATATATATATATATATATATATATATATCACCAGAAAAAGTGTTTATTAGGACATAAAATCTAATTAATACTAACAAAGCTATCAGTTCTAAAAATGGACCTAAAGCTGTAGAGTAGTAGACCATATACAAAATATTTTTTATTGTTTTGGGGGGGTTACTTGACATTTATGGTGTGGCAAAATAGTTCTTGTTTGTCACTTATTTAAAAAAAATTATTTTATGTACTACAGTAGAGCCCCGATTATCCGCGAGTGCGAGTGCCGCGAAAAAAAAATTTAATTACAAACCTCAAAAAAACCAATTTTTATTTTTTATCCAAGACAACTTAGAAGAGAAATACAATAGACCCTGCACAGAGGTGTACGATGTTTAAGAAAATAAGCACAGTGGACTGTAAATAATATAACATAAATTTAATAGCGAGGCATTGTTTGCCATAGTAAACTCCGCTTGTTGCAGGAGCTCCGTGCTAGACAGATACAAAGTTCGTTCTGATGCATTCTTGCGGCTAGAGGGAGCACATAGACAAATGGGTGGAGACGTTACGACAAACATTACGTAACAGACCCTGCAGTGCGAACGTCGAAAATGAACGTCGAAGGGGAGAATGTCGACGAAGAGAACATAGAAGAGTTGCTGGAATGCGACGCAAGTGAGTCGGGGTTTGAACGACTGACTGGCATAGAGATAACGAACAAAGCAATGGGAGTGACGAGAATGAAGCACAAAATAAAAGTGAAGACAAGGCGCCTACGCGAAGGACACACGAAGCTGCTTTGTAGCACGTAGACGGATTGCTTCAATATTTAGAGTAACAAGACGACGATGCACATCTGGAAGAAAAAATCATGTTAAGGAAAGTACAATTTTCTATATTAATAAAGCAAGGTCCGGATCTGTCTGTCGGTCACACTCTCCGGGTGTACCGCCTTAATGTGTGCGTGTGTGCGGCCTATGAAACTTACAGCCATGAAATTTTGCACACGGGTAGTGCAGACTATGGGAAAGTGCACCTCGAAGCCCGAATTTTAAATTTTATTCTAGAAAATTAATTATTTTATGTTTTGTAGGATATTTTATGTTTTTTAAACTTCAGATTACGATATCTCGGCAAAAAATGATCGCATAATTTTTATCTTTTTACAATCTAAGACTACAGACATTTTCCCTTCAAACAAGACCTCATTTGTTTAAAAATAATTTAAAACAGATTAATATTTTCATCAAAATATTAAACTCACTTTTTCGAGAAATTTGCGCACTTTTGAGGATCTACGGTCGATGTTCTTCGAGTTTTTATTTTACAAAGAAAATATTTACATCATCTGAAAGATGAAAGCTTTTTCATTCATATAAACCTCATTTCAAGTCTCTATCTTAAAATTTCGAGTTTTAATTGAATTTTAAAGAACGATACGCGGTTCTTCAAACGCGAAGAACGGCAAATTCTCCCACTGGGTTGTAAACAACGATTGAGTCATTCATTCACTTGATTCATTCATCGTCTTCCTTTGATGGCTTGAGCGTAGCTGGGCCTGTATGTATTGTTTTTTGTTTACCGTTCTTTATATTAGTGATTTAGACATACAGCAAATGTGTCTGCTGTACTGTACATATGTAAGTGTTTTAAAAGTTTTATTATGTTTTTGTACAATAAAACATAGTTTTTGTGTTGAAATATTTTTTTTTCGTGTTTGAAACTCATTTTTAGACATTTTCGGGTTATCCGCGATTTTTGTTATCCGCGGTGCCCTTGACTCCCAATTCCGCGGATAATCGGGGCTCTACTGTATATTAAATAATGTTGAATGACAGTTTTGGAATTTAAAAGGGGAAATTAAAAAGATGCTGCGTTACATGAGAATTCAAGGGCAAGGGCTCAAAATGAACTTTAGGTTTGATTATAAAATTGATTATTATAGTGAAATATGTCAAAACAAGATCTGATTTGGTAACGGGTTTGTATTCATACTTGAAAAATATTTCCGAGTTACTAACGTAGGCATGGGAGTGATGATTTTTTTTATATTCGCGTCATTTTGATATATTTATAGAATTATGTAATTGTGATTTTTATTATAATCTTCCCCCGTATACACCTAGCTAACTTTAATGAAACAAATTCCTCACAATTTGAGATATGACTAAAAATAATACGGACAAAGGCTTAATAAATAAGTCAGTTGAAAGCCCCAAAATTGAATGTTTTGAAATATTTTCAATTTGTTAAGGTATGTTAAAAATTAGCTGAGGGAAAAATGCAGATTTATCTATATGATCGAGAAAAATCCTATTTATCCCCGAGTTGTAGCATTTAGATTGCCTAGAGGCAGTTTTCACTCATAATGTAAGTTTACTATCTCGTTTACATTGATGGGTAAAGGAAACGGTTTTTTTAAAATTTTCCCCAGACAAAACTTTTGATCACATTTTAATACATTCCGCTCTTCTATCATTTGAGAACAATTACATTGTACAATGCTGTTCACGAAAAGCCCTTCTCCCATGCATAATTTTCTCAAAAATACAAAAAAGTAACAACACTATCTTAAAAAATCTTAATTATAAAATATTTCTATGTTCTATATAATGTTTTATATTTAAGATTTCTGAATAAAATGGAAGGCGTACTGCAATTAAATACTAGTATTTCTTTCAAATTTATCTCATATGTAAAAGGATCGAAGTCAATTAAATGTGGAATACGTGTATTTGTGATCAGTCTGACTTATAGTTTAAATTCTAATCACTCTCTTGAAGAATGTTGATTATCAACCTGGAAAACAATCATGTATTATCTTTTTCTACAAAATTTCAGAAAAATTTGGTATGATGTTATATACTATATGTATAATCTCAAGATGTAATGAATCTGAATCCTCCAAACTTAAGGTGTCTTTATTTTCTAAGGAATTGTTTTATTAGAATTTATTAGCCTCGTGTTATTCGAAATCTGAGAAATTTCTATTAACGTACCGATAGTTTAATTTAGTGTATCATTTTACTTTTCGTGTCATACTTGAAGAATACAGGGATTATATTCAGGATAGGCACGCTTATACAAGCTTGTAAATGTGCGTGTGCACATGTATGTATACGTACAGATATATACTGATACGATATAAGCTACCGCTCCCGGAAGCACCTAAGCTCGATCCTTAAATGAATAATCAGTGGACGGGAACCTTTTGTGTGTGTAGCCCTTAATCACGTTATCAATCATTAGTCGCTTGACTGGACACATTTGCAGAATAAAATACTGGGCAGCTACGGAAAGGCGAATGGTGAAAAGAAATTCAGATGATGTATTATTAGACAAAGGCGAAACTACTTTTACCGGGTTTTTTCCACGTATTGTTATTATCCATGTACTGAGAACACTGCAAAAATGGCTAGTATAATAAAGGTATGGAATTTATATGGATTTATATGGGATTTGGGCTCCTGGAGCTTCAAGAAATAAAATTCATGAATGCAGGATTCTATGAAATTTAATTACTCTCCCATAAAAGCAAATATTCGTAGAAAATTATTTTGTGAAACTAAAAGAAAGACATTTCTCTCTAAAAATATATTTAATTACTTGAAATGAATTTCAAAATAGTTCGCAACATACGCATGTAGGAGTAACGTTCAAAACCTTTACTCCAGTTACTGAAGTTGTGTTCAGATTGGGAATAAACAATCTTAAAAAAACAGTGTCAGACTATCTAAAGTTTTTTTAATTACTTATGCGAAACTATTTCAAAAATCTTATTATCTTTTCTAAATTTGACTACTCTGAAAAAAATATACACATCTACAGCGAAATGGAATTTGTAGTTTTGTTGACGACACATACATTTTTGAAACGTGATGCCTAATTAAATCACTGATGACGATATTGTAAACTTTGTAAGGTATACACATGATTCGATTCACAAGAATCGAACTTTTGAGTGAATGAATTAAAGAAGCTGCTTGAGATATGCTAATTTCGGCATACGCGCTTAGTATAAATACCATGCAGCGTCATTAATAAAAAAGGTTGTTAAGGTTGGAAAAGGTTTTGTTAAAGTTGATAGATAAGCGAGAGGGAGCTACGGTGTAAGTAGCTCCAGTACTATCCTACGCTAGTGCTTAGGGGGCCCAAAGTTTACGTGGCAGTACTGCTGGTTTGACTCTCTGCTGGTTTGTGAGTATTGAAATGTGTATTTTTATTGAATGTTAATATATATATTCCGTACAAGTAGTACGTATGCTTATTGCTGTAAAAGCAAATTCTATATGTGCAACGAATTCAATAAACATTGTTTCATGTATAAACTGTGTTTGGATCAAATTCAAATAGAGTGCCCCTTAGTATATACTCTATACTGGCGCCCGAAAGTTTATATATACCCTGGTTGTTATCGTTACAATTATAACGAACAACATAATTGAAGTTGTACTGTGTACTTATATTGATAAAATTGTTGCAAGTACTTATATACTATTTGAAAATGAGTGTTGTAGAACAAAACCCTGCTGGAAATTTTCCTCGGGTAATTATGGTTCAGCATTTTGCGCCATTCGAAGCCACCTTCAATGGCGGCCCCTCAAGCCAATTCCTAAAGAAAATTGAGCATTACTTTCAGCAACAATGCACCCCAGAGGGGGAGAAACTTAAAATTGCTCTAGCCGCTTAAAGAGGTAGTGCATATCAGTGGTACACGTGTATGCAAAGCAGTAATCTGATTTTTGAGTATTCGTCATTCAAGCAACAGTTTCTTCACGCTTTTCCCAAGACCTTTAATTTAAAGTCAAATTGAAGCGGAAATTTATTCGTTAAGGCAACGTGAAGGTCAGTCTGCGTTAGATTTTGCTATGGAAAAGATTATAAAGTGTGAGGAATATTTAGAAGGGATGACGGAAGCGGTTATCTTAAAAATAGTTATCCAACGTTTGAATCCAAGTGTTCAAGATTTTGTGCACAATCAAAAAATTACAAGCAAGACTACACTCCTTCAAGCTTTATCTAAACACGACAATAGGCATTTCTTCGCTACCCCGTACCCTCACGCAGGTACGGGAAGTTTTATTCACCCCAGCCAAAATATTTCGCGAGTTTCAAACCAGCAGCGAAACCAGTATCACAGGCGAAATAATAGAAGCGCACGGCGTTACAATGAAATTAGTGCACTTAAAGTAAATAATATGCAAGCACCTTACGTGCACTGGCAAGTTGTTTCACATGATATGGTTCAACCTGTTGAAACTGTGTGGTCAAATGTATTAACTTGTCCGAGCAGTAATCATTATTTTGAGAATAGTGAAAGTCGGGGTATTTTTGTGGCTTATAATGAAAGTGAGTTTAGCTGGAATAATGCGGTAAGTCCAGTGTAATTTCCTGAAAATAGTGCCTATACTAATGCTAGTGGTTTAGAAAATAAATCTTCTGATACTTGTATTAATGTTATACCTGATATTTTAGATGATATTCACACATCTGTTAACGAAGGAAATTTAGTAGATGACGAAGTATGCGTTACGGAAGTTAGTGAATACTTATTAGTTGATGACAATAAAAATTCTTTAAACGATAGTAGGAATTCTTTAGTAGATGACGAAGTATGCGTTACGGAAGTTAGTGAATACTTATTAGTTGATGACAATAAAAATTCTTTAAACGATAGTAGGAACTCGCTAGGTCATGATGATATTATTTCAAGTTCCCAGCCGAATGAGGATGCTGTCGAACAGGTTGATAATATGGTCTTAAATAAAGTACATGAAAACCAGACTGAGAATCAGGATGAAAAGATGACACAGAGTTATACTGTAAGTAGTTTAGCTGATGCTTCGGAAGTTATAGACGTAGTTTGCATTAAAACGCACCAGTACGAAAAGCTTAATCTTCCTAAAACTGAAGCAGTGTTAAAGAATTTAAATGATAGCGATTCTGAAGAAGGACGTTTTAAAGAGACTTTTTCGTCAAAAGAGGATAAAACTAAAGTTAAGGGGGATAAAAAACGTGAAAAAGTGCCTTCAGGTTCCAGCATTAAAAATGCTAATATTGAAGTAATTAAGGCGGTAAACAAGAAGTCGTATAAGCACAAATGCGAAAAACAGAGTCAGGTTGTTGAAGAACATGAAACAAGCGGCGAACTCACTTGTAAACGTATCATAAATGCGATATAAAGCCAGTAACTGAACACATAGTTGCGGCGTATAAGTTTGAAAAAATAGAGTCTGCATTAAAATCTAATACCGATACAAGCAAAAGTACGAAGAAAAGTAAAGTGTGTACTGCAAAACCTCCATCAAAGGATGAATGCGTCGCTGATAAGGTACACAAGGTTATCAAAAGGAAGAATGACAATTTTAAAGTTCCTTTGCATAAGTACAGGAAACGCAAGATATCAGCCGCCCAGCAAGGTTGGCCTCCTCCCAAGAGACCTCCTGTCCATCGTCAAGCCGGACCAACGCCTCAGGACCAACGCCCTACTGCACGAAGGATGACCGCACGGTCAACGAATCCCTTTAGTAGGACTGCGACCATCAAGAGAGGTTCCACGGAATGGACAGACTGATGCAGGGAAGTTGCTGCTTTCATGAACAAGTCTTGTATCAATTCTCTTATTCTAACTCCCACCCTTCCATAAAATCGAACCAAACTGGTTTGAAATTCCCCATTCTATATACTGTGTAAACATTTTGAGGGGAAGGGGTGAGCCACTGAAAAAAAAACGGCATACCGTTGTTTTATGAATTTTTGAAGGGGACATGTAGTGACTAGAAAAAATACATACTGAATAATATAATAATTAACCACTAACATACTAACTTCACAAAACATAACACATGTGCATTATAAATTGGGGGAGAGCAGATACAAACAGTCAAGAAATGTCATGCTGTGCAATTGTGTTGACACTTTTAACTAAAACAGATTTTTTAGGGCGCAGTTGGCCAGCCCAGTACCCGCAACTTTGCAAATCCACTGTGTGATGATATCACCTGGACCCTTCGGGGTTAGTTTTGTAAAATGGTAGTGGCGTTTTTCCCCCACACAACGTGTGGAAGGTCTTTTTGGCTTTGCCACCCATTATGTAAAATGTCAGATCAGCACGCGTTTTCAATTAGTTAACTGAAGCCGTTCAGACCTCAATTACGTAATTTTTTTTTCGAGGGAGGCCAGTGTAAGGTATACACAAGATTCGATTCACAAGAATCGAACTTTTGAGTGAATGAATTAAAGAAGCTGCTTGAGATATGCTAATTTCGGCATACGCGCTTAGTATAAATACCATGCAGCGTCATTAATAAAAAGAGTTGTTAAGGTTGGAAAAGGTTTTGTTAAAGTTGATAGATAAGCGAGAGGGAGCTACGGGGTAAGTAGCTCCAATACTATCCTGCGCTAGTGCTTAGGGGGCCCAAAGTTTACGTGGCAGTACTGCTGGTTTGACTCTCTGCTGGTTTGTGAGTATTGAAATGTGTATTTTTATTGAATGTTAATATATATATATATTCCGTACAAGTAGTACGTATGCTTATTGCTGTAAAGGCAAATTCTATATGTGCAACGAATTCAATAAACATTGTTTCATGTATAAACTGTGTTTGGATCAATTTCATTTAGAGTGCCACTTCAAATTATATACACCCAAATCTTTGTAGAAGTGAGCTATTTACTCTATAACTTAATACATTTTTCTTTGTATCTTTGTTAAAAAAAATCTTCCCCTAGAAAATCCTAATAACTTCTGATTTTACAAAACACTTAAAGATATAACGCAATTGTCTATTAAGAAAATTTGAAAAATTCAATTATTCATATTAAAAACTGTATGACATCCAGTAAAAAATTGTAAAGTCCCTCATCATGCATTTCTTCTTCAAATAGTTTTCATTGATACATAATTTTTTATAATAGTATTTCTTGCAAAAAAAGAAAAGTGCAAGCAATAACCTCTGTTGATTACATCAATTTTCAATAGTCTGTTGTTAAAATCTGATTATACATGTGAGAACTGTAGCGGATAAATTATAAGAGTTATTTGTAGAAAGAGTCGTAGAGAGAGTCGTAGAAAGTATTTGTAGAGAGAGTAAGTCACAAAATTAATGATAAAGACTATTAGCTTTTTACTTATAGAACCCTTGAAACTTAAAAGAATTAATCTTTCTAAATAAGTTGTTTTGCGTTTGCATGTGGTTTCTTGACAGATTTTGTTTTCACCTTAGTACTGGGATTTTATCACAAGATGGAACAAGGGGAACAAATTGATGATTTTTGTATAAAAAAAGTTGTCATTCTCAAATAAAAGAATAGTTAACTACATTTCTAACTTAATTCTGACCATTGCATATTAAATTTATTTTAAATATGCCTATATATAAAAATGTTTTCAAAATTGATTCGTAAAATATATTCTCTCTTAATTCTACATTAAATATATCCCTTTTTGTTTGTATGCTGAAAGAAATTTTGGAATAATACATTTTTCAGTTATATGCACTATTAGAAAGTAAGGAACTCAAAATCCAACCATTCTTTTTTTCTTCTTTTCTTGTCATGAATTCAATTCCAAAAGAATAAACAATCTTCAATTCTAAAAGAAGGCTATAAAAATCTGAATTTCAACAACTTTTGTTCTGTAATAGCATATAATAAATAGACAAAACTAGTCAAACATAAAATCGTTTTTCAACTTTTATTTTGAATTCATTAAAAAGGGTTATCTTGAAATATAAAAGGGGGGATTTATCTAATCGCTGTCTAAATGATAAACAAACGTACTTTAGTTTGAAACACCTCTTGAATAGCGTCTGACCTTCAAAAGTTCACTTGCGAACATTCGTGTTTGATAAATTTTAGTGCATAATGATAAAGTAGCGGATGCGTTTAATACTTCTGAGATATTCTGAAATTTGAAAATAAAGTACAAATATTTATCAATAATGAAAGTATTTTTCAATATAGGGATTCATTCTGATTATTAATAGCTCCCAGTTATCTGTTGATTACCAGGTGCAATGTTTAAAAGAAGGTCATATAAAATACTTATTATGGCATTTTTTCCTTAATTACATTGAAAACATTCCTTACAATTGAAGAAAAAAGATACAAATATAAGAAGGGATCCCAAGACTGAGAAGCATTTCTGATTTATAATTAGAATAAGAAATTATTCTGGTTTATAATTTATAATATTTATAATTTAACTATAAATATTATAAATATTACCTAAATTAATATTTATAATATTAATAATATTTATAATCTAATATTAATATTTATAATTTATAATGAGATTTCTATTTATAATTAGAATCAGAAATGTTACAAATTATACAATTCCCCAGTTAATTTTTTTTTCTAAAATAGGAATAAGCTTATTACGATTTCTTTTCTTGAAAAACAGGTAAAATTATTATAAATTGCCTTTTCCTTTGGAAATTCAAATTATTATGCTGTGATCGTCCTATCCACAGATCATCGCCATACACTGCATTGACGCTTTCCTAATCAAACCAGAATATGACATTTGGGGAAGAGTAAATCTCTTCCATTTTTTTGGGGGGGGAGGGGGGGGTCATGTCCCTGGGGGCTAATGAAATTGCACCCCAGTCCGGTGTACATATGAATACAAGGAAATAGAAACACACAAATAACACAGAGAAGAATTTTATCAACAAACTAGCTGAAAAGCCGCACTTCGCTACGGAGTACATTCAAATTAAATACAACGGTCAATGTCTGCAATTAATGCCTAAATAAATGAATAAATATGTAAAAAAATACATATTTATAAAAAAAATCGTAAGGGATATTTTTATAGACAAAATAATGTAGAAGAAAATATTCGAATTAAATCTGATAGGACATAGTAAAGAATATACATAGTACAGTTAATATAGTACAGTTTGAGGAACATATCTTTTAATGTATTTAAATATTTTTTTGGATAATGTCCAATCGTCTGCCACATTATCAAGAAAAAAAATATTGGTTTTGTGTATTTAGTTGTTATGCACGTGACGATAAATTTATTTAAAGTACCAGAAAAAGAAATCACGTGTTCAGCATTTTATAAATTAAATTCTAAAAATTAATCTTTAAAAATTCACCAAAAATCAGAAAATGGAGGTAAAGATTCTAAAATGATTTCATTTTAAAGGAATTTTTATGATCTTTCTCGTGATATCAATTTTATAACCCTCAAATTATTATCTTAAATGCAAACTTAAAAAAAGTTACATAAACAGCTTAAAAAATTAATTTTAAAAAATCTAAGAACAATTTTTCAAAAATATTTTTTAGTGCACCCCTACACTATAAGAAAAATTGCCATGCAAAATTTCAGCCCTTTAGGTCCAGCAGTTTGGTCTGTGCGTTGAATGTCAGCCAGTCTGTCACGGAACTGTTTATATAGACATAGACGATGACACTGGCGATGGACGATGGGTTGCAACTCCCCTTTCTAGACGGGGCTCCTTTTGCAGGCTAAAGACTGACCTGTTCCCCAGAATACAGCCAAGTCATATGCGGGAATCGAACCTGCTCCCCCGGCTTGGCAGGCTGATGCCTTAGCCACAGGGCGACTCTTCTACTTGTGCTTCGACTATGCCGACTGACTCATATTGAAATAAAGCTTTTGTCGTCCGGGGACAAACCATTCTTTTTCATCTTTCATGTGAAGGAAACTGCTCAAATTAGATTGCTAAATTTCATTCTGCAATTGTAAATAATTTGCACATAACTTGAAATGAAAAAGTTTTAATTAAGAAGCTGTGTGATGCGGGCTACTCAGTACATTTCACTACAGGCGTTAATGCTCCGTAGTTGTTTACTAACTTTTTGTATACAGCAGCTTTTATCCGTAGCTTGTTGTTCTTGTAATGTGGAGAAGCTAAATACTGTCTTACCTGAACAGTCCTCACATTAACAACAAAAACTTCTTCATGCCTAAATTAAAAGTTTTTAAACGTTTAGTTTGAAAAAAAAAACGTTAGTTTGAAAAAAGGGCACGAAAATAAAATATAGTGACATTCCGAACAATAACTTTGAGCTTATTCCTACAAGGAATTTGTAGACAATAGCTTACAAGAGGACAAGCTATAACAGGTTTTCTAAAAAAAGGGAAATGTAGGCATCGGTGGGTTGTCACGCAGATAATGATGAATGATAGTATTAAATTAATTTGTGATAATATGAACGTTTCTGTAATGTTTGACTGAGAATAATGACTATTATTTTCTGTTTAAGAAATTGAAAATTTTTAATTTATTTTCCAACACATGTCCGTATCCGATAAAAAATTTCGCACGTCCTCTTTATGTGGAATATCTGAATAGTATATAAATTTCAACTTCGTGTAAACAGTCTCTATTTGATATCACTTAAAAATATAATCATAAATTTTGTCTCCTATTGCATTTAACAGATTTTAGAAAAAATATGCTCTGTATTCCTTCTTTTGCATCAAAGGTATCAAATATGCATTCTTTATACACATTTTAAAGAATATTAATAATTTCCTGTAATATGTATAACTAGATAGCACAAAAATTTCATTTACATTTCATGATATTTGCGATTTGGTATATCAAATTTAATGCTATTTGTTATGTGATACTGGAATATCTGAATATCAGTTTCATATAAATCATAATTTATGGGGCAGAGAACTGGGTCATTCTTTTGAGATTCTGAATAACGTATGAAACTGGATACTAACTAGTTTCAATATATAAGCTAAATAATGACAGTTAGATCATAATATCAGTGTCTATCTGGTAGCTGGAATAATTTTGCCCATAGACAATAGTCAGTGTCCTACTGCTGCGGATTTCGAATATCTAAATCGTTCATGGATAATGTTACCTTTATGCGTATTTTCTAGTTGCCTGCCCAAGAACGTATTTGATTCGAAATGTGAGAGAATATAACTTCCCTCGAAAGCTAATCTCGAAATTTCAATTAGAAGTGGGGAGAAGGCTATTTCATTCACGTTGTCAGGAGATCATTTCGTAAACATGAGTTTGGGCGCCAAAGAAATTGATCAACCATAAGGCCTTAACCTCCTACTGCAATATATATTGTTCTAAATGACCATCCTGAGAAAAGCAATTAATTGCCGAAAAAAAAAGTTTAAAATATAAAAATCATTTGTCGCGAATTTTACACAGCTGCGAGCAATGACAGAGAATTTCTTTTAAACATGGATATTTTTACCTCGGAATTTCATATAGTCTTACAACTTTTGCACAGGCTTCAAATACACGTGCATGAATTTGTGCAATAGTGTGAATATGTTATAAAGCTCGGTAACATGCCGATAAATGTCAGCACGAATTTTGAAACACATGTCTGTAAGCACATTTAAAATTAAATATATGTATAATGCTTAAACTAACTTTTAACAATATTAGAACAAATTTTGCCTGATGTTTCTTTGGATTAATTATTCAAGTCGTTGTTAATTAAACTGTTAGGGCATTCGAAACTTTCGAGAGAGTTAATTATGTAATTTATTGTGTACGTCGAGTGTGGAAGAATATTTGGCTCTTACATAAATTTAAATCATATTTTCTTCTCTGTTCTGCCTGTAACTAATTTTTCTCTTAATTCTTTCACTTAGCTCCAAGCATTTTCAGTCCTGTATCTTCAGTCACTCAAATAAATAAACGAACAATGGTACTTTATCAGAACCAAATTATTTTGTTTTATTTCGTCAAACTATGCAGTTTTTGCTAAACAATGTAGTCCAATTAAAAAAAACACTACGTAGTTTAAAGAAAAAAACAAAATAATTTGGTTGTAATAAGGTACCATTGTTCGTATTTTTATTTGAGTGACTGAATGGTTCATTTGATGTTTCTAACATATCATGCCTGTTTTTTAATGATTAGGTTAGCACTTTCCTGTCTTTACTTTTACACGATCTGTTTTATCCCCTTTAATCGAAGTGTTTAGAACCCTAGTCTGTTATTCTTAAAGAATCTTAAACATTAAACCAATTGGAAAGATACTTTTTTTCTATAATATATTGGTACTTATGATGACAAGATAATGTTAATAGAATTTTTATTTTTGCTTCCCTCTATTGTTAAATTTTCAATTCTTATCTTCTTTTAATCTTACACTATCTATCTCTCTCTCACTTGCACACACTGGCAATATGATCGGTTGGCTGAGAGCGCTATGGTCGTTTTCTGTAATTGAGGGTCTAACTAAATCGGAATTTATGGATTTTAAAGTCGATTCAAAACAACCTCAAACATCCATGCAAAATGCGGGACTGGGACACACAGAAACTCTTACGATTGCTAGCGCTCTAGCCATTCGGCCTTGTATAGTGTACAAGTAAAATGGTTGCAAACGTTATTTATTGTAAAAAGAACTTTTTTGATACCCCCATTCAACTTTTGCAAGTTCGTGCTAATTCTCTTAATATTAATTTTCTGGAAGTTCATCTTTGTCACTTTAGCTAAAATGAGCTCAAACACTTTTAATGTAACACATATCAGGTTGTAGCTCGAAATGCATGGATTTCAAAATAATAGTACTTTCAAATTTTCAATTATAATTTCAAAGATGAGGAGTAATGAATCTGCTAATTCATATCAACTGACTCTCTTCGAAATATTGGCGCCAGGAAACCATATAAATTTATAGGGCGCCATATAACTTTATTGGCGCCAGGCACTACTCAATTTTTCTAAACCTATTAGAAATAGTTAGAAACATCTATAGAAATGATAAAAAAATCATTCTGAGTGATCATCATAATGTGTTTTGGTAAAAAGTGTTAAGATTTGCATCTTAATATCTACAACCTATGTCCATCTTTCAAGAGTATTGTTGAGTCATCTGTATTTGCCAATTTATATAGTTATTGCTCTTAAGTTTTTTCCACTACGATTTAATATCCCAAATTTTCTCCTCTTATATTGCTATTCAAAGTTTCATAGGCATTTTGCTGGTAATAACCAATAATTTTGTTCAAACAGGAAAATCATTTGATACTAATTTTCTTCTGCTTTATCCGCAAACGACCGTTCAGTATACCCATAAAATATTTCTTTGCTTGCTTAATTTCAGTGAAATTTATATTCATGTACTATACTTCTTACTACTATTAGGGCTACATTGTTTTATTGAATATGAAAGAAGCTATTAATTCTTATTCCATGCTCTCGTTTAAGTTCGGAAAAATTGCCTCTGACAGTTGATCTGTATTAATTTTATACACATATAATGTACGAAATAAAGTAATTTCATTTAATAAAAGTTGATAGGAAATGTTAATGAACTTTCTCTTATACTTAAGTATCCGGCAAGACGTGAGTCATCCATTTTTAAAAGTGTTAAATTTTATTTCAGATGTGTGTTCAATCTTTGGAGTTAAAATAAGTCGCCATTTTGAAGTATCAGGTTCCATAAAATTACATATAAAATACCCTCGTAAAAGTGTAAGAAATGAGGGGAAAAATCAATAAAAGGATTTCACAGCTGTCATGGTCCTAGACTTCACACGCAATGAAATCTATTCAACATGGCATAGCAACTCAGTACGTTTGGGCCAAAAGATTTTACTTGTTTCACTCTTGTTGACTATTCTATGATGAAGCCTGCATAATGAGGTCGAGGCGTAGATCCATTGGTGTTAGGTACACTGGAAGTGCCTTTTTATGACGTTCACTCGTTTGCTTCAGTGGAACATTAATCAGGTAGCTGCGTTCCTTCCCACATCGTACAGTGGTTAGTCTCGAGCTTTCCCAAAGTGGGCTCGGGTTCGAATCCCGAATAAGGCATGGACAGTCCTATGCTGTCCCCTCTAAGGGAGCAATGTTGGCGCCCATAATAAAGTAGCCAACCAATTCAGGGCGTGAATGCGTCAATGTACTCAGAACAAAGTGCCTGTCGCCTTAGAAAAAAAATAGCTGTATGTACTTGTAGAAAAGGAATGGTATAATTCCCCATGGTGTGTGGCCAAGAACAAATCTATTGTAAAGGCTGCAGAGGCAGGGATAAATAGAGGCTTGTATACCAGGAGGAAATAGAAGAATAGCTGTCGGTGTGGCCATTGATAGCGATCTAATGTCTATAAATATTGCAAGATAGATGGTCGTTATTTTATAGCCCACAGTAAAACTTTCAGATGAAAATGGTCAAAGTGGTATTGCAAATGAAAATTATGGTGGGGAGGTACTTCGTAGACTATGGACAGAGGCTGTATAATAAGGGACCAATTGGAGCAGATACTACTGAGAGAAAAACAGCTCACTGTCAAATGAAAAGGAGGGGCGGGCCAGAATGCCCCCCCGTAAACGGACAACAGCCCCTCCAAATAAGAAAGAAAAAGGAGAGAAGGTCCAGATTTATCTCAGACTTTTTTCTTAGAGCTCAGATCATAGAGAGTCTCGACTGCCTCAGAGTCTAGGAGATGTGCGAGTAACCCGCCAAGATGATCCTGTATATGACCTGATTTTGGGTCCCTGTCGTCGGTGCCATCTTTCATCGCTGCATACTTCAGCTGTAGTAAGTACCTTCCCATAGACTCTAAAAATCATTACTTTGACCATATAGTTTGCCTCTGCTTCTGAGTTCTCGTATGACTCACGCATGCATCCATTGTTTTAAGGTTATTTAATAACAAATAGTACTTGCCCTTAACAAATTTTCTTTCAGTGGATTTCACATTGTCGGTGCCCTTTTCAATGCCGTTTGAAGTTAATTGAAGCTCAAAACATCAAACTGTGCAACTTTTTTAAAATTGAAAACCCGATTGATGGTGCTCGAAGGAGAAATAGGAGACATCTGACAACCTTTTTCTAAAGTTTTTTTTTTCTTCTAGAACTGCAAATTCTTAAGACGTATTAATGCGTATACAAGCCCATAAAATACAGTAATCTTATGGTTTTTGCTATTATTTTTAAATTTAACCGTATTTATTTCATTGTTACTAGTTTGCAGTAGTGGTGAAAAAGACACTGCAAATCCAATTTAATGGAAATGCAATAATGAAAGAATGAAAAATGTTTAGAGGTAGAACCAGGGATAAATAAATTATATATTGTCGATTTACAACCCTGATCATTTAACATTGCTCTTAACAGATATTAAAATGTTCCCCTAATATTCATTTGTATCCTAATTGTATTCAAATAAAGCTAATAGATGACACCTACTGGTGTTAATAAAATAATTTCTGATACAAGATAATAGCTACAATAAGCAGTAATTTAAATTTCATGTACTGTTGTTAAACATTTTCTGTAAGAACTACATAAATACATCCTCGTATGATATTCGTATAATCTGCGTTGAAACTCTTATGGAACGAACGTAAATTTTGTTTATCTTGGCCAAATGCTCTTCTGAAAACATTTTATTTGGGATATTTGCCAAACAGCTGGAGTTTGCATTTTAGTAAGTCTACGCCGTGGAGGTTTTACAAAATTAGTAAGTCTAAAATACTGAGTTTGTTTATTTCTTTTCAATTCTAAAAATGCTTTTAACCTTGTTTTCTGCCTTGTTATCCCATCCAAGAAACTAAATATGATTAGTCTAATTTTACCTTGTCATGATTCTTGAGTCTTGAGAAACACCAAAGTTTAATTAAACTGTACAAAATGTTTTACTAAATGTATAAAGCTGCTGTTTGACACATTTAGGGAAAATATATCCGTACAAAAATAACTTGTAATTTTAATGACATTAGTTGATTTTGCAGTAAGTATTTTTTAAATTTTCTTTTGAAGCCTAATAAATAAATACATCTAAAATATTTTACAGTTAAAATTCCCATACTAGCATCGTTTTGTTTTGCCTTCGCAGTAGTGTAAGAAATCGCTCACAATATACAGTTTTTTAATACCGTGTGGGCAAAAAGTCCGTAGAAACTTTAAAAATTCACAAAAAAGCAGGAAAAATAACCAAAATTTTAAAAAAAGTTGGCAGTTTAGCATCGCTAGGTCACGAGATTTTTTTTTAAGATAGGAAAAAAAAACCCTCAAAAAACAGCCGACAGGTGGCGCTGACGTACAGAAGTCAAAGTAAAGATACGCAAATAACGAAAAGAATGCTTCTAAATCGTTTATTATAGCAGTAGGTGTTCCACATGACCCAATACATTGCAGGCTAGTCACAAATCCAGCAACGGCAGAGTGCAGCAGGTCCGGATGCATGACACCTCTTGGTGGATCGCGGAATAACGGTGAACTGGTTGTCTGGCGAGTCTGAATTTTGTTTTGAAAGTGGAGTGCCTTGGTAGTGTCGACCTGTAAGGAAGTTAAATGTAATCAAGGTGGGGGTGCTCAGTAGTTAAAATTTAAGTATTGAACTAAGTATATTAAGTAAGAATAACGCAAATAAAAAAAAACCAGAAGTAATTACTGTGAAGAAAGTCAATCCAGAAAAGTTAAGTTTATACGTTGAAACTCCTAGTATTTTCTATAAAAGTTTGAAAAGAAAAAATATAAAAGACTAATGTTCCACGGAAAAAGTAATAAAGTTGATAGAAAGCCCAAAAAAGCAGATAAGCATAAGAATACAAAATAATTTTTATTTATTTTGTTTGTTTTTCAATTTTTTTTTTTATTTTTAATGGTTTTATGATTTCTTTTTTATTTTTTATAATTTTACGAATTCGAGGTCAAATGGAACTGCAATGAAAAAAAAGGCCTTCCGAAGGACCATACACTTCGTATTGAGATAATTGCGGAGTTCGAAGGGGTAAAGCTAAAAATAGCAGTAGAGTGAATTTGGAAAAAGTACGACACCGGCTGTGAGCGATTTCAGGCCAGAACGTAAGCACAGTGCTACGGCAGCACGCAAAGAAGGAAGAAAGAAAGCGAAGAGTATCAAGGTAGGAGTGAACTGGTTGTGGATTAGGAGCGCACGTTCTTATAGCAGTCTCATTTGCATATTTCTACAGAATTCGCTCGTACCAGCACCACCTATCGGCTGTTTTTTGAGTTACTTTTTTACCTGTCTCAAAAAAATTGACCTAGCGATGCTAACCCTGAAAATCTTTTCTTATTTTGGTTATTTTTTCGGTTTTTATGAATTTTTAAAGTTTCTGCGAACTTTTTACACACCCATTAGAAAGGTTTTTGAGTAGATGTGGTAAATTAGGTAGAAGTAACATATTTAAAACAAAAAATTTTAAAATACAGCTTTAATTTGCGATACACTATTTTGACAGAAATCGTGTTTTCAACATATTTTACTAAAAAATATTATTTATTTATAAACATACATGTTCCTAGTATTTAACATTCTATTTTTGTTTTTGGCTATTCAGGTAACTTTTTCATAATTCTTAATGTCTTTCTTTATCCAGTAAAGCACGCTTTATTTACAAGTCGGACATACTTTTACATTTCGAATTCCAATGAATTTATCTAAAACATAAAATTTTGCTTATGAACTATAACTGTTAATGGAAAATTCAGTAAATATCCTATGCCAAATGTGCATGTACATCAATCAGATGAAACAGATTCCCCATATTTATATGGTAATTTTCGATTGCTTTCTCATTTTAACTTTACTTTTCCCCCACGATTTACTTTTTACCAGCATCTGATGTATATCGTGAGGGCAGTAAATATTGGAATCTTAATGGTTCTATTTACTAATAATACACTGAAGTGCCACTGAATTAGGGATAGCAAAGCCTATGCAAATTGTGTAGCGCTGCGCATCATGTATGCGCAAGTAGGGGCGCTGTGGTAACTGCATATATAGCGTGTACCGTGGTTGTTCTGAATTAGTTGTTGGAATTGCCAGTATGGGTAAACTGCCTGATTTAGACGCCTTCGATCGCGGACAAATCGTAGGTGCGCGACGCATGGGCCATTCAATTTCCGAAATCGTCAGACAGCTAGGATTTTCAAGGTCGAAAGTGTCAAGAGTATACCAAGAATACATGGATGGTGGAAAAAAAAACTAGCGATCGCGAAAACTGCAAAGCACAATTAGCCTTTACAGTGCGTGGTGAGAGACGGCTCAGGCGTATTGTACGTAGCCAGCGAAGCCAAACATTAGCTCAAATTACCACCCAGTTTAATGACGGTGCCAGTCGTACAGTCAATAAATGGACTGTGCAATGCTCGCTTCACCGTATGGGTTTCGGGAGCCGTCGACCTACGAGAGTACCATTGCTCTATACTCGCCATCGGGCTGCACGTCTTGCCTGGGCAAGAGAGCACAAAGACTGGAGTGTAGAGGACTGGAAACGAGTAGCATGGAGTGATGAGTCTCGATTCCGACTACTTAACGCCGACGGGAGGCTGAGAATATGGCGTCAGGCTCATGAAGCCATGGATCCTGCATGCCTGGCTGGAACTGTACAAGGGCATGGTGGCTCAATCATGGTCTGGGGTGTTTTTTCGTGGCACAGTTTGGGATCTTTGGTGCGTGTACCAACCTCCCTCAATGCAATTCGGTACGTAGAGTTGGTGGGTGATCACCTCTATCCGTTTATGCTGTTCTGTTATCCGCACGGTAATGGAGTTTTCCAGCAAGAGAACTGTACCTCTCACAAGTCCCGGTTGGCTACTGGCTGGTTGGATGAGCATTCCTCTGACTTCTCTGTCATGAATTGGCCACCTAGAAGCCCAGACTTAAATCCTATTGAGCATCTTTGGGATGTTTTGGAACAAGGCGTGAAAGGCCATCACACAGCACCAAAGAACCTTACTGAATTATGGACAGCTTTAGCCAATATTTGGCAAGCCATTCCCGTGAAACGTTTCCAGAAACTTGTTGAATCTATGCCTCATCGTGTGGCAGCCGTTATCAAGGCCAGAGGAGGCCCAACTCGTTACTAGGTAGGTATCCCTAATTCAGTGGCACTTCAGTGTATATCTACATAAATTTCTTATTTGTTTACAGAATGACTCAATGTAACATGCACTTTATGTCAATGTCATATTAACAATTATACAGAAACGGTAAATTTTATTAAAAAACATGTGTACGTATATATTATATGCCTTCTCCGTACACATATTTAGTTATTTTAGCATGCTGACGCATTGGGATTAACATCTAGTTTAATGTCCCTGAAAATATTTCTCTAGTTATTTCCTCCCTTTCAACAATTGATTTACTTTGGTTCTACCACTTCCAGATGTTAGGTCGAAAAATCGTCTTATTCCATCTGTTATCACAGCATGGTCAATTTCTCTAAGAACATCTATATATTTAAGTTGCTAAGCCGACTTTTTGGGCAGTCCGTGAGAGAAAACTACTGTATAAATTTACTTCATTTTGGTCTTAAACGAAAGATTGTAATCTGTAGATTTGTCAAATTTGATTTTTGTAACCGCGATTTCTATGAATTAGCGATAATTTAAAATTTAAAAATTGATATCCTCGCATGCTCAGTGGCGTGTTTAAATCTGGCTTTAGAAACTCACTGTTTCTGCGCAAGCTCAGTGACATGCTTTAATGAGAAACACGTTTATTCCGAGAAGTCTCTCTAGATATCTCTCTGCCATTTTTATTTTTATAATTATGTTTGTGAAATATAAGATTAAACCTGATGGAAATTGTTTATTTTGAGCTGTTAATTAGCGATAATTTACAATTAAAAAAATGCTTTCTGCGCATGCTCAGTGACATTTTTAAATGAGGCTATAGAGACTCACTCAGCACGAGGCCGCTTAAACACATTAATTTGTTTCTTATTATTATGATTTTAAACATTTGACAATGATGTGTTGAGCATAATTTGTGTATTAGAACATTTATTTATTATCTAGCCGTCATGTTTTGACAAGTACCAACTAGTAGTTATTTAATCTATATATATATAACAGTTCCGTAACTGACTGACTGATTAACTGACTGATTGACTGACTGACATACAACGCAAACCGCTGGACCTAAAGGGCTGAAATTTTGCATAGCGATTCTTCTTATAGTGTAGGGATGTACTAAGAAAGATTTTTGAAAAATTCTTAGATTTTTTAAAATTAAATTTTTAATCTGTTTTAGTAACTTTTTTAAAGTTTGCATTTAAAATAATAATTTTAGGGTTATAAAATTTATATCACGACAAAGATCATAAAAATTGCTTTAAAATGAAATCTTTTTCAAATCTTTACCTCCATTTTCTGATGTTTGGTGAATTTTCAAAGATTAATTTTTAGAATTAATCTTTGAAAATTCTAAAAATTAATCTTTGAAAATCTTTGAAATAAATGCTGATCACGTGATTTCTTTTTCTGGTACTTTAAATAAATTTATCGTCCCGTGCATAACAACGAAATAAACAAAAAAATATTTTTTTCTTTCTAATGCAGCAGACGATTGGAAATTATCCAAAAAATATTTAAATACAGTAAAAGATATGTTCCTCAATCTGTACTATATTAACTTTACTATATTCTTTAGTATGTTCTATTAGAATTAATTTGAATATTTTCTTCTACATTATTTTGTCTATAAAAATATCCGTTACAATTTTATTATAAATATATTTTCTCGTTTTTTTTTACATAAATTGCATACATTGATCGTTGTATATATTACAATTATATTTATACATACTCGTATTTTTGGCATTCATTGCATACATTGACCATTGTATTCAATTTAAGTGAACTCCGTAGCGGAAATTAAATAAGAATTATTTAATTCACTTTTTACTAGTAACTTTTTTAAAGTTTGCATTTAAAATAATAATTTGAGGGTTATAAAATTTATATCACGAGAAAGATCATAAAAATTGCATTAAAATGAAATCTTTTTCAAATCTTTATCTCCATTTTCTGATTTTTGTTTACTAGTTAAAAGTTTTCAGCTAGTAAGCATATACAGATTTGACTGACCTAGTATTAGAAATAAGTCCCAAAGCCATCAATGGAAACACACTCGTTTCACAGATTCGCCCATGAAACTACATTAGCTTACCATAATTCACTAAATTTAATACACTTAGAGAAATATACAACTATCATCTAATATACTACTAGTCATTTGTAACGAGAACAAAATTTTTGCCGCATCGGTACTTAACCATATGTTAACACCTCTAGCTCCCAAGAACACTATTATTTCTCCGTCTCGTAGAGAGTTCAGCCACTTAGGTAGAATAACAAATTGCAGCCAGCTCGGACAGAAATTTTACACCTTCGCTGGCAGTTCTTTTATTTATACAGTTAAGTGTGACATCACTCTGAAAGACCTGAAAGCCAGTAGCAATATAAGAAAAAATTAACATCTCAGATAAGAGCACAGCAATTATTCAGAGTGTGAATAAACACGAAATAAGGCTTAAGTCATCACAAAATTCACATTAATTGTAATAAAATTTTAGAAATTTTTTCATGTATCTTCAATTTCTGTAAAAAATACATTTTTTCAACATTAAAAGTTGCATCGTGTACATTTAGATAAAAATATAGGAAAATGTTTTGCTAACAAAAATTGCATATAGAGTAAGTATGCCGAATATGAGACCCCTTTTTATTTTCATATATAACTAGGAAAGTAAGTGACGGATTATATAGTGCCAACTTGATATCCTTTTAATACATATATTTTACTACATATAAAAATGATAGAAAATTGAAAATAACCTTGCAATTTTCTGGTATGAAATCATAAACACAATTGTTCCATTTTTGGGGTGTGTAAAAAGTAGTCCTAATATGAGACCCCCATTCTACAACTCTAAATATGAATTTGAATTGCTGAAAAGTTCGTAAAAACAAAACTGTGCACAGTAATTAGATCACAGCTACCTATATACACTAATAGGTGAAAATGAAAAGTGACATTTTAAACGAATTTGTTGGTTTACACTACAGGTTTTGTTTACTTTTTGTTTTTAGATTCAAACTTTTCACATTGTTTACATATAAAAAGTTCGTTAGCTCCAAAATCTTCATGGGCCCACCTGAAACACCTTCAACATTGACACCACTGCTCTCCCCGTTTGTCTTCTGAAAATAAACAACCACAAAAAAGGCATTTAGCGTCGTTTTCATCAATGCTATCATCACTGGTGTCATGGAGAGAAAGTTTTTCATCATCTTCATATGAGCTGAGATCATCATAGCTATAATTAGGCTTATTCATTCTCTGTTTTTTAACTAGAGTTACATTTTCATCTATCCTTAATTTTCCCCTTCCTGTAGGGACCCCTTTGTCTTTACTGTTTCCTTATTCTTTTCTTTTTATCTTGATCTCCTTTTCCTTGTTTATCCTTTGATTTCTTAACTTTTAGGTCTATTCCTATTTTTTTCTTGTAGGAAACAAATTTTTTTTCGAATATGCTGCAGTTCTTTTACTAATGCTATCAATCAATTTATATTTATAGGGCGATGATGTGATAATATCGGTTTTATGGGCCCTACTTGGTTTCGAGGTGTTTTTCTCAGGTAACGTAAGCAAGGAATTTATTTCTTCAGGAGTCACTAAGAACTGGTTTGAACTTGTTGTTTGTTCAATACCTTCCACATTGTCACTACTGCTACATGGTTGTGGATTTCGCCTGGGCGTCATGGCATCTGCATCTTCAGAGGAAGCAAAGCTGTGAGAATGAAAACTAAAATGCCTAATATAAGACCCTATCTCATATTAGGCATGCTTTGGGGTCTCATATTGGGCACGACCATGTTGTTGAACACGCCAACGGAATTTTTAGGTTAGGATTGACGTTAGCTTAAAAACAAACAGGTGTGTTTACACTCCACATTTATAGCTACCTATCCAATACTAGCAGTTTTAGTAAGAGTCTGACCTTGAAAGTGAAAACAGCCAATGAAAATGGAGACGCAAAAAGGTCGGCGAGTACACATTCAGGAAAAACAATACTGCACCTTTGTGTGCGCTTGCAGACACTCGACTGACTCACCGGTTACGAATGATGCAATAGCCTACTGTTTTACGCTCCAGTCACCAGGCGTCAGTATTTGATCCGTCCTATAAGCTGGGGTCTCAAATTAGGCAAGGTCTCATATTAGGCATACTTACCCTATATAAACACAGGGTCATCGAAAAAGGTTGGACACATTTTGGAAGCTCATAATTCTAAAATAAATTGAGCAAACTCAATAATATTTTTTCAAAGAACTTGGCAAGTGTTCAAGATTTCTAAATGTAACTGGTACGCAACCATGACGTTGAACGTTGCGCAAAAGCGATGCGAGGTGGAAGAGGTCTTCCTTCCGTTTCCGTCAGTGCAATGGCTACTGCTCAGGAGAAAGCTCAATGTGTCTTGTGATTAGCGAAGTACAAATCTGTTAAAACAGTTCAGCGAAATTACCGTCGTGTTTATCGCAAAAAAACCGCTTGAGCTTTCTCCTGAACGGTCACCATTGCACTGACGGAAAGCCAAACGAAGACCTCTTCCACCTTGCATCGTATCTGCACAACGTTCAACGTCACGGTTGCGTACCAGTTACATTTAGAAATCTTGGACACTTGCGAAGTTGTTTGAAAAAAAATTATTTCATTTGCTCAATTTATTTTAGAATTATGAGCTTTCGAAATGTGTCCAACCTTTTTCGATCACCCTGTGTATATATATATATATATACATATACAGTAAAAACTGTTTATAAGAACACCGGTTATAGAAACATATCGCTTAAAAGTACGGAATTATTAGTTCTCAGCCAATTCTCATGTGTAATGATGGATATAAAATTCAGTTATAATAACATCGTTAATAAGAACATATCGCTTTCAAAGACTTAAAATTAATTTGTTTCTGGAAAAATAAATCGCTTATAAGAACATGTTAATTGGGAAGTAGCAGCACGTTGTTCGTCAAACACTTTATCCATTTTTTATCTAAAAAAAGCGGATTAAAATTAAGAAACTTCGAAAAACTCCACATGCTGACATAGAAGAAGCCCTTTTGCATTGGTTTAAGATTCAAAGGAGTGCCAACATTTCCCTAATCGGACCGATTTTGCAAGCGAAAGCAAAATCGGTTTTTGTGTTTGGGAGAATCGAAGGCCGAGCCACCAGGTTTGGTTTTGAGCGCTACGGTCAACTTTTTGCTACACGAGGGCTAATTAGAACGGGACCTACAGTTTAAAGCCGATTCCGAACGGCTACAAACAGCCATGCCAAGAGTGGAACTTGAACCCACAGGATCTGAACCAGATGCCAGCGCCCTAGCCATTCGGCCATCACCTGGTCGCCGTGCTAACAAGAGTTTCTGATAACTGGCTTAAAACCGTTTGGACTACGTTAAGAGAACGTTATGAAGACCATGAAATCTTCAATCTTCAATTAAAAAAAAATCGAATTGTTTCCTGCCTGCCGGTTTTCTTAGGGTTCAAAATCCTCCCATTTTTTTAAACTCAAGACGCTAGAGATGAAACGCTTCAAGACTGGGTTCGAGATTTGCCAATTGAACAAGATTCACTTCAGGAATATGAAGATATAGATTTGGCTTTTGCAACTCAAGGGAATGTAACGGATGAAGATATTGTTGCAGGCGTAAATGCAGAGATTTCTGGCAGAGATGATGATATTGACAACAGTGCCAGTTCAGAAAATCTTTTGAATGAGTTTCCTTGTCCAAGTTTAAAAGAAATGTTTTCAGCAATCAATACTTTAAATAAATTTTTAGCTTGCAATGACGATTTTGTGAAGTATGCGATAAAAAAAGCTGTCAAAGAACTTGTCGCGATAACCGAAAATTATTTTTATTTACAAAAAAAAAACCTAAACAAACAAATATTACTATGACTATTTTTCAGAAAATGAATAAACATGTATAAACAAAATATTGCATTATGTATGTACATTCATAATAGCTACATAATTTTATTCACTTTTCTTTTTAACGTTTTTAAAACTATGTATTTGAAAAAGTTCAAAAATACATACTTATATGAAAATGAGCAGTGTGTTTTTCCTTGATTGAACTTTAAACCTTTTATCCATTTTTTGAAAGTCATGTTTCAGGTGTAAATAGAAATTATGTGAGAATGAATTTGGTATTTCCAGCAGTTGTAAGTTATCTATCGGATATAAAAACTATCGATTATAAGAACCAGTTTTTAAAGCCTCCTGGATGTTCTTATTGACGATTTGTACTGTATATATATATATATATATATATATATATATATATATATCGAATGTGGAGGGAAGAGTATTTATACTGCAATTATTTTATTTTTTGTTAATTTTTTTATAGATGACAGAAGTCTGCACAAAGCAGAGTGTAATTGACTTTCTGTTTTGTAAATCAAATAATGTTTGATATACATGATGTCTGTTTTCACACTGAAAGACAAGAGGTTTAATATTTTTATAACATAACAAAAAAATATGATTCTCTATATTAATAAGAGCTTGAGAAAAAAATTTCTGCTTTAAGTACGTGCACGTCCAAAATATTAACGCAAAACGTTTGAATAAGTGAGACACTACCATTTAATGCATGAAAATATCCTTAAAAGCATATATATTAACGATTGTTCGATGAAATTCAGGTTTGATTATAATCCTTTGTCAAGCCACGTGTTGTAGTAGTTTTAAATTTCTATAATAAACACAGCGCTGTTAGTAGTATCTGCACTTAATTGAGGCCTGTAATATAGCCATGTTGTAATCATATGGAATTGAGTTTGTAAGTTAAGTTAACCTAGCTGTAAGTGGAATCTTTAATTGATTAACGTTTGTTGAGTTAAGCATTCAAGTTGACAAGCTATCAGAGTTGATGAAAATCGATAGCACTTATTAGTCTTGCATTAATTTAGAGTGTTTCAAACTCCACTGCAGCTGTCACTTATAGACTGAAGATTATTCACACAGGATCATTTCAATCGTCAAGTTCTCTTAAATTATGAATTACCTGAAGTATATGCAGCATTTAAATATTATTTACAATTTCATAATTTATTTAATGAGTTCCATTTATTTCATTTTTATTTTTTGAGAACATATTTTAACAGCTGTTGAAACCCAAATATCAATTTATGCATTTTATTTTTTAATGTTAAATTTTAAAATATTGGCAAGAAAATTTAGAATATATATATTTTTTAATGTTACCTCTCACCCTTAAAGGTTAATGATTATAACACCAATGCCATTAAAAGAGTGTGATTTTGATTTCTAAAAATGTCTTTGTTTTGTGTCAAAAGAGAAAGCAAAGGAAAGGAAAAGAACAAGAATTAAAGAGAATGTATACTAAGGCAAATCATATCAACGAAATCAAGTTTTATTTCAGAAAAGAAAAATGTTTATTATATTTTCCAATAATAATGTTTATTATAAGTCCAATTTATATTTTTTATAATCAAATGACTCAGTTTAAAAGCTACAACAACAAATGACTTAGTTTACAAACTATAGCAAAAGATATTTTTCCTAATTTTTTTTCAATGAAAGATTTTAAAGATCTATAATTATTTTTATCAAAGCATCTTCATGGTCAAAAGATATACATTTAGAAATGTTTGGTCTAGTTGGACAGTCTTTGGTAACCTACTGTATAATAAAGTAAATCATTGATATAAAATTATGCGGTTGAATATTTTACTATAATTAAGGGGACAGTGGACTTTCAAGCCTAACTTTCTTTGTTTTGAATGGATTTGCTTGAAATTTGAATATGTGATTAATACTATAGCTATATCAAAGCGGTTAAAATTTAATGATGAAATGCTAATAATTTATGAATTATAAATTAATAATTATATCAATAATTGGCCTAATTAAAAATGTCCCATGCGCATTTCTTTTCCATATAATATGGTAATTTTTATTTACAGGATACTTTATAGAACTAACAATAAAACTTATTGCTTATTTTACGCATTCATTAAAAATATAAAGAGAAAAAATAGTAATAGTGAAAACACCCTTTTTATTACGCAAAATACCTATAAATCATCTTTTCAAGTACAAAATTTAGAAATTCTGAGCTACGAAGCACAATTTTTTTCAATAAGATTTATTTTACATACAGTTAAGTATATAAAATTTAAATTTCAAAGCAATACGATAGATAGAAATGCGCATGGAGCAGTTTGAATATTCGTATGACATGAAAATTTTTATTTTGAGAAAAGCACATTTAAAGTTATTGTTATTAGTAACCACATAATATCTAAATTAAATTACAACATAACAAATAAATATCACTTAATTTATATATATATATATATATATATATATATATATGTCAGAATTTAAGTGGGAAAAGAATGATTACTCTAAATTTAAAGGGGACTTAGTAATTAATTTATTGTCGTGGCGTAATTCGCCACTATTCTCATATCTTATTTCGAAACGCATCGCAGAGAAAGTATTTTAGGGGGTGAACTTGATTCACGTAAATTGAAGAACCAATAAGGGAATCTATAAATAGTAACAAAACTAGCTTCGCCTCTGCCTCATCTTCGGTGCAAACGTCACACGCGATGGCTTTAGATTGTAAAAAACAATAGCGTTTTCATCAGACGGCGGGAAATTCTTGATTAAGACAGTCATGCGTCGCGCGGGGAGCTTGATGAGTTCTTCATTAAAATTAACAGATTGAATCAGGTAGGAAATTATTCTGAAAATAAACTATGTTAGATGTATTAATTGTAGTTCTTTGCCACCGGCCTTTTAACTCATTGACTGCTATAACTTTAATAATTATGTAGAGATAGATTAAGAAAGAGTAAGTTTGGATTTAAGACGATGTACTGAGAAGGGTGTAAGTAGCGAACGTGTCAATATCCGCGCAGGATTTTTCGGATCGCGCGAGGAAAAATAATTTGAAACCCACAGCCTTTAAAAATTTAAGTAGAAAATAAAAAATGTTATCCAAGTTCTCATCATGTTCCCTCGTGACTGCGTTGACTGCGTTGGATGAGAAGAAAATTTTAGTTTGGAGCTGCAAATTTTGTGCTGATGGTTCGTGCAGAAACCAGTGACAACGAGTGCCGTCGCAGAGTTCCAGTCGGGATACCATTCGACCCAGATGATATTATTCGACTTCAAAGTGTGGATTAACAACGCTTTGCCTTCTGTTTGCTGCATTGTGTCTTCAGAGTGTCAAAATTGTGCTACAGTGTTGATTTTCTTCAATCAACAAATCATCTCGGACATCGTGTGTTTCATCAAAGGTTTTTTTTCCTGTGCCGTGAAACATCGAAATATGTTCAGCTAAAAGTTTTCTTCGAGCTGGGTCCAATTTTCCCAGAGAATCAACTAGATGTGTAAGGCCTCTTTCAGACGAGGCACATTTCTTGATTCAACTGATTTGCCTTGTTTATTTTCATGTAGTTGACTGCCGTGTGAGGTTCTTTTCACACGAGGCGCGGCGCCCAATTCAAGGTGAAACCTTCTCTTCTGGGGTTGTGGCAACGCTTCGTCAGCAGCTAGACGCAGGCGAAAACGCGACTGAAAAATTATGTGGAAGAAGACAGTTTACTACATTAAATTATGCGTATATATTCTATCCATAGGCCATACTTTAATCTACACCTAAAATAATTACAATATTTCCCATAAAAATATTTTTCAGGCAAATGTATTGTAATCTACAAAAAATATCAAAGGAAAAAAAATTGCTGTAAAAAATTAATGATATGTACTTAACTAAATTTAGATATAATTTGTATAAACATAGAAGATATACATGTATACAAAATTTTAGCAATTTGGGACGATTAGTTTTGAAGAAATAGTGCGCACAAGTTTCAAAATAACAGTTTTTAGAAAAAGCCATTTAAAGTTTAAATTTTCTATAAATTACTTTACTATTAGCTTTATACATTTGGCCATAAAATCGGTTGTAATATCGACTTCATTTTTTTCATAAGATTCCTTTTATTCCATTCTTCATAATTAAATCATAATAAAAAATTGAGTTTTTTTAAGGTTTTAAGGTGATTTCCCTCCTTACATTTTTAAATTTCAAAAACTTTAACTTAAATATTATACCTTTCTTCTACCACTACCTTTCTTTTACACCAATTTCATAACACAATATTGGTCTTTGAATTATAATGATGTAGGGGAATATAGAATTAAGAAAGCATCATAACATGGCACTCAGGTTTTTACTTACAAAAATACAAAATGTATTATTTTTATATTTTCTCTGCTAATTTTTTAAATCGCATTTCTTTTATTTGTAGGACCACTATACCTCATTCTTACTTTTTTTTAAAAATTTATAATAATTAAATTGCACACCTGAAAGGGTTAATGCAAAAACCTCCCTCATATGAAAACTATTCAAATTGTAGGCATAAGGCGATGTTCACATTTGCGAATCTAGATAAATTTAATTAAATAATTGGTAAATTCACGCAATTTGGTGCTCCCACATATATTTTTAAGTGTAACAGTCATAACCTGTACTAATCGATGTAATGCTGTTTGATAAGTAATGTAAAGATAGTGACGTATGTCACCATAGAAACATCAAATAAACAACCAATGATAAAGAATATATTTCGTTGAAATGACCAAATAAATATTTCTGTTCATTTTTTTTAATGATAATGCGGCTTCTAAAAAATTTTTTTAAAAAATTCTAAAAAAGTTAAACATTTTCTTTTAATTTTGGAGTTTTTAACCACCATTAACAAAATAACAAATGAACTTTTAAATTTGAATGTACCGACTACTTTATAGAGCAGGCATCTGTATTTATTTATATCGATATTTGCAAGGGGACTGGGACGTCTGCGACAACTAAGAAGTTGGAAATTTGGGCTATTCTTTTAAAGTCCATATCTTTAAAGTCTATATTCTTTTAAAGCCCATACAAATATGCATGTATCATTATGATTTTTTATGTTAATTTAGTAAGACCTTTATGAATATTTTAAGATAAAAAAAATTCTTTTTGGATTGAAAGGTAAATTTAGAATAACAATATAAACAAACATACTTTTCCCCCCTGAAATTTTTGAGGTATTCACTTTGTAACATTTTTTCAAAAATTTAGTGAAAATCTTACCTTGAAATCTTGTGTGATGATTAAACACAGTTTATTTTATATAGTTAACCCATTTAAATCTTTGTTACACTATTTTAAAATTATTTTAAAAATTAGAAATTTCACTTAACAGAAATCTGCATATTTTTGTCATACATTTTCACCATTTACAAAAATACCTTAAGGTTTAAAAATAAAAATATAGGTTATATTGATACACGAGCACTTATTCTATTGACGTTTAAAATTACAGAGATGTACTTGCAACAGATTTTGCAGAAAGTGTACCATTACATGAAAAAATCACATTTTGAGAAAAACGCAAAAAATACTTTCCCATTATATGGGATTTAAACGTATGTTTACATTTTTAAGTTGCTAATAATTGTTTTTAGAGTGTCAAAAAGTACATAAATTATGTATATTTGTAATCTGCAGAATCTGCTCTATTTTTTAAGCCACAAATTCAAAAATAAATTTTTTTGAAGTCGGAATAAAATTTGCGTGCCAATTCCCTCCAAGCTTCACCCCTTTTAATTTTATCGCTATATTCATCACACCTCATGTCCCATATCGCGGGACTAATACGAATTTCTTCGACGAATTGTTCGACATTCAAACTTGCAATTGAAACGCTTTCCATACTGAACTGAGCTCATGCAGCTAGGCGGCTGGTGTGAAGAGCGTATCTTCAGTAATGTCTTTTGTGTTGAGTCTACTCATCGGGATGAGAGCGTTATCGGCACAAGTGCGAAATGTCAAACTGTCTGGGCACTGAATTCACTCGGTGTGAAAAGGTTCCGGCGATTCCCATACATTTGCTATGGTGGCTACACTCCTTGACAGCCGCCCGGAAATCAGTTTCATCAATTAAGTGCCTCGTCTGAAAAGGGCCTAACAGTTCCACAAGACCTTGAATCGTGGAGTGTTTTTTTTCCACGACGTAACAAGCAACGAAATTAATGTTTTTTTTTTCTCCCGACTCTGCAACCAGCGTGAGTTTATGTTTTTGAATACAGCGGTGCCTGGTTTGTGAATTTGGCAAGCAACAGGAATTCTGTCAAGTCTGCGGTTTAATAAAGGATAATGCCAGGTTTTCTGGTCAGCTAAAATAAAAACGGCTGTTTATCAAGCATCATCCGGAGAACAGAAGAAGATTTTTAGTAAATAAAAAATTCAGCGTGAAGAAAAATTAAAATTTTGTTTGACGGGATATTAAAAAAGGGTAGGTGATACTTATTAAATTTTTAAATGTGAAATGGGTTTTATATGTGAAAGATTGTGTTTGAAGGGCAATGTTGGAAATGAAAATAATTTTAATGATAATGTTTAAATAACTGTGTCAGAATGTTAAATACGATATGGGTTTTTGAGGAATATTATATTTTATGAGATTAGTTTCTGTATTTAATGAGATATTTGAAGTGTTTGAAGTTTATTGAAGTATCTGAAGTTTTTGAATTTATTGAAGTTGTTGAGTATTTTTGTATTTTTAAAACCCATACAAATTTTAAGCATAGAGCTTCCCCACCCAGTTTCACTGCAAAGTATGTCACTTCGGTTAACATTTGAGGATTGGGTTATATAGAGAATATTAACTGACGCATTTTCATGGCTTTGTGAAAAGATATGTAACATTTTCATTTTTTTCTCAGTGGACATAATGACTGCTGGAAAATTGTTGTTTTTGTGAAGGTTTTGCGTGATTTTAATTAGACTGTTGAGATTGAAAGACTTATTTCATGTTTTCAAGAAAAATTAATTGATATTTTTGATAATTCGAAAAACTTTAAATTTGTTATATTAGTTATATTAGTTAAGTTAAATTGTGTATCCATCTTGTTCTTGGGGAGGTGGGGGGGAAAGCAAAGTAATGTACTAAATTATGAACAATTAAAAATTTTTTTTAGATTCTGGTTTCCTGGTGCGACGATGGTTAATTTATTCCTTGTATATATTTTTGTGTTTATTTGAGTGTCATAAAGTATTATTTTAAGTTACATTTTGATAAATATTATTTGGAGTTTCATAGTGTTTTTCAGTTTACAGTTATCTTACAATTTTTAAGTGTGTTATTTTGGTTTACAATTTCTTCACAGGTATATTGCTTTGATTTATATTGATCTTACAATTTTTATAAGCGTGCTTATATTTATTGTCTTGACATAATTTGGGTATCCTTTTGATTGCTATACATTTTTTGATAAATATTGTGTTAAATTTTTTTATAGTGTATATTTTTGGTCGACCGGCAAACTTAATGAGGAGGGCCTCTGATTGTTAAGTGTATTTTACTATATCGAAATAATAAAAAAAAATGAGGTGTGGAATTTGCAGTAATGTAAGATGTGACAGTTTATGAAATATTTTGGCCTTGAAATTGGTAAGATTTGGATAGCATATTGAAAAATGTGAGTTTTTAACATATTTTGTCAATAAATAATAAAATGATTAATGTTTTGACCACGCATGAGCTGTTTCACATGCCTCCTCAACTAGGATTAGTTTTAAGTAAGTCATTGAGTGATCATGAGAAGTGTGGTAATAAGCATTGAGAAAAGAAACTGTTTAGAGTAGTGTATTTAATTTTGAAAGTTGATTCCATCCTTTAGAGTTCTGATTTACTGTTTCTCATATATTTTTAAAATTCAAATTGTGTATTCTTTGTTTTATTGTTTTGGTTGATAAAATTTTATGATGTGTCTTTTTTTTGATAAAAAATATAATAATGGGAAGTTCAGAGATCCATTTCTTAGATAATTTTATATGTTGGGTGCCTATCACCCTCTTGACTCCACTTATGTGGTTAAACTTTGCGTGTTGTTTATAAAAAAAAAAAAAGTTTAAACTCTCTTTTTAAGCTACTTTGTGTTTATTTATCAATTTGGATCTCATATAACAAGTGTAATATTATGGTGTAATTTCGAAAATTGTGTTTTTTGGATTTTGTGTACAGATGAAGAGTGATGTATAGCGTCCGATTTACAGAGTTAATATTTTTATTTTTGGTTGTACAGATTTGGACTTCTACATTTGTGAAAAGAACTGAATGTTTACTATATTTACTTGTGATTGAGGTATTATCATGTTTTCTTTAATAAGATTTGATGATAATTGAGTTTTTTAGTGATTTTTGTAATTTTGGAAATTTATATTGTGATGATTAATAGCTCGTCAATGGCAATTCTGTCTCAAATGGAGACTTGTGTAAAATGTATCAGTACCTTGATTCAATTTGGCTAGGCGTGAATAGATAAAATTTTATGTTAGGTTTAATTTAATTTGGGTTGACTGGGGAGACGTCCCTACTAAGCAATCTTTTTCGGTTGATAGTTATTTGGGATTTTGAAATTTAATCCTAGTGTTTTCTCTTCTGAAGACTTGCCGGATGGAATTAGCTACTCCAATTGTGTGCGTGCCTTCAGGGGGACGGGGGGGGGAAGTTGTCAGAATTTAAGAGGGAAAAGAATGAATACTCTAAATTTAAAGGGGACTTAGTAATTAATTTATTGTCGTGGCGTAATTCGCCACTATTCTCATATCTTATTTCGAAACGCATCGCAGAGAAAGTATAAAACGGGGTGAACTTGATTCACGTAAATTGAAGAACCAGGAAGGGAATCTATAAATAATAACAAAACTAGCTCCGCCTCTGCCTCATCTTCGGTGCAAACGTCACACGCATGCGCGATGGCTTTAGATTGTAAAAAACAATAGCGTTTTCATCAGACGGCGGGAAATTCTTGATTAAGACAGTCATGCGTCGCGCGGGGAGCTTGATGAGTTCTTGATTAAAATTAACAGATTGAATCAGGTAGGAAATTATTGGGAAAATAAACTATGTTAGATGTATTAATTGTAGTTCTTTGCCACCGGTCTTTTAACTCATTGACTGCTATAGCTTTAATAATTATGTAGAGATAGATTAAGAAAGAGTAAGTTTGTATTTAAGACGACGTACTGGGAAGGGTGTAAGTAGCGAACGTGTCATATATATATATATATATATGTAATAGCACGGGCGCGGGCCGACGAAGGAAGGCCTGAGTGGTATTTCTTTTTGAGGTAAAGATGGATGACTTGTCGCCCGGCCGTGCATCACATATGTTTAATTTCCTTTCCCGCTTTTCATCTCACCCTCGGACACATAAAACACCACAACGTTAATTTAATTACATCTTTATTAGACGGAGAATACGTCTTTCCAAGACCGTTACAAAATCAAAAAAGCCTTACATGTACCCTTCATGTGGTTTATATAAACTTTGTCATGTGATCATCATCGCGATTAGGGATTTGCTGTTGTCGATAAGTCACATGTGGTTTTATATAATCTGCGCAGAGCGTATCTAAAATATTGGGGACGCCGCGCCTATTTGAAAAAGGAAGCCATTTAATATTTTCTCTCGAGGTTATTAGAGTTTAGAATCAAAAGCGAAATTTAGCTCGTACGCCCAAGGGAATTTAGAATAATGTTAGATTTTAAAATGGTATGGGGTTTTTAATGTTATATATATATATATATATATATATATATATATATATATGCAATGGAACTTCAATTAGCCATAAATTTAGATAAATATATTTTAGCCTTTCAACATTTTTCATAATTGTACCAGTATTGTGTACAATGATGAGTAACAAAATTCAAATGAAACTCTACTTCAGGCAACTTTGTTTACAAATGCAAATGCCTATAACTTGGAAAGTAATCACAGAAATTAAAAATTCTTTTTGCAACGCATTCCTACTCGTACGTAGTTTCACAATTCAATAAAATAAAAATAAATCTAATTTTTGGACAAATTTCACAATTCTCAAAGTCCACTGTCCCCTTAAGGACATTATCATTTTTAATTTACTATTGATGTGGATGTGAAATAGTAATTGTTTAATATTATTTGTTTCTAATCTTTCGTTTCCTATATATGTAATATTTCCCCCAAAATATTGCATAAAATGTGTCTCTTTAAGTACGTGAATTTGTGTACCAGCTGTGTTATATTATTTATTATCCCCAATAAAAGCCTAAAAGTTCTCTTTTACTCTTAAAAAAATTTTCTCTTGAAGACGAAAGTATAACATAAAACCTTTGTAAAATACTTCAGTAAATGCAATTAAGGATAAATTTTTTGGATAAAAGTGCAGCAATTAATCATTTTTATATGTTTAAAAAGCATATTTATGGCCATTAAAATGTGTAATCTTTATCTAAGGAATTCATAAAGCGATATTTATTCAATAAAATTCTTAAGCCTTGTGATTAAGAAACGTAATGTTTGGAAATGAGAATCCACCGAATTTGAATTCAGCAGGCACCCCCTTTTCCCAATTCTAATAATGTGATTAGCTTCTCCCTGAGAATTCATGCTTGTCTGCAAATTCTTCTCTGCTTTACTTTGGTCCAAGAGGTTGGAAAATTAGGCTGAAGGTGTCGCCGTTGTCAGAATAAGATTTAGATTCAGTGCGAAGGATCTTTCAGAAAGTATTATAATGATACATTGTGGATGAGGTGCAGATTCTGTGAACGATGGTGAGAATACATCACGTTTAATTTTAGAGGTAGTTCTGTATATTATGCATACATTTATATCTGAGGCCCTATATTTACAATAACGTATGCATAAAAGGAATATGTGTCCCCTTATCAAAGTGGGATATCTGTAGTACGCTTATACAATTTCAACTCTGCAATGAGGTAACTGGTTTTCACATTTAACTACGATTACATGAAGCAGAAATTTGTTACTGGAGTAAAAATGGATATGATTTATCGTACATAAACTCTTACCAAGACATGATTAATGAAATTAAATATCCTTTTTTTTCTTTATCGTAAGGCAAAAGTGGATCGTAATCGTAATGGCATAAAATATCAACATATCCGTAGCGTAAACATATATTTTGCATTCTTATGTTTGTAGTAATAAGGAAATTTTCTCTTAGTGAGAAAAGGTAAACTAACCTGAGCGAAATAGATTTGATGATTCTAACGTTTATAAATAGACTCGTATGACTTCGAGATATTTTAGTCTTATCTAACCAAAAACTCCTCTTCTATTGTTGATGTCGACTTTGTGAGAAAAACTTGGTAATATCAAACTTCATGTAAAAGATTGGATGCCTACCGAATTTAATACAAATTTGTCCTGTCCCTTTACAATTGGTTTAAAGGTGGAGGGGAAACATAATGTAAAAATATGTAGAAGCACTAAATGGGAATTTTCAAAGGCTTCATAACCTTAAAACAAATGAATTAACCTAAAGTACCGTTTATTGAGTTTTTATCTTCATAGTAGTTGCTGAAATTTAGTTTTAGTTCTTTTCCTTTCATGCTTTTACACAATTGGCTAATTCCCTTCATCACATGACTTTAACCCTTCAGTGGGCGCGCCCTTGTACAAAGTGCAACATTTCCGTAATTTTGAATGGTTTGTTTTTACATGTAAGTTTTGCATGTTCTAAGCAGTTTCTATTTATAGCTACATCCTTTCTAATGCAGATCTGATTTTATGACCCATGTATTCCTTTCCATTCATTGCTAGTCGTGATTTAACCGCGGTAAACCAGCGATTATACTGGATTACAGTACGACAAAAGCAGCAGTTGTTGTAGTTGAACAAATGTGCAACTATTACACGGTACCCTGCATATCACGAAGATGGACAATCTCATTCTTTTTAAGGATTTTAGACATAATAGGAATCAATTCGCAGGTTGTCCATAGATCCAATAAACCGGACAGTCTTGAAATAAGGCGATTGTATCTGAATTCGTTGGCCTTTAATTATAAATATATATCAATATTATAAACATTTTATATCTTGTCATAAAATGCAGAATTATTATTTTCAATTTGAAAAAAAAAAGTTTATTGCAAAAGGAATAATCAAGGTTGAATGAGATGTTACAGTTTGTGCCACGCGCGCCTGCTGGTGTTCCAAAAATTGGCGCACCCGCTGAAGGGTTAATAATAATAGAAGAGAACCTTTAGCATTTTTTTCTATTTCGGCTGGCAATTATCTTTAGGATATTTTCCCATGTACACCTTGATTTGTGTTGTGCTACTTTATTATGAGCGCACCCAGTAGGGGAATCTACATACGCAACTATCGAGTGAAAATTCCGGAAAAACCATGCCTTAACATGTATCTGTTACCGGTCTCACGTGATGGAGGCTTCCTAAAATAAAATACATACAATGCGTGACAGTGTGTAAAAAATAATATGAATGATTAAAATTTGCATGATGCATAAAAAGATGCGGAATGGTTTGATCTGTGAGACTGAGGTAGAATTTTAAACATTATGTATTTCGTTACGGTTCGACGAGCTTTACACGTGGCCATCGTAGCTTTGAACACAAATTGTTACAAAACAAGCTGTCATACAGTAATTAAATTCATTATTAGAAAGATCTTGTTATAGTTAATGGGAAATGACTGGTTCAAAGCCTGTTTTCTAAAACATTATAAAAGGAATAAAAGAATGAGTTATTAGAAAGTTGTTATCAGCATGTTTACAGAGTTTCCTTTAAAATGAGTTATATTCACCATCTTGAAAACGATAATGATATGTTCAGGTGCCTAGATTGATGAAAAGTCCGGATTGAGGGATTGCAAGTCTGCATTTTATTTTTATTTACTGCAGGTTTCAAGTGTATCGAGGCATACAGGTATATTTTTTCGTGTATTTTTTATTACTATTATATTCTGAAAAAAAAGGCTGCAGAAAATACTCATTTTGCCGCAGTGTATATTAGTACTTTGTTCATCTAAATAGGTATAAATGTTTCAAATACTGTAAAATTGGTTTTATCACTGTTGCGAATATATATATATATAATTTCAGCCTTTGAAAGAAACTACAAGTATTATTATTAAGAAAATTATAGGAAAATATAAACTGCTAGGTATATCATGAAACAACTATCTCTTTCCATATATTACTTTAGTTCCTAAATTTCATAAAAAACCTATTGCTTTTAGAGCAGTAACCTGTGGTCACAACACTTATGCTACTAAAGCAAGTGTATTAAATGACCTTAAATTAATCTATAAAACTATAACTTCTGGTGTTTGTGGTATAATTGATAATAGCTTTAGTCTAATTAGGAAACTACAAACATTAGATAATTGTAAAACAGTAGTAACTTATGATTTTAAAGATTTATTTAATAACATAAATATAATTGATTTAAATAGAATAATCATAAAGTTAGTACAAAATAATATTCAATACTTAGGCAATGAAATTAATCTTACTCGTTTCAATAGGCTCCTAGATTTGGTAACTAAACATAATTACATAGTTCATAATAATAGAATCTACTTACAGACCAAAGGTGTACCACAAGGTGGAAATGCTTCAAGTATGCTAGCTAATTTATACTTACATTATTTTGAAATTAATAATATAGATAATTGCAATTACAATATATTTAGGTATATAGATGATATAATAGTAATTAATAAAAGTAATAATCCAATAGACTTAAATTTTTACCCTCCTAATCTGGAACTAATTAAAAGTAGCCAAGATAATATTAATGCAAACTTTTTAGATATTAACATTAAATTAAATTCTCAAAGCAAATTTACTTTTGACTTTTGAACGACTACTTTTGAACGACAAAAGATCTGATTATGATTTTAATATTGTTAAATTTCAAAATTACCTAACCTGTTTACATAAATCTATTTTTAATAACATTATTGTAAATCAGTTAGTTCGTATAAATGGGCTATGCTCTAAAGACAATAGGTATAAGCATATTTTATTCTTGATAGCTGTGCTAACACGTAATTATTACCCCGATAGTCTATCCAAACACATAATTAGTTGTTTTAGTTTTAATGAATAGTTTGTTCTGTTGCAATTAATAAGTAAATCATAATAATAAGTAAAATTAGAAAAAATAACTGCTAAAAATAAGAAATAAAAAAATAAAATTAAAAAATTAAGTAAAAATAAAAATAAGATAAATAACTCTTAGTAATAAAAATAAAAAACTAAATTAATAAAGGATTAATAGTCCTAAAACACAGTATCCATAGTAGGTCAGTTTCTGTGTTTCCACAATCTCCATGGTTGCAAGTTTTGTGACGTCAGTCACCTTGCGGTTACTTATTCTTAACTTCCACTCTTTCTAGCGCCAGTCTTGGTATTATATGGTTACTAATTCTTAATTCAATTCTTCTGTTTTTCATGGACTGTATGGTGTCTGAGTATGTTTATTGTATAGATCATACTTATCTGAAACAGTCCATTAGGTTTTTAGACAGTATTGACACCACTGATGATGAGATATTGTCTAAAACCTCTTTCAATCTTATCTTTTCATGTTTTTAGTTCCTGGCTGTAGTAGCTTTAGTACTCATACTGGTTTTTCTCTTTCAACTATATATATATATATATATATATATATATATATATATATATATATATATATATATATATATATTACTCTTCCTACTGTGTTTCATTTGCGGCACCACAGTCATCTTTTGTAACATAAGATCAAAACTGATCTGTATTTACAGCTTGAAACTTTCTCTGAAAGGTTTTGATCACCCGTGTCTATCACTTTCATTCTATGGAACTTGCGTATTAGGATAGGAATTTTTAATAGTAAATACAGGGTGATTTTTTTAAAACTGACACTACTCAGAGCCATCTGTAGCGCGATCTATCAGCCGGAATTCCACCATAATTGAAAGAGGGACTAAGGATGACATAGAAAAGAGTTTCCGTGGAAAAAAAAATAGTTCCAAAAGTCGCCTATAGGGGAAAATATGACGTTTTTGTTGTCGGCGCACCCGAAGATTTGCATAAAAGGCAAGTAAAACATCAAAATACAAATTCACGACTATGTAGTCGACAGCAACGACAGTATTTCGGGCTATATAGATAAAGGATGAATACCGAAAAAATTGTAAGCAGACATATGAATAACAAAGAAATTTCACTGCAACACCCCTTTATGCAGCAAATTCCCTTCTCCCTCCTTCAGTGTGACCACAGTCCTTGTGGACGACACATTGCATCCTGAACACTACGTTCTCAACGGCCAAGTGTAACATGTAACCAGGAATGTTCATCAAAGTCTGGGATATGTTGTCCTTTTAGGCCGCCAAGTTCGAGTCTCCACCAAGATACACGTTATACTTTACATAACCCCCACAGAAAAATATCACATGGGTTAGGTACGGGAAGCGAGGTGGCCATGTAAGTGGAAAAAAGCGACTGATGACCCTTCTGTAAAGCGAAGGCGCTACAAACTCCGCACCTATCTTTATAGCCCAAAATACTGGCACTACGTAGTCATGAATTTGCATTTTGGTGTTTTACTTACCTTTTATGCAAATTCTCGGGTGCGCTGACCCCAACAGCGCTATATCGTCCCCTACCGGTGAGTTTTGGAACTTTTTTTTTTTTCATGGAAACTGTTTTCTATGTCGTACTTAGTCCCTCTATCAATTTTCGTGGAATTCCGGTTGATAGATCGCGCTACAGAGGGCTCTGAGTAGTGTCAGTTCACCCTGTATATTAGTGTAATATCGAATCCTAAAATCGGGAATATATAAACTATGTATATCTATAAATTATATATATATATCTATACTTGAAAACTTTTGTTGAGGGTAATTTTGGTTCGAAAAGTTTTGATGAAAGAACGCATATACCTTTTAAACTACTTTGAAATCACTGAAAATTTCCAGAATTTGTAATTTTATTCTGACAATTTTATAGAAATAAACGAGTTTTCTGTCCGAAATATTCAGGTTGTTTGAAAAAGATAAACGGAAACACAAGTAAAGAGTCATCCCGTACTATGCCGTTTCTGTTCTCCTTTCCAGGATTTTGTTGTGCTAAATTGTAATACGCCTTCTAAATTTTACATTTTAAACTGAATTTCATTGAAAAATATACCTTAACACATTCATAAAAATTCATTTGAATTTCACTAACATGGCTTATGTTTTTTTAAATTACTTTTTACTATCCGAAAATTTACTCAGAATACTTCCACCCAACTTTTGTCTTTGTCTTGCAATAACAATCAATGTCACATACATTTCTCTCTAAGCAAATAACATAATTACAATTTATATATGAACGCAAAAATTATTTGTGTAAGGTTTGAATAAACTATGTTCTTTGGTTAGATGAAGTTCTGTTGTTTTATTCTTTATATATTTCACTTTTCTCTATTATTTATCATAGTTATTCTTTAATTCCTTTAATATCCTAAATTAAAGGACTTGAGCACATTGTCAATTAAAATGCCACATATTGTATCATATTATGCGTCTGAGTATCCCCACATTGAGATGAGATAATGATAAATTTGTGGCATGAGGGCGTTATCAGATGTAATTTAAAACCCTGATAATGAGAGTCAGGGAATGATGAATTACGACCAGAACTTCTCTTTGCATGTTTTGCCAGCCTGACAAGCAAATGTTTAAGTCATAGACGCATTTAAAAGCAGTATAACTGTGTGAATTAAGAAAAATAGCATCGAATATTATCTGCATCTATAAATATGAAATTTTATTTGAATAAAACTCTGTAAACGCAGATTTCAAGTATTCCTATTAGTTTTTTAAGTCCACGAAATAAAGTTTCTCTCATTAACTAACATTAATTTACATTACTTATAGTGTATCACAGTGTAAATAATAAGGTATTAAATCAAGGATAATTTGAATAGTGGTCCAAGTCGATTCTTGTTCATTTTGAGATAAAGAGCCTTAAAGTCTAGAGTGCTGAGAAATGACTGCTGAAGTCTGATTTGTAATGCTCTCTGTTGGAAGCAGAAATAAGCTGGAGGTGTACCAGTTTAAAAATAAGATAGAAATGACTTGCATGAACATGAAAGTGAGGCTAACTCCATTTTTTAAAAAAAGTGGAGTTGGACCACTATTCAAACAAGGTATTCAAGTTTTAAAAATATGAAAGTTCTCAATAAGAGCGAAAGAATGCAACTTTCAAAGAAAAGACAAGATTCTTTGGTTTTACAGAGTGCCTAGTAAGCAGTTGTCACCTTACTATAAATAGAGAGTTCGGGATCGAAACGAAAATTTGAAGTTCCAAATTAAAAAAAAAAAGGAAAAAAATCAATAAAGCTACGATCCGCGTCACGTTAACGTGTCACGAACCGCTCATAAACCAACTTAAAGCAACCACTTCAAGTCACTATTAAAAAGTCCGTGATAACATAATACGCTTGAGTAAAGAACATGACTTATCGAGAAAAAAGGGGAAAAAAAATAAGCTCAGTGTTCAATAAAGAATTTAAGCAAAAATACCGATGAATTACGACAATAATAATGACAGCTATTACAACTCGTACATTTTTTAAAAAGCAGGGAAGCTGTGAACATGAAAATGCACTATAAAAAAGTGTTGCATAGAAGGTATGCTTGATGCACTTTTAGTTATTAAAGCGGATGCGAGAGATATATATTATGAACGCTATATATTATGAACACATAAAAGATAGCTCACGCATCTAGTTGTAATAAAACATATCGAGAGGACTTATGAATTCTGTCACTTCGCAGATCTATTTTATAAAATTAATATTGAGTATTTTCTTTTTCCGAATTACTTTAAAAATTTCGCTGATGACACAAGACAAATAAATAAATAAATAAATAAATAAATGCGCAGGCTCATTTGACTAAAAATACCTACATTTTAGTTTAGACATATATATTTGTTTTTTTATATATATGTCGTAATGATTTGAACTATTTACTGTGGGTACCTTTGCCACAAATGGTGAGATTCTCTGTCCATATGCTCTCCCCAAAGAAAAAAAGAGGTAATGAAGGTAAAGTGCTATTAGTAAATTAACTAAGAAAAAACTCATATTGTTTTAATTACATATCGTGATATTTTAATTATTATAATTTAGGGCACCAGTTAATTCACGCCATATTGATCAAACAATAGCTGACTGCTCATTGAATTTACAAGAAAAGGTCACTTGAATATTTCAAAATTTTAGTTAACCGACACAGTTAGATCCTTTTCAAATCAAGAACTCATTACTGTAAATTTTAGTTGCCAGCATATGATTTGAACCTCTGCTATAGCATAAACTGTAGCTATCGTTGAAATCGTAATGTATGTTATTAATCTCATCGTTGTTATAGTAGTTTTTCTAACGGAATAAGAATAAAATAGGTTCTAAAATTTGAATGTTTAAAGCAAAGACCAGTATTTTGAAAATTGACACCTTATTTGCAAAAGTCTCATAGGCAAGTAAACGATATATTGCACATGCTTAGCTACAAGCAGAGTAAAATGTTTCTTGAAAATATATTGCTTTATAATCTAGAGAGAGAAGCAATATTCTATTATCTACCAGACATAATTCTATTTCTGACAATATCATTCAAATATCTATAAAATATGTATACTTGTTAAAAATGCGGATTTCGCATGGTGTCGTACTCGCTAAATAAAGCTTAAGTTCACTATGTTGCTTAAAAACTAGCTAAAAAGACTTGAAATTTTACCAACAAAATTTTTATACTAGTCATTGAAAATACAATATTAATACTCACACGCACACACACGCAAATTAGTGCTTCGCAATACTGAATAGGCCGTGGAAAATAATTTCGAAGACGTGAATTGTTGCCTAATATTATATTTTAAGAAAGGTGATTTGAACAGATTGACGTAGATATAAATCACATCTGCATTTCTCGCAGTTAATATTTAGAGATTACGAAACTATAGATATGTGCAATAAAGCAATGAAATTAGATTTGAATCTATGTACGTGCAGCTAATGGAATGCATTTATCCATATGCAGTCAATTTATAGAGAAAGCGTGGCCGGAGTATAATGAAGTGAAGATTATATGATTTCAGATTTTAACTCGAGAAATTTGAAGACTTGTTGTAATGATACGTGGTTGCACATCACATTACGTTTTCTTAATGTTTAAATTTCACATTAACAAGGAAGGTAAAAATGCCTGTTTCAGAGTACTCAATATTTATTCCATCACAGAAAGTATGTATTGTAATAAATGTGTTGCGATTTCAATTAACTCAACAATCATTGAGAACTATACTAAAAATTATTTCATAACGATTGCTTTTGTTTATTAGTGGAAGTTTTAAGAATTCAAACGAGCTTAGTAAATTTATTTCCTTCATTATTTGTTGTCTGATATTTATATCATGCAATATCCACCTAGCATTGTAACATACATTGAAGTTCTCCAGAGCATTACCTATAACGTTATAATTTTTTTGTGGTTTTCTTAAGAATCTCGTTTAAAAAGGTATGAAATTTATTAAACTTTTGTTCGCGTATTATAAAAGAAAATACTCGTGTCTTTAAGCATTAAAACCCATTTTATAGAAAGATAAAATACTCTTTCATCTTGAATCAGGATCTCATCTATCAAATTATTTTGGAAAATAAATTGTTCCTTTACCCATACATAAACATTTCTTCCCAAAATTCTATTCCCTCAAGCCAATCATCGATTACGAGTATTTTCAGCTTCAAATTTGCCAATAGTCCAAATATTGCTCTTCCACATCACCATTTCCTTTACTTCAGGCAAAATATTTCCCTAACTTCAGGCAAAATATTCAACTTAGTGCTTTTCTATCATTATTGAGTTGACAAGAGTTTAGATTCATCTACCATTGTATCACGTCAATACCCGTAGGAAAAATGCAAACTGGGTTACCACGACCTCCCAATTTTAGTAACTCTAAATTACGAATGATTGATTTCACTGTTTTCCATCGGAAAGGAAACTTTTCTCTGATATCTGTAAAATCATCGGTAAAAAAAAAGCATCGATTCTGTAATTTACAAGGATTCTCAAGAATTTGTTAATTCTATCTGTTTTGTTTTTCAAACATTCAGGTGGGTTTGAATCTTTGGTTATCTTTCATCTATACCTGAAATTCACAAGAAATTTCCGAAGACTAACTGCGTTTTTGGAATCACTCGCAAATAATACATTTCCGTTGTATATGTATTTTGAGACAGCTAACTTACATCAACTTATGAAACGAACTAATTTTATAAAAAAGAAAAAGGTACACAGAAAGTATTCTTGCAATCTTATGATATATCGCAGACGCCAATTAGTTTTTATTTTCCCTTTTTCGTTTAATTAAAAGCAATCGAGTGAACTTATTTGGCTGAACTAAAGTCAAGAGGTTCCGGCTGATGATACTCCTTTATGTTTGCTAAATTGGTGATGTACTATTTAGGGAATTGGTTTTCTCGACCTCGAGTGTGCAAGGAAAACCTATAATTTTCAGTTACTTTTAATTAGTTATCGAGGAAGAAACCATTATCGAAATTTTAACTTAATATTTTCTTAATTAAATTGTAACAATAGGGATAAATACCATTGATTGCATTGAATAAAATTCTCCTTTAAATGCATGTATATGAGTAAAATCTATAAAAGATAATTTATTTTAAATTATATAAACAATTTTTCCAAGATTATTATAAGGTATTATTAAGAGTGATAATTTTCAATCAATGCTAAATCAATGTTTAGAAATATACAGGGTGTCCATAATTAAACTTCCCTACTTTAAAGTTGTCTACAGTCGAAACTATTGTTCAGAGAGTAATGAAATTTTGTGTAGGACATATTGAAGGGATGGGAATTTGTTTCTACGAATAAAAAAAAAGTTCAAAATTTCACTACCAGAGGGCGTTTATTGACGAATTACACATTTACGACTGGTTCTTTACTTCAGATTACATCATCTTTTTATCCATAGGTCACCTTAACACAATAGCTCATACTCATTAAATTTTACAATCTTTAAAATGATTGCAAAGTCGAGCTTGTTCGATAACTAATTTTCGGACAAAAGATAGCAGGAACGAAGAAGAAACAAATATGCAAATAAATTTTGTCCACGTAGAGCAGAAGCTGTTATAAAACCTAGAAACTTTCACGGAGATTTTGTTTTCAGTGTGCTTGCTATTGCTAATCAAAATGTCATCGTTACGATTACCAGATCGAGATTTGTTAGTAAAATTGTTTTACCCAAAACGGTAATTCAGAATTAGTTGCTCTATGAAAATTTCGGAGTTTGAAGGGGATACGAAAAGGTCCACTAACTGTTGAAGGTCTTTGATTAATGGTGGCCAAATTTGAAGAAACTGGTTCTTTTAACATTCGCTTTGGAAGAGGAACGAAACTTGTTTCAGCTGAAGCTGTAGAGAAGGTTGCGCTTCATGTAGAAGAGGACAAAGCTTCAACGAACAGGCTAGTACTAGGGTTTTTGATCCGGGTTTCCCTGAACCCGTAAACCTGGGTTTTTCAAAGATTTTACAAACCCGAAACTCGGGGAATTTTTAATGTAAATCCGGGGAATTAGTTATTTATCTAATAAAGTAGAATATCAATTATATTCCTTAATTTGGTACCAAGACCAATCATAGGATGAGCCTGGTAGTAAAATTTTAAAAAACAAAATGTTTGATCTGGCAACAGCCTCAATAAAACGATTATTCAACGTAAATGATAATGGGTCAGAGTGTGAACCAGAAGTAGCAGTTGAGGTGGGAGTTAAAGATGGAATTGAAGATGGTGCTACGAGTATTGGTTCTTGTACTAAACAAATGTCCCTATCTGATGAGCTTAGTATGTTTCTGCAGGAGAATGATAATAAGGAAAATCACAAAAAATCAAAATCTGGTTCATATATCTTAAGAAAAGAAATTGAGTTGTTTCGGGCAACAAAAAGCCGACCTCAAATGCTAGATAAACGTTTTCGGTCTTTAACAAGAATTCGAACAACTTTAAGTGGTGGAAGCAGAATGAGCATTTTCTGTAATGGGTCTCTTTGCTAATAAACTCAGAAGCCGACTCAATGATGATACGTTGAGTGCAATGATGGTTGTAAGGCAGTTTTTATAAAAAATGAGATATTTGTACCACTTTTACTTATGTTATGCATATATGTATATGTTTATTAACATTAAATTTATTTACTGTTATTTTTTATATTTGAAATTCTGAAATAAATTAAATGCTTCTAATAAATTATTTATTATTTTAGTTCTTTGCTATTGACACCCTGGAACCAACCAAGTAAACCCGGAAAAACCCGTCAAACCCGAAACCCGGGTTTTAAAAAAGTTACTCAAAATCGAAAACCCTAGCTAGGACCAGTGTCCGTCGTGTGGCAGAAGCATTGGATCTGTCCCGTTCAACTGTCCAGAAGGTCATGCGGAATATCCTCCGGTATTATCCGTACAAGCTTCAATTTGTGCAGAGGTTGCTTACACATGATTTCGAGACTCGACAGCGGTTCTCACTTCAGTTTCTTGCTCGCTTTGAGGTTCATGTAGGATGGCCTTGGAATATCCTCTGGACAGACGAAGCACATTTTTATTTGGACGGTTCGGTGAATGCTCACAACTGCCGAATTTGGGAACCAGAAAATCAGAGCTTAATCTTAGATGTTTCGATGCATCCACCGAATGTAACCGTGTAGTGTGGATTTTCTGCATTTTTTACTCACGGCCCGTATTTCTTCGAGGAATTAAATCCTAGAGGTCCATTAACATTCTCGGTCTCCGGGGATCGATATGTATCCTTGTTACTGAATAAAATTGTTCCGGATCTGCAATCGCGTCAGTGCCTTTCAAGCACAATTTTTATGCAAGATGGAGTTCCTCCACACATTAGCCTTCGTGTTAAGAACGTTCTCAAAAATCACTTTACAGAAGAACGTGCCATCAGTCGCCACTTTCCAAATGTGTGTCTCCTCGATCCTCAGAACTCAACCCATGCGACTTTTGGCTTTGGGAACATGCGAAACATCTAGTCAGTCTTGATAAACCAAGAACTATACCTGATCTTGAAGACAACATTTCACATGTTCTCAGCATTTCCCCGGACACACTGCGGTCAACTGTAGAATATGCTATCTTATAATTTCAAATAGTAGCTCAAACTAATGGCCGTCATGTTGAACATGTCTTGTTGAAATAATTGTTTTTAACTATAGTAAATGTTGGCTAAATGTGTAATTCATCAAAAAACGCCCTCTGGTGGTGAAATTTTGAACTATTTTTTTTATTCCCTCAAACAATTTCCCATCCCTGATATATGTCCTACACAAAATTTGATAACTTTCTGAACAATAGTTTCGACTGTAGACAACTTTAAAGTAAGGGGGTTTAATTATGGACACCCTGTTACATCAAATAATTTGTTAAATAGCTTTACATTTCTTTGTTATCCAAATAGCAGTTAACTGTCCTTAATAATAGTTAGCATATTCATCGAAAAACACATTTCGCGTCGCATGTTGTTTCTATAAATTCATTTCAAACATTTTCTATTTATGTAAAAAATAAGCAAGGAACATACCTTCGTTGGAGGGTTCACTTGTGCAGAGATAAAGATCTCCAGCGTTCTTAGCAGCCACATATTTTGTTTCTGCCTTGTTATGGGTTCCTCAGTTCGGCTAGCCGGGGAGTATTTTTGGGGGAAAAAAATTCTAAATGTGGGATTTCCTCCATATTTTTAGTGGTGACCGAAAAAGAGCCATTATACAGTCCACAAGAGAGAGAACTATAGTCTATCACGAATTGCGGCATAAAATTAAGGTTCGTTTAACCCTCTCATGGGCAAAAATCTCCGTTTGCAAGGTGCAGGTTTATTTCACTATTTTTTTAATCTTAAGAATCTTGAAAAAATTTTTAATTAAAGGTTGCAAAATGTCTTTACTTCTTTAAACTGATAACAGATGGCAGTACTAACCATTTTTCTTCTCATTTAACTGGAATATATTGAATGCAAGTAAAAAAATTATTAGGTTTAGGCGTTTGCACTGTGCAAACGGCGCCCCTCAAAGGGTTAAGATGAAAGAAATATACACGAAGCACGCCCTCGTAGTAGAGGCCACTAAAGCAACGATAAACATTTTCTATTTAATTACGAAAGAAAAAGAGAATAAACGATTTAGGAATGTGTTATTTTTCCCTAAAAGAAAAGGAAGTATTATTTTTCTGTGTTATTAAAAGTGTTTATGAAGATTACTTTATGATGCATATTAGCTTAATTTATTTATGACGCGTGGTCGTATTATTTACTCATAAATTTGTTGATATGAAATAGTGCCATTTACATGTGATAAATATTCTGTATGATTATTTTTTAGTTAATTTGAACTTTCTACATATTTCAATCTTTATATATTTTAATTTTTCCTCCTCACCACAAATTAGTGTATTTTATTTCTTTCAAGGGTTAGTTTTCATGCCGTATTAAGTTTAAATTATTTGGTTTTGTATGCATCAAGTTTTTGGAAATCAATCGTTATTCAGTGTTTGTAACACACTATTGAGTACTGAGCTTAATCTTAGAGAGTAATTTTAAAATTTGTTTGAAAACTTACATTTCTTTCAAAATTTTAGACTTAAAACTGTTACATTTTAATTTCGTTTTTTTCAATTCCTTTTCAAATTTACATCAATATATAAATATAAAAATTTTGTTTTACATTTTTTTTAACATTCCCTATATCCTTAGATTATATTTCTTATAAAACTATTTTCCAGACTATATTATGACAGCAATCAGATTTTATTAAAGGGTGTTTAATATTGTGTTTAAAATTGTAATTTATTTCGATGTAAGTCTATCAAGATATGAAAATATTGTTAAGACTGGGAAAAAGGAAAAATTCTTATATTCTACCACTAATTTTTTAGTATATATGGCTTTTAATAGATAGAAGATTATTTTTGAATAGTTCATCTACATGAATAATCATGTTAAACACAAACCTCTGTATAGTTTGAATAACTTCTTTATAAAAAGTTTTATTCACACCAGTAGAGACTACAGTTCTTGACACCTCATCTATTCTCATCTGTATTTATATAAAACAGTTCCGTAACTGACTGACATACAACGCACAGATCAAATCGCTGGACCTAAAGAGCTGAAATTTTGCATGGCGATTCTTCTTATAGTGTAGGGGTGCACTAAGAAACATTTTTGAAAAATTCTTCTTAGATTTTTTAAAATTAAATTTTTAAGATGTTTTAGTTACTTTTTTAAGTTTCAATTTAAAATAATAATCTGAGGGTTATAAAATTTATATCATTAGAAAGATCATAAAAATTCCTTTAAAATGAAATCTTTTTTGAATCTTTAACTCTATTTTCTGATTTTTGGTGAATTTTTTAAAGATTAATCTTTAGAATTTAATTTCTTAAATGCTGATCACGTGATTTCTTTTTATGGTATTTTAAATTAATTTATCGTCACGTCCACAACAACGAAATAGACAAAACAAATTTCTCGCTAATGTGGCAAACGATTGGACATTATCCAAAAAAATATTAACCTACAGTAAAAGAAATTTTCCTCAAACTGTATTATATTCTTTAGTATGTTCTGTTAGATTTAATTTGAATATTTTCTTCTACTTTATTTTGTCTATAAAAATATCCGTTAGGATTTTTTTATAAATATATTTTTTCTGTTTTTCTTTACATCAAATGCATACATTGATCGCTGTATTTATTATAAATATATTTTTACTTATTTTTGTCATTAATTGCATACATTGACCTTTGTATTTAATTTGAATGTCCTCCGTAGCGAAGTACGGGTTTTCAGCTAGTAAAAACATAAGCTTTTATGTTTAAAAATAATAACACGCAAATTTATTTTTAAATATAATTTAGAAGTATGTTATTATGCCCTGAAGTAAAAAGTTCTAAACTGTTTGTCGAAAATGTGGTTTCGAAAACTATTCAAAGAATCCTTGCAAACTCTGCCAGCAACAGAGCTTGAAAGTAATTCAGTTTTCTCCAGGGCCTTAGACTTCTATTGTCTCCCTAAGGTACCTGCTCTTTCCCTGATTCCAAGCATAATGTTGTCTGCTAGAATCATTCGCAGGTTTGTGGGACAATACATGCCCCCAAGAGACAACTTCAAATTCATTTCTCTCGGAAGAAAATAAAATGCAAGAATACTTTGTAAACCATGGTGAAATGAAGATTTGTAAAGCCGTAGAAAATAATGGTACAAGCAGGAATAACTTCTGTTGTACTAGGGATTAATTTAAAGTTGTTCCAAAATCGTAAATGCGTTTTAAGTTGAAATAATTTAAAATGATGTTTCGATTTAAATAGCTGCAAGAATCTAAGTATAAATTTATGTAAGTATAATAAAAATATTTTCAATCCCTTATTTTTATAACATTACAGAAAAAAATCAGATTTTGGTATAGATAATGCATATTCGAAAAGCAAATTATATTAACATAGAAAATGTTGTAGTTAATAATTATTTTTTGCCTTAAAATAGGTGTTTAAAAGTTAAGAATTTAAATAAGGGGACAGGGTTTTTCTCTTATTATTCTGATTCGAGAACGTTATTCGTAAAGATACTTACTGTCTATTGAGAGTAATTCTAGGATAATTCTTGATTATTGAAGATTAACTTGCTTTTCTGCCAAGTAGGACTGCGTACACTCTTATGGAAAGTGGATGCATTCCTGAAAATTTCCTTTTTTCTAATTCTAAGAATGTGATATTTAATTAATTTCTTTAATTACATATTAAAAAGACTCGTAATATTGCAAGCCTATGCCTAGTTAAACTTCTGTATTTATTTATCAAATACATTTCTATTCAAAACTCTTCAAAGCGATATATTGATTAAATGCGCTGATGTACATATGACGTAGTTATAATACAAATTAAACAATCATCCTTTACTATATAAATAGCCTCCTTCTCCCATTAAACATAACGGATTGTAGTTTAGGGGTTGTAGGAGTTTCTAAAATGATTTTTATTAATTTTTTAAAATAATAAATTTATTTAGAATTAGCTTAATTTCGCAATGTTTAAAATGAACTCAAAATTACTTCACTCACAGGAGATACAATGATTATTGAAATTTAATCTTCAAACTTGTATATTCTATACTTGAAAAATCCAAAATTCCATCTAAAATTGTGTTCAAAAATAAAAGCGTCATTAAGGCTTGAGGGGGGGGGGGGGATTGATTCACAGGCGGCTAAGAGACATCAAAACTATTTCCCTAGAAAAAAAATACATCATGTTGTTTGATATTCAACCAGTAACTCAATACTCATACAACATATTTATAATTTTCATAAACTATGGTGTTATGATAAGTTTTCAATGTTGTAAAATGCAACAAATATATTTTCAACTAAAATTGTTTAATTTTTAACGTTTCTTTAAAGTTAAAGGTTCTTTTATATTAAATGCAATCTGTAAAGAAAGTATGATTGTGTTCTTATCCATAAACTCATTGAATTCCTAATTTTTTCTCCTTTATAATAGTTGGGAAATATTACACGAAATCTTCTTCAATTGAGTGTTAAGTTCACATAACATCATTGTCTTAAAATCTATTACAGTTTTCATGTGGTTGCTTTTAAATGTCAATTGAAATTATATAAATAATGCGAAATAATGCACTAATTTTAAATATTTTCATGCATGAAAAGAAATTAACAGGTATTTGGTCAAGTTATGTATAGGAAAATTACAATTCAAGTTCTAAATTTACAACGTCAGAGGGAAAAGTTGACTAATATTCGAAGCATGCAATAATTTGCTATGCAGATTAGAAGGTACTTTCCTGCGTATAATGATTTCTTTATAGCGCTAAGAGCCAGATAAGGCAATAGTTTCTTGTCAGATGCAATTAAATGCGTTGGTCGAGATGGTTAATTTGTGGTAATTTATGACCCTTGGCTATCTTACGGGCCCACCTATCAACTGAGCTGTCTGTCTCATGTTTACAAAATGGGATGCAGTAGTCTCGAATTCAACGCTTTCCCCTGACCAAATTCTAATAATTTGATTAGCTTCTCAGTAAAGTTTCCCTCTCCCAAATTCTCATTTATAGCGTCCTTGGCTTGGCGGTAGGAAAATGGATGTAAAGGTGTGGTCGCTTTCTCTGAGTTACAGTTCTCAAATTTGAGACTAATAGCGTATTGACAATCACAAGCAGGGGTGAAATATTTGAAATGATTTCTAAGTCTTAATGACTATTTTCATAAGTCACGAAACCCCATTACAAAGCGGAAACAGTGAAAATAATGAAAGGCGAGTTTTGGGTATTATAGAGAATTTGTGATATAATGATCAGTTATGTAATTCTAAATTTAATGGTTGCAACTACATTCTAGGAACATTTTGGAGAGAGCTAAATGTTATAAGTGTTTTTGGTATAAAAATAAAGCTTCTAATTCAAAATAAATTCTCGTATTCATTGAATCAAAGGAAAAGGAATAGTAATAAAAATAATATTTTGTTCATAAAATTGTTACGATTAAATATAATAATGAAATATTTTCCAGTTTATAGAACATAAACGCTAAAACTATCAAGCTATTCAAAATGACTGTTATTTAGATTAGTACAATTGGATATATCTGAATTGTCCCCAGTTGTAGTGTTAAAGTAATTTTACTCGAATTTATTTTTAGATTGTGTTAAAAAGAAAAAACCTTTATTACTTATGTGTATGTATATGCACACATATACATGCATTATATAATGAATATAATGCTTATAATTTGAATTATACTCATTAATTTTATTTTCCAAAGAAGCCAACAAATAATATAAAGGATTTTTTATTTAATTATTGTCGCACGTTAGATTAAAATTGCCTATACGAATTTGAGCTTTAGATAAAAAGTTCTTGGTTGATTTACCATCTTTTTTAAGACCTTAGGAACCCAAGGAATACTGAAATTTTCTTTCTTTTGTTTTAATAAATTTTTGTGTTACAGTAATTGAACAAATAATTAAAATTTACGGTTCTTTCTTTCGACAGTGAGTACTTTTTTGCTTTAGATATGATGCAAAAAAAAAAATGTTCAAATTTAGTGAAATTTGAACTTTCTACAGTCTTTCATATCGTTATTTCTGGTACACTCTTTGTTTAGCTCATCATTACAGCTTTCTTTTATGCTGCAAAAATTTCCTCATCTACTTTCAGAACATGAGTTCATGAAAAACGTAACCTATTGCCGAGAGATGCCCAAAAGAATGCTTGTTGATCCCGCATGCGATCAATCAGTTTTCTCTTAAAGAACAAGGTTGGTGGGAAAAGGTGATTTGAAATTTAAATTAATATTTCAACTTATTCCTAAAGCAGTCCAGTGTTAGGTAGAATAGTTATAACTGGAATTATACCGGATATTGAACCAAAATACTACAGTTTTTATTGTGTACTGGGTTTGAAGATATTGTATCAATTTTATGTTATTATCGAAGCATTGTGAAATTTGTGAAGAAAGTTTTTTAAAGCTAGAGACTGCCTTTCAGGAGCTTCAGGAAGAGTAGTAGGAACTACAGTACATGGGCCTATGCCTTTCTAGGAAGAAAATTTTACTTACTTATTACATTTCAAAGTTATTTTCCGGTGAAGTTCAATTTTCATATTTTCGCTAAGTATTATTTTAAACTTCTTGAATGCATGCTTCAAAAAGAGGAATACAATAAGTTGTTTTATGTTAGTAAATACCTTATAAAATTATTGCTTGTATTTGCCGCCGATAATGATTTCATTGATTGTTTATTCAGAAATGAAAGAATAGTCTTGAAGTTTTTTTATATTATTTGTGAATAACAAGGTACGTATTAAAATGATTTTGATAAAACTGAAAATTCTCATGAATGGTACACATTTTTGTTGGGAAAACCCCAGCTTCATCTGTTTTTTAAAATTCTAAATCAGTTCCTCTTAAAAAAATACTTATCCTTCTTTATAACTTTTTCCATAATCAGAGAGTAATTTTTTTTTAAATATATCTTTTTTTTTAAAAAAAAGAAGACTGACTTTAGCTTTAACTAATATAAAAATCTGTTGAATTTGACAATTTTCTAAAGTTGTGTAAAATACGAAAATTCTAAAATAATAAAATCAGTTTAAAATCTTCATAGTGTTAGGAATTTTATAGTATATTTATTAGAAGTTCTAAGTACTAGTTTCATTTTCTAATTAGGTGTACTACAAACGAAATTAGAACCACAAAAAAATGCTCGAGATCTTTTCGGCGTTATCTAAATCAGCATTAACAATTGGAACTAAATGTGCAGTAAGCAATTCCTGTGTAAGGGAACAAAAAAGCTCCTTTGGACTTTCCTGTTAATAACTCTTTTACACATATGACAACTTTTATTAAACATGAACTACACGCAGTGATGAGATTACAAACTTAATTTTAGATGAGTAATGAATTGTGTTATTTGCATATAAATAGTTGTCCTGAACAACACATGTCTATTATGCTCATTTTACTTTGTTTGCAATGTTTTATTCCGACAGATACCCTCCATATAATTCTTTATTAGAATTAATTAAAACTGTCATAAATCCCTGAAATTTATGTAGCCTTGTAGAGACGGCATACCTAAGCATTAGAGAAATGGTTCTTTCTAGGGAATTATTTGTTCGGATTACTTTATTTTCAAACGTTTTTTTTTTTATCGAAATGACGATCACATATGGAGCAGCACAAATTTATTCCCTGCTTAAGAGCAAACTATTCCTGTAAACCGAAATGGCATAAAACAAAGTGGCAAATATTTTTAATTAATATGGAATTTTTTTTTTTTTTTGATTTCTCAGACTCGAAATATAAACCATCAAGTATCACACAAAACCTCACATAACTCTAATATATCTATGGTACCCGGTATAAAGGGCTTAAGTCAAAAACTGTGATTTAAATATACCAAGTTTTTGGCTTATATACCAATCGCAGAACAATAATTTCGACTTAGTCTTTTGTGCAAAGAAATGTACTTTTGTATACAAAAGTGATAGACTCAAGCCTTTTATGTAAGTAAATTTTTTTATCAATACTAACAAATATCTAAAAATCACTTTTTTTTACTTAAGCCCTTTATACCGGGCACCATAGATATAATAATAACAGAAACCCTTGAAGGATAAAACAGAATAGTAGAAATCATGGTATGTTAGATCAACTCTTTGAAGTGCGGGGAGGTGGGGTGCACAAGATACTGGGCTATGGGAATAATAAGTATATAATAATCTATTAACATTTCATCTGCACCCGAATACGCCGGGGTACACAAACAATACAACCTCTTTATGCGACGTTTATGTCCGTCACTTTCGCTTTTCATTTTTTCTCCCTATTCAAGGGTGAAGGCAAAAGTCATTTTCTGATTGTTTGCAGTTGGCGTAAAAAGGGTGCTATTATTATACTTCCGTAAAAGTAAAATTGCAGAGAGCGAACTTTTGAAAAGCCAGGGATGCCTATGTAAACTGCACCACTAGTAAACTGATTGAATTTTAAACGGAAAAAATAGTCCTTTTTTTTCGTCTCCTGAAAATAAAAATTCAATTTATTTATTGTTCCCCTTTCCTATTTGTTGATGTTGTACTTCTTTTTTTCTGAGTTCAGGGCAAATTATGCCCTGTAAGAAGATATTTGTGTACAAATCTGCAAGGTTTCTGCCCTCTCTGTAATGTCCTGCAATGCAAAGATTTTCTTGACATGACACAAATCATGTCAAGAAAATCTTTTTCTGACAAATCTGTCAAGAAAATCTTTTTCTTGACGTGATTTGTGCACTATATTCAAAATTGATTGTTCTTTTTTGTTCAAGAATGCTCTGAAGATGGAAAATTATGACGTATTAAGTTTATATTTACTTGAAATGTAAATGCGGCAAAGTATGAACTCCAGAGATTAATTTTTTTAAATAAAACTTTCGTTTACTCCGTATTCAGATTTAAATATTTGGAACAATGACTATCTTTTACAGTCATTGAAGGTGATATTCTGTTGAAACAATTGATTTAAAAACATGTCAAAACATATATAATTTATATAAATAAAGTAATGATTTCAATAAATCCAAATTTATTGGATTATATTTGCTACCGATAGCTTCACATTTAAGATTGTATTTACCAAATATACACAAAATATAAAGGAATTCGAACAGCGTTCCTATATAATTCTCTAACACGTGTGAGTAAATGGAAGAAAATATTTTGTCCCGTAATATAAAACTCCTTCCATATGTGAATTGAGAAATATATCATTTTCATTGAAATTCAGTTTAAAATTCATTGTGCCAATGAAAGCAGGATTGAAAGCTAAGTTATTGAAATGCCTTTTGTGCCGTAACTCAGACCTTCTGTTCCTTTCATTGTGAGAATGCGCTGTAACAAGGGTTTCTCTATCCAATTGTTATTACAATTGAACTTGAAAGATAAGGAATGTGATTTGATTTTGAGGGTATTACATTCTATTCATAAAGTTTATCTAATTATAGCATTTCTAAGTGCTCTCAGAACTCCCCTTATTTCACTCTATGAGAGAAATATTGCTTGTTATCTAACACGTAAATTTAATTTTTTACAGAAATTTGAATTAAATATTGTATAAAAATGAAATGAAAGTTACTGTAAAAATGCCGAGAGCATATTTATTAATGATTTCTAAGATGAACACAGAAATTCAAAATTCTACTGATTCTAATGGAACAAATGCTATTAATCTTTGTGAACGTGATGCTTTTGAAATGTATTTATCTGTAAGTCAAAGACATTTTCTGATTGGAACAAAACTGTGTACTGGAGATTTATATCAAGTGTTAAGATAAAATTTTTGTATTTAATGCAAATTTACAAGATTGTGAAATAATGTTTAAAAGAAAAATGTTGTTGCAGCAATTTTTAAGGATTTTTTTAAATAATTGAATAAAACAATGTGATGTAGTTTCTGTATTGCTTCAATATTCCTTCAACAAGGGTGTTACAAACTAATAATAATCAGAAAATATATTCAATGATGGCACACATAGTGAAATTGCATTTTGTTGCCCATAGGACGGCCTTTGGCACATAAGTAGGTGTAAAGTGTCACTTATTTAGCAACATTTTTCCGCAACGACTAGGCATTTAGGATTGCGGCGAATTAAGGTCTGTTCGAAACTAGGCATCTAGAATATCTAATATCTCTACACAAAAGGTTTAAAGTATTTTGAAATAAGAGCAAAATAAAGTTCGTAATAAAGCCTAAAATAAAATTCACTATGGTTAAATTACATTGTCCATAGTCAATTACAGAAATGTAACTTATTTACAAATTTCGAAATCCAATGCAAGCGTTGTAGAAGACATGATTTCTTTTTCATTATCATACTGAATTGTTTCTCGTAGTTCTCTTTTTATTTCGAAATCTTCGGACAACATTTTGATTCATCTGCAATGCGACTTAGGAAAACCATAACTTTGTGCATATCTCATGGAAGTATACCGCTTATTTTCTAACAAATTCAGTATCCCGAGGTAAATACATGGAAATCTCAATTATCTATGAAGGAATCACCAATTTTGCGTATTAACTGGGATTTACAAAGTAGGAAAAGAAACGAAATTCATATTTTCCCATATTTATTTCAATATGAATCGCAAACAAAGCAATATAAATTACATGTTTCGGGAAAAAAATTGGAAATATGTGTTTTTATTATTACATTAATTAAATTCAGTTTTAATTAGTATTGGTAGTGTATTTAAAGTTATCGATTTGTTATATAATAGCTTATGCAGAACAATTGCTGCGATTATCCATGTTTTCTGGTTTTCTTTGATCTCCAGCGTATTAATTAGCTCAGTTAAGCAAGATTTCAATATACATAAATATGTTGCATAAGAACATCTTATGCAACGTCTTGATTTACCATAAATGCATATTTTCCAAATTTATAATGAGGTAGATGATTGTGGAAGTTTTTCAAATACATGGTCTTTTTTCTCTCAGTGATTGCATATTTCAATAAAATATTTTTGAAATAATTCACGAGTAAATAAAATACCTCATAATTTTTATTTTCTTGTATTTACTTTATATATTTAAACATGCAAATCAAACCACTCTTATCATGTTATTGTTTATGTTTCTTCCTTGTTCTTAAAAACTTTAAGTTATTGTCAAATTACATTAAAATGCATTGCGATTTCAATAAAATAAGTGGCTAAATGTATTAAATATAATTTTATTATAAAAGGAACATTATGAATATAAATTCTTGAAAGGAAAATTCTGAGTTTTTGTATGCTTTGAACCTTGAAAAAATCGGATAAAAGTGACTTTTTGTATGCATTTAATAACTCTTTTATATTAGATATTTTCCTGTCCTTAAATACTACAGAATTTATTTAAAAATAAAACTATTTCATCTTTAGGAATAATGAATTATTATACTAGTCCCCTGATATGACACATAAATAGGTCGTACATCCATTTCAATGTAAAATTTTGAACGATTGTTACATGTCACATGCAGTTTCTTTGTACCCCAAACACAGGTCAAAATTTATGCAGACTTATAAATCAGCCGACTGAACTATGATTTCGAAAAAAAAGAAGATAATTATTCTTTTCGTTCAATAAATATATTTAAAATTTCCAATGCTCAAAAGTAATAATCGGTGCTCTTTCCTAGAAGCTTTTGAGAGCTTTAAGTAAATTAATACGGATTTTTCCCACCGGATTATCCATAATGTGTATAATTTATTTCGTTTGATTTTAATATGAGTCTAGGGAATTAGCTGTCTTCCTTCAAGACTATTACTGAATTTATTTCGCTGTGAGAAATACTCTATACGAAGAGCACCAAACTGAAGAAAATTCAAAGAATTAATTTCGGTATTTCCTTTAAGATAAAGGAAATGGGTAATTGATAACGCAGTTTTTATGCCGGTTAGAAGCAAAAATAACAGGTAATATGTTATTTTTGAAACAATTTCATTTTAGGTTTCATAATAAAGGAAGGTTAATGTAGTAAGTAGCATTTGAAATAAACTTTTCATGAATTCTTAGGTTCCGTAATTAACAATCAAACGGTAAATTTCGATATTGCGTTTATTAACTGGATCTGTGTTAAGAACTTTGCAGTATTTTTTAATAGAAAATTCGTAAAGAAAAAAAGGTATAAACCTTAGCTAATTTCTGAAAGCTAAAGTTAAGAATTTCAATGATCATAATGAGATATATAATCAGAAAAAATAGTTGGCTGTAATCAGTTGCAATTTCTAGATTTATATATCAGTATTTATTCGTTATCATGTCTTTATAAGGAATGTACGACGCCGAAATGACGCCTAATGGCTAAGCTTCTTGAGCAGCTGATTCTAATTCTACTACACGAGAGGTAGTAAACTTCTTCGTAATTTCAATGTGCTATTAAATAATGCAAATCAGTGCTTTTATGTGTATGATTCCTTATAACCATACGCATGCAAGCACAGATTAGGTTCTTTGGATGATAATGTTATTGTAGAATCATCTCTGCATGTAAATCTCTGTGTCTCTGCATGAAATAATTGCTACAGAATACTCTGTGTCTAAATCCCGGTGAAAGACTCTTGACTTGGTTCTAGTCTGCAGGTGTAACAAAATGACTTTTATAAGGGGAATGATTATTCTTTTTTAGTCTAATTTTGTTTGACTGTACATACAGAATAGGGGAAGATGTTGAAAAAAAAATGCTGTTGAAATTTATGATCTAATATTGAATTATATAGATTCTATGAAGGAAATTTACAATGCTTCAAATGTTCACATATTAAATAATTAGATAATAAGCATAATGACTCGGAAAACTTAAAAGATCTTCGAAATTTTGATGGGAATTAGTCATACAGGATTAATGAAAAAGAAAAGAGCTTGAAATGCGATCCTTCACGTCTCAGATATGTTTAATATATACATGTTTATACACTGAAGTGCCACTGAATTAGGGATAGCAAAGCCTATGTAAATTGTGTAGCGCTGCGCATCATGTATGCGCAAGTGAGGGCACTGTGGTAACTGCATATATAGCGCGTACTGTGGTTGTTCTGAATTAGTTGTTGGAATTGCCAGTATGGGTAAACGGCCTGATTTAGACGCCTTCGATCGCGGACAAATCGTAGGTGCGCGACGCATGGGCCATTCAATTTCCGAAATCGTCAGACAGCTAGGATTTTCAAGGTCGACAGTGTCAAGAGTATACCAAGAATACATGAATGGTGGAAAAAAAACTAGCGATCGGGCAAACTGAAAAGGACAATTAGCTTTGACAGTGCGTGGTGAGAGACGGCTCAGGCGTATTGTACGTAGCCAGCGAAGCCAAACATTAGCTCAAATTACCACCCAGTTTAATGACGGTGCCAGTCGTACAGCCAGTAAACGGACTGTGCAACGCTCACTTCACCGTATGGGTTTCGGGAGCCGTCGACCTACGAGAGTACCATTGCTCTATACTCGCCATCGGGCTGCACGTCTTGCCTGGGCAAGAGAGCACAGAGACTGGAGTGTAGAGGACTGGAAGCGAGTAGCATGGAGTGATGAGTCTCGATTCCGACTACTTAACGCCGACGGGAGGCTGAGAATATGGCGTCAGGCTCATGAAGCCATGGATCCTGCATGCCTGGCTGGAACTGTACAAGGGTATGGTGGCTCAATCATGGTCTGGGGTGTTTTTTCGTGGCACAGATTGGAATCTTTGGTGCGTGTACCAACCTCCCTCAATGCAATTCGGTACGTAGAGTTGCTGGGTGATCACCTCCATCCGTTTATGCTGTTCTGTTATCCGCACGGTAATGGAGTTTTCCAGCAAGACTGTACCTCTCACAAGTCCCGGTTGGCTACTGGCTGGTTGGATAAGCATTCCTCTGACTTCTCTGTCATGAATTGGCCACCTAGAAGCCCATACTTAAATCCTATTGAGCTTCTTTGGGATGTTTTGGAACAAGGCGTGAAAGGCCATCACACAGCAGCAAAGAACCATACTGAATTATGGGCAGCTTTAGCCAATATTTGGCAAGCCATTCCCGTGGAAAGTTTCCAGAAACTTGTTGAATCTATGCCTCGTCGCGTGGCAGCCGTTATCAAGGCCAGAGGAGGCCCAACTCGTTACTAGGTAGGTATCCCTAATTCAGTGGCACTTCAGTGTATTTACATGTCAGTCACAAAAAAGCGAATCTTTTTCATTAGACTGTCTTTTTAAGATAAATACTAATATTTGCTATGTTTTTCCCTTACCTGCTAATGGGGCATCTTGCTAATAAAAAATACAATACCAGAACTGTAGACCAGGATATACTTTCATAATATTTTAGAAACACACTTTTAGAAATATGATGTTGATAAAGGCGAAAAATAGTTTTATATATTTATATTTATGATGGGTTTTTAATCCAAATATTTCTATTTACAGCAAACGAAAATCGTCATTGAAGAAAACATGTATAAATGAAGGTGTGTTTTTTAACATAATTTTAGTTTGTTTTCCGTTGGAGAATATTCTGTGCCTTATTTAAAGGACCAATGAAATGCTAATAATGCATTCATAATATAATATTTAAGGTATTTGAAAAACACGAAAAATTAGTGTAAAGGGAAATGTTCTATTCCCTGGTACGGTGTACTATGATGTTTAGGGTGTTTTGGTAAATGAATTGGGTTATGTGCGAACCGAAACTTAACAAAGTTTGACGTCGAATGTCTGCATAAAATTAGTTTCAGCAGGTAGAAATATGAAAGTTTTTTCCAGACTATACACGAAAACCTTCCGTTTCAAAAAATACTTTTAAAAACGTTTGATTCAATAATTTCAAATTTTCAGAACCCAAAATATTTGATCCAAGGTATGTACTTGTTCCACGAAAACGCAGTAAGTGCGTATCTGACTTTGAATTATTTCCTGTTTTTCCCTGCAACGAAGTTAGAATAAGTGAAAATAACCTGTTACTTGAAGATTCTTTTGCTCTTTTAAGTTCTTGAATTGAACGAATATTCGTTGACTTTTGCATTTTTCTCTGTTTCGGGTCCAGTAAAGTGAAGTGAAGGGATGAAACATAAAATGCATAACAGTCGAGAAACTTTTTTATTATTCATTTAAATTTATTTTATTGATAGGAGTAGCGAAGAACAGTTTCGTATGTAAATTTACAAATCGTGAGACAGGAAGCTTTTCTTATAAAAATTAAAGGTACAAAAATTACATTATATATTACTGCAAGTTATAAACCGAGAATTCTACTTGAAAGTCTACTACTCCTCTTCACAAACAATATCGCTTCTGTCATCAGTTGCACATCATTTTGCCCTCGTGTAGCAAGAAGTTGACCGTAGCGCTCCAAACCAAACCAAACCTATCATCAATTGCAACTGATGCTGTCTTTGTGTGGTGTCTTAAAAGTTTTTAGGCAGTTAGTTACTGAACACTTCTTCATGTATTTCCTAATGAGGTCCTCATTTTCAAAAGGTATGACCTCACCAACAAAGTACTGCACCCCCCTCCGACCCCCCGAAATTCAACTAGGGTCCAGTCGCTGACCGCCAGGCCCTTAGTTGTTTAAAATTGAAGTGCCTCTTCGTCATGGTTGACTGCCAACGTTTCCATGAACGAATCCAAATTTTAAATTTCATTGGTAGAATCTTTGACACTGAAAAGATCGTCATTGGATTCTAAGGTTTCACTTTCTTCTGTTTTATTTTTCTTAGTTGTTTAAGTTGAAGAACCTTCGTGTTGCTTTTGTTCATTTCTATGTGATAATAATGACTCATGTATATTGACAATAGTAAAATAAAGTAATAAAGAAACAAATAAGAGCATAAGTGATAATTTTAATCAACGGGGAAGCGCGTACCGGAGGAAATGCTAAAAGTTTGAATACCAGAACTTCTTTGTGCTTGTAAAATGAGATTATACGTATCTTCTGGAAATTATCTAACTCTTAAAATAGTAGAATTTGTTGATCCCGGTTGCACATTATTGGGTCCCTCCCTTTATTTTTAAAAAAAAATGACTACGTGAATTGAAATTTCACTTGAATTCAAGTTAATTTCACGAAAAAGATAACTGTAAGGATTTGCAAAATAAAAGAAGAATTTGAATCCATAATTTCCTATTTTTACTAATAATTTTAATTTTAGACTAGACATTTCTAATTTTATAACCAAGACTAATGTCGTGTGTATCTTTCTCATGAAATGCCCTTACTAGAATTTTTCCTTTAGTTTGCTGTGTCTCATAATTTTTATGGAAAATATAGTAGTTGTGCCCTTTGAATTAATGTTGAAATTATTAATTTAGCTCTTTTTTAAGCATAATTTTATTTTTTTAAAGCAGATCTTTTTATTTTTGGATAAGGCATCATTGGTCTATGCCTTTTTTTGCAAACATTTGTTTCTGAAGCAGACAAAATCAACTCTAATTCAACTGCATGCTTCTCAAGGATAATAAACTGCCGTAAAAATAAGAGCTTTACATTTTTAAATACAAAATTTGTATTTAAGTGGAGTTATTTGTTTCTGTGATTTAAAAATACCAGCACGAAAAGGTAATGCTGAAGTTGCTTATTGCACTCTAAGACAAATTGATTCCATTGGTTTCTTTATAGTTCTAACATTTATTTATAGAATCTTTGAGATAGATTAAAGATTTATGTCCCTTCTCAGGAGTAATTTTTCTCATATAATACTTAACTTATCTGTAATATCTGCTAAAGTGAATAAATAGCATAACCATAAAGTAAAGGCACGTTCTAAGTTTATAATTTACAGTTCAGGCACACTAGATACTAAAAATTAAAAGAAAATAGTCAAAAGTAAAAATTTTATTTTTGATCCAATCCCAAAATATCCTCCTCAACCTAAAACTTCAGCCTCTCGTAAATTTGATTCTAAGACATTTATGAAAAACCACAATATATTTCAAAAACAGGACAGCCTAGAGGCATTAAATTATTTTCATATAATTTATGACCTAGTAGAGACTCCTAACTGCTCATAAAAACGAAATGAAGATTAGCTTAGAAAGGGGAGAGAACGTCAAAGGTGCTATAAAAAGATTTTAAAAAAATGTATCAACTGAAAAGACATCATTACAAACCTATTAAAAAATATGCTTTCTTGAAAAAAAATCTATCTACAAAACTTCATGCTAAACAAACTTCCCTTTTCTTGTGAGTCACTTTTACTGTCTTTCTTATTTTAACAACCCTCGGTGCATAATACCGGACTCCCTCCTCCATATGCGTATCTTATCACTACAGTAACGTACAGGAGGTCAAACGCCATTACTTCAATTCCTGGCTCTCTATTCTAAAAATTGCTGCCCAACACATTTATTACCCTTCCACCCTTTTTAGATTTTTATTACATGTTTCGTGTAAAAAAAAGCTAAGCTCAGTTTGTTACAACCAAACTTACTGGATTTTATGGACCGTAAACATTACATCTGGTGTGTCTATCTAGGAATCGTGCATTTCATTACAGATTTTACAATAACTGTACAGATCGTTGAAAATTTTTTTAAATCTTTTTACATCATATTATACATTGCATTCATTCAGAAGAAAAACATTCTTTTGAAGTTCACACTCAAAGAATTATCATGACAAAATCTGATAGATTTACTAATATATATATATATTATTTATTCCAATGCGGAGGCACTTGTCGTCAGACATTCGCCTAAGATTTACTAATATATAATTTTGACAAGTATGCGCGATTCACTAAAAAAATCTTTAGCTCTGATACTCAATAATTGTGTGCTAACCCAAGTATCCCTGAAGTCATCTTATCTAAATTCATTGCTTTCTGTTTCGTTTGTTCCCGGCTAAGGAATATTCGTACACAATATTAATATTACGATTTTATTTCCTTTTGGAATTTTTTTATCTATTTGCAAATATGGAAAAAAATTTAATTGTAAAAAATTTAATGGGGTGCCATTGCCTACAATACACGGTCACCCCTAGTATTGTTCCGTGGCACCATGACAGCCCAGCGGTATGTTCATGAAATCCTGCAACCACATGTGTTGCCACTCATGCAATGGTTCCCAGGAGCCATTTTTCAACAAGACAATGCTCGGCCTCATACGGCAAGGGTGTCACAAGACTGTCTCCGCACTGTTACTACCCTTCCTTGGCCTGCCCGATCCCCAGATTTGTCTCCAATCGAGCATATCTTTGATCATTTGGGACGACGAGTTGGGCATCCCACGAGTTTGAACGAACTAGAGGCAAGGTTACAGCAAATATGGAACGAAATGTCTCAAGACATCATACAGTACTTGTATGACTCAATGCCCGATCGTATCGTATCGTGCATTCGCGCTAGAGGGGGTCCAACGGAGTATTAACTCCTCCATTCTTTTGCCTTTTTCTCTGAAATAAATTATCCTTTTTCTTTGATTTTCTTATCATTTACTTATATCAAAGTAGTCATTACGTATGTAAAATTTCGTTTCACTTTGACGACTCCTTCTTGGTGCGCTAATTTTTTTGTCCATGAGTGTATATATATTATTTTTTTGGCATTAATTGCATACATTGACCGTTGTATTTAATTTGAATGTACTCCGTAGCGAAGTGTGGGTTTTCAGCTAGTTCAAATATATAATTAGAAGTTTACTTTTAACTTTCATAAACCTTTTATCTCCTTTATTCAATTTTGATGTTTGATTAAAAGCAGCGTTTCCCCCCCTGCTAAATAAATTTATTCTAGCAAACACTAAGAAACAAAATTTTTAAATTGGTAATCCTTCGGAAAGACTAGAGGTCAATAATTATTTTGTTTTGAAGCCCACAGCTTAACATTCAGTAAGGAAATCCTAAGTTTATTCCAGTGTGTTCATACGGAAAAGGTAATTTAATTTGAAGACTGTTAGACTTCCGCTTAGAACAATTGCCGGTTATAAATACGAGAGGAGGATCACTTACGCACACATACTCTGATGGTATTCATCGTGGAGTATTTAGTTTTCATTTCTCTTCCGAACTAATAAATATATTGGTAACTCTCTTTTTTTTACATTTGTGGATAGAAGAAGTTTTAAAACAACTTGTCTTCGTGATTTATAAAAAAAGAAAATATATTAAATTTTTAGATTTTCTTTTAAGGCAGAAATATTTTTCTACGGGATTTTTTTATGAAAGGGAAAATAGTATCAGAAATTTTAGACTAAATTGAAAATCCTAAAGATAGATAAATTTAAATAGAAGTCATTAACACCGGCCAAAATTTCATAGAGGTGTTTTAAGAGGAATTTTAGATTCATCAATCATAAAATAATTCCATTTCGAGATCAATGGACATCAGAGGTTCACATTTATGCGTTTATTGACAGAATGACATAGAATTAATGTACCTGACCATGTAATCATCTTGGAAACGCACGGTGTGTGTGTTACTTCTTTTTAATATGAGTAGTTCTACAGTATGTCTTCAGGCAAGAAAATAAAAATGTTCTAATTTTGGGACAGGATCCCTTAAACGAGGTATCTGTCTACATAGCTCTTGTAGCAAAATATAACCACAGATTTTAACCAACCAACTGTAAAGAGTCGGAATGCGAAAACAACAGAAACCTAAATTGTTAATGGGCCACCCAGCTTGCGTGGACAAGCAAATTTACAGTCCCGACATTTTTATAACGCCAGATTTACGGTACCATAAAAAACGGAGAAATTAAGTTGTCAACGGCCGTATATCTGAGGTCGGAGGTCGAGCAGGTGGGGCCGTCTGATGGGAAGTTTTACCAGACATAATCGGCGCCAGAACTTAGGCAATTGCGAAAGGCAAGAGACAAGAATAACCTATGGGAGCTAATCGCATCCGCCCCCTCTATAAACAAGGGAGGGGCGAGCGAATAGGGACCGAGGAAGCGAGAACCAATGAGACGAGGATGGAGAAGAATATATACAAGATGATGAGACATTTGTAGGAGAGCGCCATTAAAAAAAAAGAGATGATAAGACAGTAAGCTGCCAACGGGCCGACGAGAGCCCTAACTTACGAAACTCAACAAAAAAAATAAGCTGCTACAGGGCTGAGAAGAGACCCACTGTATAATATTAGAAGAAAGACGCCGGTCCTACGCAACTACATAATACGTACGGATTGACCAGCGTTAGCTCCGGACGCAAAATAGAATAATCAGCGACGAGAAGTTGCAGAAATAGCGATTGCCCATAGATGTCAACATAGTGCCGAGGGCGAAGAGACGACACTACCATTAAGTTTAAGCCGATACCAGAGAGATACGCACCGTCGCTTAGTGAGTGGGACACCCAGATGACCACCCATCAGTGCTGATCGACCCGCATATCGGAAGAGAAGGTACCTATGCTGAGCAACATTGACCGCCCACCAATGCTGACCGACCCGCAGAGGGTAAGAAAAGCTACCCGTGCTGAGTAACGTACGAGGAGTCTTCAATAAGTGACCTTCGACATAAAAGGACCCCGAACTCTTTAGTCCCAAGAGAACTGGATAAATAGGACGAGGATACACCGCGACGCTACAGTGAACAAACTGTACCCATGAACTCTGTGAACACTGTGTGAACTTTATGTACTACTATGGACCAGCGTTATCGGTGAATTCGATGTAGACGGCTGCGACAAATGGGTGAGCATTTTGTATTATATAAACTAGCATACCGACTCTTTACATAATCGCCTCTAACCCGCCAGGGCCGGCGACATCGTAAGATTTAAAAGATAGTGATTGGATAAGATTATATATATATATATATACGTAAATTCCTAGCATTACTAATGTTTCGGCGTTTGCTAAGTGTTACAAGTTCGAATGTATGTAAATATGTATAAATAAAGTGTATATATGTATATTCAGTATCATTCTTGAGAGTTGGGCCCATCTATTTAATTAATTAATTACCGCCCTATTGGCGAACTTACAACCAGTGTACGAGATACGATTTCAGCCGTAGTTAATAGCAGCAGGTCATGATCCTGTGTTATTACACCAACTTTCACTTGTTGACTTTCAAGCAATGATACGTGCCGTAAGTTTGCATTTACCTGAAATTTTGGTATTTTTGTCAGACAATCTTCCATGAAGCTAATGCTGAAAAATGTTAAAGGTCCTTCTGAAGGCATCCCTTAAAAATAGAGGTGCTGTTATGCGGGAGATAAATACAGCAGTGTCCCTATAACCGCGGGATTGCTTCTGAAATTGGAATGTCCCTTACCTGGTAGAGTCCCCTGTGTAGATACCTTGCAAAATTTCAAGACAATATGCAAAATAGTCGTTGAATACAGACAGAGCGTACATCAAAAGTAATAACTCTATCATCTAAAGTCAGATACAGAAATTTCCTTATTTCAAACATCGTAAGTATTGAGTACATGCTAGAGGAGAAAGAAGGTTTAGTCATGAAGAAGAATTGACTCATTTTGTTATTATGAAATATTTAGACATATTTTACCCGTCAAATTAATTTTTATTTTTAATAAAAGATGCCTGTGATAGGAAATGAACATTCTGTTTTATAATCACATATTTTCCTCTTTATGAACATTTCAGAATTTACAATTAAGTTTGATGGTTATTTAACTCTGGTATAAAATGTTATTAAATTTTTTTCTTCAATTTTGCTTATTCATGTTAAAAATAATTAATGTATTTCGACTCATGCATTCCATAGCCAGAAAAGTCAGAACCTTTTTCCCCCTTAATACGGTATTTAAAGCATTTACTGCCTGCTTCTTCGTTTTTATTCGAATTAGGATTTTCATACCAACTACAACGGATATTTTTTTAAAAGACAACTCTATTTCGTGGTAATATTTAAATATTTAATTTTCAGTCATTCATTTAGTATTTGGTCGAAAAGACATTATAAGCTTCTTTAATTATATATATGATATTCAAATTCCCCTAACTTATCTATACACATACTCCTTGAAATTTCCCGTTTGACCTTTAGATTAAAGCACTGCCCATTCTAACAAATAAACGGGGTCATACATTTTATGCCCTGCAATCGAGCGTATAATAAAAAGTAAATTTTTAACAGACTTCCTCTTGGCGACATTCAATAATGAAGTAAAACGTCCGGGAGAAATGGTTTTATTCTAGAAATCTGTTCAAATATTTTGTTTAAGGTGCTTTTCGGCACACTTATCATTAGTAGCAGTTAATTGATGGTCATACATCACATTGCAGAAGTAGAAGAGAATACTTCTCATTAATCAAGTGAATGCGCTCCTTCTTTCTGATCAGAACCTTATAAATACGAGAAAATATATTTCCTATTCGGTACGTTGTTGACTACCTACCTTATCACGTCGCCAGGGAGGGGGTGGAGGGCACCTACTTTCGTCAATGTCACTCTCAGCCAGTCCGAGAGGTGGCGCACTTAAAGGTCATCAGGTGATCGATTGAGTTTTCCTTTTTTTCTTTTTGTATAAAAGAGGGGGGCTGCTTTTCTTTTTTTTCCCTTCTCACAATGCAGCGCTCTCCCGCTCGAGAAATCTAATCCCGACAAAAAGAGAGCACGCTGCCTCCGCGCTGATATACCACCCTGCGAGTCGAATTAATAATGCTCGGCAATCGCATGTTGAGCGCGAAGGAAAGAAAACTTCGGTCGAGATGGGCGGTTTAATTTTAACTTTTAAAAAGGAAATGGAAGTTCGGGGACGAGGCGAGCTAATACAGACGGACAAAACTTTTTAGCGAAGATAAACATGCAGATCCGAAGCGATCCTTCATCCACGTTAATGAATAGATAAAAATGCGAATTCTTTCATCCAATCGTAAGTACTCATAAATGATTTTTTTTTCATACTGATAGAGATGATGCACGAACAAAAAACAGGCTATGTTTACAGACGCTTTATTAGCTCAAGTGTTTATTCGTTTATTTAACTAACCCTTATTAACTAGTGGTTGTAGTAGAACACTTGGCAGCAATTCTGCCGGTTGTAGTTATATAGTAATAAAGGTTAGAGCTTATATCTGGTCTACCCCAAACACACGCACACTCTTATTTGTTTATATATATATATATATATATATATATATATATATATATATATATATATATATATATATATATATATATATATATACTAGGTAAATACCCGTGCTTCCCTACGGAGTACATTTTAGGAAAATTACAATGAAAATCATAACGGATATTTTTATAGACAAAATAATGTAGAAGAAAATATTCGAATTAAATCTAATAGAACGTATTAAAGAATATAGTACAGTTTGAGGAACATTTTCCCCGTCAATAACCAAAATTTCCTCAACCATTTTTTGACGAAGATCCGCACAAAGAGACGCCGAGAATAGTCGCAGAGAATGTGATTTTCTACACAAACGTATTGGAGTGTCCCAATTTTTACCCCCTTAAGAATGGAATTTCAAAAAATCCTTTCTTAGCGGATATCCATGTCATTATAGGAATGCACTGTCAAAATTTCAGCCCTTTATTTCCAGCGGTTTGGTCTGTGCGAGGACTGTCAGGTCACAGAACTGTTTTATTTATAGGTTAAATTTAACATCCATAAAACATACTAATTTTTAACCTTCTTTCTGCTGGTCAGATCGTGGATTTCAAAAGCTTTAAACCCTCTCGGAATAACACGGACCATTTTGCAAAAAACCGCGTGTAAATCGGACCAGTAGTTTTTTAGTCTATAGCGGAAACACAAACGAACATTGCTTTATATATACATAGTTATATATATATATATATATATATATATATATATATATATATATATATAAATTTCTCTAAGGCGGCCAGTCATGGTACCGGATAAAAGTGACCGCTAGAGAAGTTTATATATACAAATAAATATATATATATATATAATATCTTTTAAATGTTTTTTTATTTTTTACAGCGGTAGATTGAGATCGCTACGGTAAAGAGAAAACTAGAGCGGGAAACTACTGCTAGCCGATCACTAACAGTTACACACATCTACGCTTACAGGTGGGACTCAGAGTCGCCCACAGAGTGGGGTACAGACTTCTCGCGCCTTGGCCATTTGGTTATCATCTAGTTTGCTTGTGAAGGAATGGGCTGTATTTTACATCCGCCCTACGGAATCATGTAAGACGTTTATATATGTTTCATAATATAAAACGAAAAGGTTTTTTTTTATATTGCGAGTTTTTTGTTCATCTGTGATGTGACGTCTGAAAACATGGCACTAAAAATACGCACCTTTATTTGAGAAATAAGTTTATATCTATCTTGCGGAGAGCTTTCCCTTTAGTTGATTCACTTTCTTTTCTGTCAGTTCTTTTTTGTTCATATGGAAAATTAATGTATGATTAGTGAGAACTCAAACATTTTATAAAAATTTGACAGTTAAATGTTATAGATTTAAGTTAACTGTTTATATAGATAAGGGGAAAGAGAACCGTAAAGGGAAGATAAACCTGTAATTGTATCATTTATGTAAGCAAATAATAGAAAAAATGTGTCAAGAATTATTTCTTCATCAGTATGTTTGAAAATACCAAAAAAAAAAAAACCAGAGATATGGATTTAAACAATCGGATCTTTAAAGATCAGATACGCTTTTTTAAAGGTGTCTTTCTATTATGAATGGAAATTGGTTTAATGACCGGAACATGTTTTTTTTTATGATGTTAAATATCTATTTATCTTTCTAAAATTCTGCATTTATTGATAGAAAAATTTGCAAGTTTATACAACGAAAGCGATTAAATTACAGAAATTTAAAACTCTAAAAGAAGACTTACTAGCTATTGTTACGACAACTTCTAAATACAGTATTTCAAACTTCAATTTAAAGAGACGTCAACATACCAATCATCAAACGCTGTTTCATCCAAATCAATATATTTATTTACAAGATGACAATGCACACGAATTACATGATAATAGCAAAGACTAGCTCTTTCGCTGTTCTGCAGGGCAGTTTTAATGTGCAGTATAGGTTTTTACACGTGCCGTGGGTGTGGTCTTTTTAAAATTCACAAACCCGTTGGCGCTGAAGTCAAAGTTGTTTTCTTCTCAAAGATGACAGTAAGAGCTATAATACTGTCTGCTATGACAGGGGTTTGAATCGTGATCAGCCATCTCTTCCCGATGTCGGAGTTCTACGAACTAAACTATCTGGCTGAGGTGGGGAACTTTCATTTCTGAAGTTTATTTCTTAGGTATTCCCCTCTCCTTTTAAGCATAATGACTCAGGATTTTATCTCAAAAAAATATTTATCTTATGTTCAATCCTTGATGTTAAATTTTTTTTCATCCAGGAATATTTGTCGTATATTTGCCTAAATAACTGTTTTGATTCTTTCAAAATTCTTCTATGTTGGGTGCCACTGTCAGGAATTTCTGCTAAAACTAAAGATGGAACCCAAGTTCCAAATCCTGCTCGATGTTGACAGCTCAATGATGTGAGGAACTGTTCCACGCCTCACAAATCTATGTTACGAAAGTCAACTCCTGTAGTTATGCTATAGCTTGAGTGTTAGTATTTTGACAACCATATTAAATATTGGATTTATTGTTGAATATTGATTTTAAATATAAACAAGTCACAGCACAATACAATCCATTTAAACGAAAGTAATATTTTTAGAAAGAAAATAGCTTTTATTTTGAATAAAACTTAGAATTTCAGCACTAATAGCTAGTATTTTTATTAATTATAGCTACTACTTAAAATAAAATTTCTCTTTTATGGCAAGAATGTGACTTTTAGGAGTTACTTCTATTGATATTTATTTATCATAATGATTAATTTTGAAATCATGACAATGTGTTACTCCAATATGTTAACAATGATATGACTACATTCGCTGTTCATTTTAAGGTAGACATATATCGTATAAGCAAAGTTCACATCTTGCACAAATTGTAGTAAATGGGCATAAGAAATTAAATATTTATTAGAAAAAGGCTTTATATTAAAACTATAAGAATCAGTTCCCATCCAAGAAGCAACAACCTGAGCCTAGATGATATAAATTTTGAATTACAAGGCATTCAGACCTGCATGTATAAAGTTCTAACTAGAGGCTGTCTTGAACAAAATTATTTCATTTATCCATTTACCCATATTGTGAGGGAGTTAACACAGAGCAGCTGAGTTGAATCTCATCGAATTCGCGACACACAAAGACAAATTTTACTTCTCTTTTTCAATACAAAATTTTATGCTTGAATGACACATCTGTCGTCGCAAATTTATTGCTCATGATACAACCATAGAAAGATACACAAAGTTAGAGGAATATTTGGCATAGAAAGACTTCTCACCTCGAAGTAAGATGGACAAACATTTTTATGGTTACGTCCCCAGTGAAAACGTCTCTCGCGGATTAAGAGCAAATGTGTCCATTGACAAATGTCCCTCATTGGCAAACAACATTTTTTTATGGCTATGGGGTGAGATTTTAATGAGAAGCATTTTAGACCTGTCATGAAGAGGAAAAAAGAATTAACTGAACTGGGTAATCCATAGAAAGAGAAAGCAAATAGTAATTTAATAGGAAACTTAATTTTTTTTTGGGTCGAGCATACAAATAACACAAGCCATTGAGCCTACTACTGAAATTAGACACGGAACACTAAACTTATAACTATAAAAATGTTTCTTTCATTTGTAGCTAATACATGGATAATAAAACAAATTAATATTTTTTTGTCGACCTTATACACAAAGTTTTTACTTATAAGCAAAAAATTGGTTTTGTTCTTTTTTTATTTTTTTAATTCCTTCCCTTTATTAAATATATATGTTTAATTATCTGCATGATATTCGATGTTTGTGACAAAAAAAAAACATCAGCCGTTTTTTATGATACTTTAAACTATCATGTCGTAGAGATTTATTTTTTCCTTTCAGATATTTAGTTTTGAATGCTAAATATAAAATGACTAAATGACTGCAGAAAATTTATGAATAAAAGCACTTTAACAAAAGTGAAGAAATGGAATGTAAGTGACACTTTAAGTATAACGTATAAAAGAATATGAATTTGTGTATTCAAAAATGCGTTAGCAAATGAGATCAAATGTAAACTTTTATGCATGTTTTACACAAAAATGACCCCTTTCTGAAAGTAAGAAATCCCTACCTTTGCTTTTGTTTTCCTTTTTTAATAAGGCTTCTATTCTTTGTTACAAAAGCCAGAAAAAAACCCTCTTTGAGCTGAAAATAATTTTACAAATTTTCTTTTGTTTCTTTCATTTCATTTCCCTCAAAATAGTTTATTCTATTTACTAAGCATATATAAATGATAAGAAAAGTGCTTTCGGACGCGGAAAATAACAAAATCCTATTCTGTAAACTAGAGAGTTACTTTTGTAGTCACAACTGTTTAATTCGCTTTGATGGAAACGTTTTTTGCCCTTAATGAAGTAACTAAAATGCAAAATTTATTTTCGAACATAATGATATTTTTTGTTAATTTCAGTTAAGCGAATGCAAAATAACATTTTTATCTGTTTACAAATGTTAGGAAACATTCTTAACAGTTAGTGTATTGTTCCCAAGCTGAAACGTTATTTATTAAAACCCCGGAAAAATTTTTCTAAGTAAAGGAAAAAAAAGAAAAAAATCAAGATTATAAAGGCTTACTCCTATAAAGTGATGTACTTTACTATTAAAAAATTTCATTAAGTTACAGGAATTTCTCTTTTGCGTGAACAAAATAACGTGTTTTTAACAGGAGGGGTGTCAGTGACATCCCCTGTCTCCCTTTGCCGGAAGAGAACTTTAGTTCGGAGATCATGTTTCGGGTTTCTTTCCTCAACTGGTTTGTTGTATTTTAAGTAAAAAAAGATGTGTCACTAAGCGGTCCCAGAAACTTCTTCTGTCTCCTGTAATGAACCTGAAAGATCGAGTTTTAAAGCCTCTGAGAATATCGACAAGAATTCTCTAGAGGTGATAGATGCTCCTGTTACCAAGAAGCCTTTCAACAATGAAGATTCTGACAGAGGTTAAAACCTGGAAAACCCATTTCTAGGGTATGCTAAGTAATGTAAATTAGACATCTAGCTGTGGAAGAAATGTCGGAACTAGTGTTCAAGGAGCAACGTAATTTTTTTTAACATTATACTGACAGATGGTAGTTTTTCCCCCCCTAACATTGTCTGGGAACTTTCAAACAGCAGCTCTTGCTCTTCCTAAACGTTTTTTGGCTCTATGATTAAAAAAGGACCGCAAATATAGTTTGAGTGTGTGTCTTATTAGCTCTGTCACCATTTAGCTTTTTTCGTTTGGCCCTTCAAGTAACTAAATACTTCGTACTGAAAAATACAATAATACTAAATAGCTTCAGGTACAATCATATCAGGAAGAAGATTTATGCCTTGAAATCAATTGCGTAATGTAGCACTTCAAATTTCGAAGTCATCAGAAACAGGCTTCCTTCTCGGGAACAAAAACAATAAATTGATTATCAAACAGCTTCCTAACAGGCCGTACCACGTGGATACTGTTTGCTAGAACTTTATTTCTTTAGTCTCCCGTTCAGGAACACCATTTTTTTTATTACTCCAAAATTCAGATTTAGGGCTAAATGGGTAATAGGATAATAAGTTAATTGCATTAATTTGACTTTATAGATTTATACTCTTTTTTCCCCATCTTTTTGCCATTGAATTTTTTGGAAATAAAGGTATCACTTAATGGAAAATTTGCTTTGTGTCACACTTTTGTAATATTATTTTATAAACTTAAGGAAATATATATTCACTATTTCTCTCTAATCTATACATACATACAAACACACATAATTATTTTTTTCTGTGTACTGCTAATGTGTGTCTTGACGCTGATTTGAAAATTTGAAAAAAAAATATTGTAAGGATTTAAAACGAATATTGTACATGTCTTATTTAATTATGGTAACAAAATTATCTTGAAACCGATATTACAAATTTTTGAATAGATAAATAAATTGCCGTTTAAAATAGTAGGGGAGAAGAAAAATATTTTGACAGAGAAAAAAAAAATCTGTGCTCACCTTGGCATTTTCTTACTTTTCCCCTAATGAAGAAAGCTAAACATACTATAGAAATTTGAATTAAGCTTATTTTATAGTTCATTATAGGGAATTAATAAAGGTATTTTGACTTGTTTCAATTGTTTGGTGGCAAAAATAGTTATAATTACGGAGCAGTTTTGCTTCATAAAATGAAAAATCTATATACATAAAACAGTTCCGTAACTGACTGACTGACTCATATACAACGCACAGACCAAACCGCTGGACCTAAAGGACTGAAATTTTGCATGGAGATTCTTCTTAAAGTCTAGGGGTACACTAAGAAAGATTTTTGAAAAATTCTTCTTAGATTTTTTTAAGTTAAATTTTTAAGCTGTTTTAGTAACTTTTTTTTAAGTTTCCATTTAAAATAATGATTTGAGGGTTATGAAATTTATATCACGAGAAAGATCATAAAAATTCCTTTAAAATGAAATCTTTTTAGAATCTTTACCTCTATTTTCTGATTTATGGGGAATTTTTAAAGATTAAATTTTGGAATTTAATTTATTAAATTCTGATCACGTGATTTCTTTTTCTGGTACTTACTGGACTTTCTTTTTCTGGATAATAAATTTGTTAAAAATAAATTTATCGTCACGTCCATAACAATGAAATAGACAAAAAAATATTTTTCCCTTGCTAATGCGGCAGACGATTGGACATTATCCCAAAAATATTAAAATACAGTAAAAGATATGTTCCTTAAACTGTACTATATTAACTGTACTATATTCTTTAGTATGTCCTATTAGATTTAATTTGAATATTTTCTTCTACATTATTTTGTCTATAAAAATATCTCTTACGATTTTTTTTAAAATATATTTTTTGTTTTTTTTACATCAATTATATACATTGATCATCGTATTTATTATACATATATATTAATTTTTTTTGGCATTAATTACATACATTGACCGTTGTATTTAATTTGAATGTACTCCGTAGCGAAGTACGGGTTTTCAGCTAGTTATGTATAAAATCATGTAGATGTTTGTTAGGAATCCTTGCGAATATACACTCATGGACAAAAAAATTAGCGCACCAAGAAGGAGTCGTCAAAATGAAACGAAATTTTACATACGTAATGACTACTTTGATATAAGCAAATGATAAGAAAATCAAAGAAAAAGGATAATTTATTTCAGAGAAAAGGGCAAAAGAACGGAGGAGTTAATACTCCGTTGGACCCCCTCTAGCGCGAATGCGCGATGCGATACGATCGGGCATTGAGTCATACAAGTTCTGTATGATGTCTTGAGACATTTCGTTCCATATTTGCTGTAACCTTGCCTCTAGTTTGTTCAAACTCGTGGGATGCCCAACTTGTCGTCCCAAAAGATCCCAGATATGCTCGATTGGAGACATATCTGGGGATCGGGCAGGCCAAGGAAGGGTAGTAACAGTGCGGAGACAGTCTTGTGACACCCTTGCCGTATGAGGCGGAGCATTGTCTTGTTGAAAATGGCTCCTGGAAGCCGTTGCATGAGTGGCAACACATGTGGTTGCAGGATTTCATGAACATACCGCTGGGCTGTCATGGTGCAACGGAACAATACTAGGGGTGACCGTGTATTGTAGGCAATGGCACCCCATACCATCACACCAGCTGTGGGAGCGATGTGTCGCTGTACAGCAAAGGCAGGATTGAAGCGTTCACCACGGGCTCTCCACACACGAACACGATTGTCATCACTGCCGAGATTGAATATGGATTCGTCGCTAAAGACGACCTGGTTCCATTTCGCTGCAGTCCAGTTTCGTCGTGCGCGGCAAAACTCCAAACGGAGGCGTCGATGGGTGGGCGCCAAGGGCAGCACACGTAACGGGCGCCGCGATACCAACTGTCCTTCAGCCAGGCGCCTTCGTATGGTTCGAGAAGACACAGAGGCCCCTAGTGAAGGTGCTACCTGTGCCTGGATGGCGGCCGATGAAGCAGTTGGCTGTACGCGTGCATTTCTTACGATGTGGCGGTCTTCTCGACGACTGGTCTGTCGAGGGCGTCCTGTGCCTGGTCTTCGTGTACATGACATCTCTCGGGTCCACTGGTCCCAACACCTCCTCACAACACAATCAGAGCGGCCTAATTGGTGAGCTACTCGCCTAGCTGACCACCCAGCTTCCATCATCCCGACGATTCTCCCCCTCTCAAACTGCGACAACTGCTTATATTGTCTTTGAACACGGCGTAATGGCATGTCTATCTCAGCTCTTCCTTTGTAAATGATTCAGCACACTGAAACAAGCTGTGGTTACCTGTATTATACTCCACAGAGTACGATGTTCAACTCCCTCTACCGGCTATACGTAATGCGCAATCACGCTGCATTTCTAATCATTTGCATATCCCCCCGACATGTACCTTCATTGCAAGTTTCGTTACGATCCCGCAATTATTTCTTGGTGCGCTAATTTTTTTGTCCATGAGTGTATATATTAAAACACAGATTAAAGTCAGTTAAACAGATGTGAACAAATTTGAGAAGAGGTTGTAACGACCGCCTGCCAGGGGAAACTCGCCTACCTTATTCCAGTGCTCTGTTTTCTGCCATCTAAACTATCAAGGCATTGTGAGGAAGTGTTTTTTTCCACTGACCTTCCCTGAAAAGTTACAAGTACAGTAATTCCTCGACTTACGCGGTTAATTCACTCCAGAACATTCCGCGTAAGTCGAAATTTACCACCATTGACAATATCACCGCGTTTGTGCTTTAAATCTTCACAAATACTTAACTCTTTCGGTTGTATCAGCGCAAGACTTATAGGAACGCGTTTGCGTTGAAGATCTTCAATCTAAATTTATCAATAATGTCTCTGTTGTTTCTATTAAAACACCTCTTTTCTTGAAAATTTTCGTTGATTATATTGGAATAGAATTGTTCACGTGTTGCATAATCCGATTTTTATCTTTTATAACAGAACGGTCGATTCGTTCATAACGTATATACACAAGCAATGTCTACAATCTTATTACCTTTTTCATGTCGTTTAATAATTTCAACTTTAGTTGCCATAGTAATTACGCGTCTATTTTTACATCTGATTATGGTCTGTACCTTTTTACGTTTTTCGGACACATTTTTATGGGTTTTGTGTTGTAATTTGTATCGAAAACTAACTTGAGTACTGCGAGCAAAACACCCGACCGTTCGCTCTCAACTGACGCCACTATTTTCGCCATTCTTCCGTCCCGGCAACGTCGCAGAACTGTTATTTATTTATTACAAATGGCGAGAAGACTGGCTATGATTAGGGATACGCAATTTTCGTATTTACGAAATAGATGCGAATAAATGCGAAATTTGCCGATATGAGCGAATAAATGCGAAAATTATTTCTTTACTACTTTTCGGCGAAAACTCGGTAATAAACGGCTCTTTAACCCTTTGAGGGGCACCATTTGCAGAGTGCAAACGCCTAAATCTAGTCTTTTTTGGACTTGCATTCATTGTATTTGAGTTAAATGAGCAGAAAAATGGTTAGTACTGTCATCTGTTATCAGTTTAAAGACGAAAAAACATTTTGCAACTTTTGATTGGAAAATTTTTCAAGATTCTTTAGGTTAAAAAAAATTGGGAAAAAAATCTGCACCATGCAAACGGGGGAGGTTGTTGCCCCTCAAAGGGTTAAGCGAAAATAGGTAATAATAGCAATAATTTACTAACATAATAGCTTAACTAAGACCATCCGAGGTCTATAACTGACAAATTTCACTTTCCTTTAGATTTGCTCCGAATTTCACCCGGACAATTTGTCCGTACCGGAGTCGAACCTAAGAAACTAACCGTAAAAATCAACCATCAAGTTTTGTGGAGCAATTCAGTAGATTTAAGAACGCATCTTGAGCGCCGAAGTCAAGGGTATTTCAGCAACTTTAGTATTCAACCAAGAGACTTCTGTTGATGTTATACAGATCTTAATTGCAACGAAATACTGCTACCTTAACCTTGCAAAGGTAGCTATACAAAGATTCTATAGTCCCGTTAACAGAGTAGATGCTGAGATATTTTATTATGTACAACGAAATGTTGCTACCGTAACCTTGCAAAGGCAGCTATACAAATATTCTATAGTCCCGTTAACAGAGTAGATGCTGAGATATTTTATTATGTACAACATACTAATTAGTGACAGAAGGCAAAGACTTAAGTAACATAATGTGGAGACTACTTCAATGTTAGCTTTTAACGAATAATTTTGATACTTACCTATCAAAGTAAGTAAAATTGTAGTTTTTTTTAATAAACGCAAAATTTTTGAATTTATATACATTTTTTGCGAATAAATGCGAAATTTTATGTATTTTATTTTTTTGTTGTTGCGAAATTGCGATATTTTTTATGCGAAATTTACGTATCCCTAGCTATGATGCCATTTGCTCTCAGTAGAGGGCGAGACTGCTGGCCATTCATCTAAGAGGGCACCGTATAGGTGGCCAGCATTAGCCTCTACAAGCCGGTCTCGTAATTTAGAACCGACCATAGACCTGTAATATATCCCTTATTGCAGCTCGATGGAACCGAACCAAGTGCCGAAACCGGAACACTTGACCTGCACCTCCAGAACTGTAAACGCGCGAAACTACTGACGTCTGCGAGAAGAAAAGAAAAAAGAATTGAAAATTACAACCGCGTATCTACGATTCCGCGTAACTCGAGGACTCACTGTACACGTAATGTTTAAAGTTTTGAATAATGGCATTACGTTTTGTACCTCAGAAGCGTATTAAAATCGTCTTTGAAAACGACAACTAAATAAAATGCTTTATATCGTTTTGTTTGCTTATTCGTTGAATATTTCCCTCTATATAAATGAGAAAAAGTTAGAAAATCCACAATACATATTTTTCTACCCTAAATTACTTATAAAATAACCATTTAGATAAGGAATATGCAACAATTTCCATGATTTTCAAATTGTGTTTTGAAAAATACCGTATAACATAATAGCTGTTAATTACATATATCTAAGTCAAGAGAATAAATAAAACATTTTCTGGTCTATACTAGTAACTTGGCCACGTAGATTGAAATTTGTGTATCTTCAAGATCTAAAGGATGAAACAAAGTACTCTATTTTAGGTATATTTGAGAGTAATTTAATTTTATTTATTTTTTAGATGTGCATTTACTTAACAAATGCCTAATACATAAGTAAGAAACTATATTATAAAAACTCAAATTAAGAAGCATTTTATAAGTATGATTATATAATTATAGACATAAATAACAGAGAAATAAAATTAGATGTAAATCTTTCCTTTAGTAATGGTATAATTTCTCAAAGTTTAATTTAAAATTCTCGTTTAGATTCATTAATCTTATTTCGACAGCTGCATTTTCATATCAGTCGAGTTATATCATTGAGGTTTGTCCAGACTAGAGCTTAGTTAATTGTTAGTTACTAATCGATATTTTTGTCTGATAATTATGTTAACTTATCCTGATTTTGGATTGATTGCTTTTCTGTTGCTGCAATCGCAATCCCATCAACGAAGAGCTAATAGAGGATTGAAAATGGAGAGTAAAAGAAAGGCTCGTTCTACTGTAACCTGTGGCAGCTGATATTCATCTTCGAGTACAATAATTACTACTTGAAAGACCGTTGCTGAAATTTTCCTTTAGAAAATTTAGACTATTTTACAGCTAAGCTATGAATGCCGCTGTAATGTAAAAGAGAGACAGGGAGTAAAAAGAAATTTCATCTTTCTACATGTGCGTACATAGAGTGTGTGATACACTCTAGATAAGATCTGCTCATTAATTAAGTTCATATTTTCTCTAAAGTTATCAAATGCCCTTATTTTAGAATGAATATTACATATCTGAAGGGAAAATATTCAAAAATCTTGGGATGCTGTATAGTACAGTAAATTCATAATAAGTTCAAGTTGTTGCTGCTTATGCCACTTGACCGACAACAACATCAGATCAAGTCCCGAAGGCTATGGGCGATGAAGGTGACGCTCCTATTTTGACTGGCACCACAAGGGTCGGAGTCCGACTTGGCCAAAGGACCAGTCCCGCAATTTTGAACTGAGTCAAGTGACGAGACCAACACTTGACCCAGCACCTCTAGAGCTAATTTTGAGAACTTGGAGGACAATGCAGCCACGAAAGATTTTACGTGCACCAGCCGCCATTAGTGTACATGGCAGTGGATTTGTCAGCGACGAGAGTCGAACCAATGACTTTCAGATAACTAGACCGCTGCATTTGCCAACTGGGTCACTGCACCCATACCTACAAGTGCATATTTATTATGATAAAATTCACCTTATTGTGTTCCAAATTGATCTACTCTTCGGTGAACATGCCAAACATTCCAAAATAGTCAATACTGTTAAATAAAACAATTTGTTGATATTATATGAAAAAGTTATGTACTTAATAATCGTCTCGTACAGCAATAACTAAATACATTTTACATAAAATTTCTGGTCGAAAGTTAACTTCTAAATTTTTAATAATATTTCATGCTAATGAAATTTTGCATAATTTATTCTTCTCAGTTAAAATAAATTGTTCTCATCTCTACATTAACTATTTTTTAATCACCTTAAGAATGCTGACAACTAAAGATATCACAGAGATGACATGCTGATAAGTTGCTAAATTACCACGGTCTGAATATGCCTTGTCATTTAAAATGCATACTTAAACACAAAATAATCACGTATCTCTGATAAGAAGTAAAATACAAATAAAATAGAACTTTCGATGATAGTGTGCTCTTCTTTCGCGTGAAAGACATCTATGTAGGCGTTGAGTCAGTAAAAGTTCAAAAGAATCTGTTATAGATGTATGAAACGAATGGAAAATATGTGTAATATTTTCTCTAACGTAATGTTGTAGAGCAAAAATTTTCTTATAAAGAATAACTTAATTCAACCCAGCATAATAACTTTATCCAACTTTTAGGGATATTGCTTTGAATCAGCCTCCTGTTTTATATACAGTTAGATAGAGAAAGGAAGACTCAGACATAAAAATGGTACAGAGAATATGCGAAAAATGAGAAGATATAACTTTTCATTACGGTATAAAGAATTTATTAAATATTAGACGAGGTAATTTAGATAAGATATTGGAGTTTTAAGAATGTAAATATTAATATGTAAATAATTTGTTTTCTGCTCCATATTCGAGGGCAATAAATTATCTTATCTTTAACTTACTCAATAAATTTTAAGAACTATGTGCTGTAGAAAATCCTTCTCCATTTTGAAACAAAAATACAGAACATTTTTTCATTTAGTTAATGACAGAAAACTTTGCCACTCAAAGCTGTATGATCTATTCTAAACTTTTACAAATGTAAGATACTTACTAAAAATATCAAGAGAGAGAGAGAGAGAGAGAGAGATTGCTATAAATGAAAGTTGTTTCGTATATACTGCCGAATAACGTTGAATTTTTTCTCAAAGAAGACTCTTCCATTTACTTGGAAGCAATATCAGAAGGATTACCATATACTAAAACGACAATTGCAGATATAAACTTAAATAATGGACAAACAAAAGTGTAAAGTTTACAGTTATTTCTCTTTTGAGTTAATTTTCATTCTATAAGGCTCTTTTTCTTATAAAACATACATAGTGTAGGAATGTTTGGTTACTAAATGATGGAAAAACTTGTATTTATCTCACATATTTTTTTTTACAGGCATGCTTCTTTTAAAATATATATATATATATATATATATATATATATATATATATATATATATATATATATATATATATATATATATATATATATATATATATATACGTGTGTGAGAGTGTCAGTGCAATTTAAAAAAAGAATAATCTTTTTTGACTTGCATAGTAACTTTAGCCAGCTGATAGTATTAAAGGATGTGGTTAAAGAAGTCGTCACCTGCTAACATCTCTTAACTTTTATCATGGTTGCTATGAATCACTTTCTTTCTGAACATAAGTGAAATAACCGGGAGTGAAATTTCTGATTTCTGAGAAATATTTCATTGCGGTTTGTACAGAAACCTTTTATGTTCTGTTTTAGAGAGATAGTCCACCATCTGTCTTCTTGTCAGAGTACATCAAGTAAAATATATTACATTTACAAAGCTTTTAATAAAATAATACGTCATGTTCATTTATAATTCGTTAAATAATCTCCAAAAATATTCCCACACCTCAAATTAAAAATCTTAATCTTGAAAGTTAGGGAAATGAAATATTTAAAAAATTATAAAATAAAATATTTAACATACGATCTTGACTATCGAGGAGTTATGAAAAAAACGCAAAATTGTTATAATTAAATATAAAAATGGCTATTATAACTTCTTAAATTGACTTTTTAACAACTTTTAAATAATTTTTTTTAATAATCCTCAACTATTTATTTTTACTTAGATCAAATTAAAAGTAATATTTTATTATTTATGATAAGATGTGTCATTACTACCTTTTGTCAATCCAAACTGTGCTCGTACAATGCTATTCCTGTGGTGAGGGATTTCTGTTTTAAGAGTTTCATATAGCAATCTGTAAAAGAACTTCTATGAGCTAAAACAATTTACCTGATATTGTAATTTTTAACCATTTGAGTCTTTTTTTACTTTGAAATTGGCAAATATATTCGTTACAAATACTTCTTAGATAACATTCTTTGAATAACAGTTAATTATTAGCCCGTCGTGCATCCAGTGTATAATGAATTTTGAATACATCGACACTCTCTACCAATAAGTATTTGGACACCCATGCAAATGACGATATCTGCGTTCCTGATATACGTCACGTCCTCCGCCGTTAAATATCATGTAGGAAACAACATTGTCATTTGTCGCATGCAATATGCCACCAGATTCAGAGTTATCTGATTTCGAGAAAGGTATAATCGTCGGGTATCACAGAAATGACCGATCTTTAAGGGACATATCTAGCGATCTGAATAACCCAAAATCAACAGTGGCCTATGTGATACAGAAGTGGAAGATGAGCAATGATTGTTGGAATGTGTCGAGTCGGCAAACCCACGAAACTGGGAGATAGCGACGACGGGTGCTGTCCAGAGAAATTCGGAAGAATCGCACCCAACCGATGGCTCACATACTCCAGGAGTTTAAACAGGCATTCAGGAGTGTTGTTTCGATGAATACCATCCGTAAGGAAGCAAATCTGCTTGGTTTTCATTGTCGTGATACCACCTATAAGCCTTTGATTACAAAGTCCAACGGCGCTGCTTGGTTAATGTGCTCCAAAGCACGTCGAAAGTGGTCCGTAGATCAGTGGAAACGGGATCTCTGGATCAACGAATCTAGGTTCACCCTCTACAGTTCGGATAACAGGGTTTGGGTCTAATGACTGCCCGGAGAGCTCCTCATGTCAGAATGCATTGGGCTCACAGTAAAGTTTGGCGGAGGTCGAATTAAGGTCTGGGGGTATTTCTCCTGGTATGGACTGGGACCCTTGGTCCCAATTCACGGTAATCTCAACACTGACGCCTACTGCACTATTTTGAATCCAGTGTGCTTCCTACATTGGAGCAGTTTTACCGGTTGGACCCATGTTAATTCCAGGACGACAACGCCAGCTGTCATGCTGAGAGGTCCATCATTGATTGGTATAGTGAGAATGGGATTAACCGAATGGACTGACTGACCAGAGCCCAGACCTAAACCCTATCGAGAACCTCTGGGACGAGCTGGATCGCCAAATTAAGGGGTGCAACAAACGTCCAAAATCAGCGAAGGAACTTATGTGGCGATGAATAGTAATAATATATTTAATTGGTGAGGTATTATGAATATGAATATACTATTAATGATAATTATGATTTTTTTTATTTATAAATTCATTGCTTAAGCTTGATTAAGATTGTGGTTAGTACATTGCATTATTCGTTGTGATTCCCAAATGATGGAAACAACTCTGGTTTGCACTGACATATCAATTTATTGTGGTTAAACACATAAATAATACGATACAATACTACTAAATATTTCATCCTTCATTTACACATTACTCACAACTTCATTACTACTAAGTTAATTCACCACGATACATATATTTAATTCATTCAATTATTATGACAATATTTCGTATTTCATCTACACATATTACTCTCCACTTCATTACTACTAAATTAATTCTCTACGACTCATATATTTAATTCATTCACTTACTATAATAGCATTTTATAAACATAATCACTCATATAACTGCAAAAGTCGAGACCTCGAAACGCAAAAGTCGGTACCTCGAGAGATGACTGTTGGATCACTATGATGGGCAGCTGGCATTCGTAAGGACGAACTTCGTTGTATTATCATTGCACAGGAACTAAGGCGCTCTTTTCGTCTGGTACAAGGCTCCTTCAATCGTGGCAGACACTCTACACAGTAAACCGGGACACTCTCATCATAGGTTATATGGCTCCTTCACTCATTGCAGGCCCTCGGCACGGGATACTGGGGCGTTCTCTTCTTAGGTAATAGGGCTCCTTTGCATGGGCCACGACTTATATTTATATCATCGGGGTACTTCGTACATTCATCGGATTGACACTACTTCTATTTCAAACTTCTGACTAACTCTCCTTCTTATGGACCTCCCTGTCTTATTTCCTATTATTTTCTCTTATTAATGCTGACTCCACCTCTTACAATTTCCATTGGTCATATTATTACCATGCCATCGTCATTCGTCCGTGGCTGCCTCCTCTCAATCCCCTTTTCACCAATGCGCATCGAGGGCGGGATTTATAAAATTCTCCTTCAATTTAACGTTTTCCCATGCTCTGGCATCAAGCAGGGTGGCCTGTTTTATAGCCATCATAAATTTAGTCTTCCCTTTCTTCTTTTCTTCTATTCGTTGCAACTCCCTCTCTTGAACTTTTATCTTATACTTCTTACTACAAGCACGATCTATATATTTAGTTTCGCTATATTGTTGGCTTTCTCCCCTTCTCTTTTATTGCCCGTCATTTGCAGTGTTTCTTTCTTACATTTAGCAATTATTTTACTTCGTCCTGTAATTTTCAATTCTCCTGCCCCTGGCCGTGACACTATTGCCATGTCCCTATGACAACTTACATGTGTTCTCCAAGCCGAGTGGAAGAAAATACCACTAGCCGTCATACAAGGACATTTGGAAAGCATGATCCAGAGGGTTGAGGCTGTAATTGCCTCTCGTGGAGTCTCTACCAATTATTGAATTTGAATAAATTTTGTTATTATTTTCTATCACAGATGTCCAAATACTTATTGGTATATATATATATATATATAAAATGATGGCCAAAATTGCGGACACAACTTTGAAATTTGAACGTTTTTCAACTTTTAATGCTTATAAAATATGTTACACTTCACGCAATGTGTAATGATTCATATATCAAACAAAAGGAAATTTAATCTTTATTTCAACACAATAAACACAGTTAAAATCTGCGTTTGCTGTGTAAAGGGTGTTAAGTCTAAAATGGGCTAATATGAGTTATCCAACCAGGTATGTTTGAAAAACCAAGGGCTAGTGAAGGGCATAGAAAAGATAAGTCCAGTTCCCCTCCTAAATATTTTTATTTATCTGTGAAATTTTGGGATATGTTAAACGAAACACAAATATGTTAGTTTTTAACCCCGTTTTTCTAAACACTACGATTTCGGACCTACACATGTTACACAGCAAACACAGAAATATTTGCATTTCAAGGGAAACTATGCTACATTCAGTCAGACAAAGAAGCATAGATGCGAGAGATTCAAGAAACTGATTCTAGTAACAGCTACTACCAGCCAATCGGAATTGTCGCTCGGAGGATCAATGATCAGATGTCGTTTATGAGTAGGTGCAAGGTCCTGTTCGAAGGTGGGAAAGGTTAGTTTGGCTGTTTCATTTTGCAGAATAAAGTTGGTTATTGAAGAGCAAATACGGTTTGATGTTTGTATGGATTGTTTAGGGCTATTGACGGTGTAAAAAATAAATAAAACAATGCCGCCCTGGAAAAGTGGTGACTGGTCACCCAGAAAGACGTCCAGTATTGTTGTGTTACGTGAAATGGTCTTTAGTATGAAGCAATTGCGAGAGAAGTTGGTGAGAATGTGACAACATTCTCACCACCAAAAAAGAGGGAAAAGACCATAAAATGTGCACATTAGCTGTTGATGATAGGATGACACAAATTTGCCTCAGGGACAGATAGATGTCTACTGCGGCCATTAGCAGTGAACTGGGGGCAACAGGTTTTTTGTCAGTACAAGAACGATACGGAGAAGACTTAAGGAGGTTGTCATAAAAGGTAGGATATTTAGGATAAAGGCCCCGAAAAAAAGCCATTGCTTGATAAAAAGCAGCGGCAGAAACGAAAACAGTGGACAAAAGAACACATTGCATAGACAGAAGGTCAGTGGAAACAAATGATATGGAGTGACGAAACTAAGATCTCAATATTTGGTAGTGATGGGAGAAAATATGTAAGACGTCGCAACGGGGAAGAGGTACATCCAGATTGCATTCAAGCGAGAACAAAGAGTCCTACAAGTGTTATAATCTAGCCATGTATGTCATAAGATGCTGTAGGGTGCCTTTATGCCACAGATAGCCCACTGAATAGCAGAAAGAAGATGGACACCATCCTACAATCCAAATTTCTACCTTCTATCAGGGATCTTTTTTCAGATAATGCCCCATTTTTTTTACCAGCAGGATTTAGATCCCTGCCACACTGTACGGATATGCCAACGGTGGTTCACGGAGAATGATATGCAGGTGCTGGGATGAGAAAAGATCAGCCCAGACTTTAACCCCATAGAACATTTGTGGTTAGGTTTGAAAAAAGCTAGCACATCTGAGGCGTCCATCCAATAACAGAGAATTGATTGGAGGCTATACTTGTCTCATGGCACCCCATAATAAAGAAGGAAGAGCTCCAAATATTGGTTCAATCATTGCCACGTAGCTGTACTTTTTTCTTGAAAAATAAAGGATACCGAACGACATACTGATAGGACAGTGATATCGTAGGTACACAGGGATTTTCACCCTAACTGTTGTTTTTGATGCATAACTTCCCTTGTAATGCAAATATTTGACCTCTGTTCATTGTGTTGAATTTAGAATTAAATTTCCTTACATCTCATATAGTAATCGTTGTAGTGCATTAAGAGTAACGGTTTTTATAAGCATTAAACGTTGAAAAACATTCAAATTTAAAAAATTGTCCACAATTTTGGCCACCTCTCTCTCTCTCTCTATATATATATATATATCTATATATATATATGTGTGTGTGTGTGTGTGTGTGTGTTTGTTTGTTTGTTTGTTTGTATGTTTGTTTGTTTATTATAATGTGTGACGATGCAAAAACATGTAAAGGTTATTCTAAACGAAATTTAAGAATTTACATAAGAAAATATCGTAACACTTCACTTTTTAATTTCAGTGATCCATAAAACATCCAAAAATACCCTAAAGCTGATTTCTTTCAATATAGCGGCACTAGGAATAATTTTATTAATATATGGTTTACTTCTAGACCCAAACAACGGATGAACATATCTAGAAATTGCTTATCTCAGATTTCGCAAACTAGTATGACTCACATATCTTTAAGGCATCACAATAATTGCTGCTACTTATCGCTCGCTATTTGATGAACAGTTTCAAAATGAAAACAGAATAAAGAAATACTTTAGTCGGGAAACAGATAAGAAATGTATCCTAAACTTTTCCTCAATTATAAGATACTAATGCTAACAAGTTTCTGTAAATAGTTGATAAGAATTTTAAAGATCTAAAATTTATGTCGAGATAATACACAACATACTAAGTGATAGGAATTACCGATTTCACATAAATAGGTAATGTTAGAGTAGACAGTAATTTTAATTTATATGTAACTACTATCATAACGATTCATTTTTCGTTAAAATTTTCATAAAGTTCTCGTAAAAGGGATTCTTATGAAATTCTCGTAAGAACGTACTAATCAACTATAATGGGCCTATTAAGTCTTGAAAATAAAGTGTGTACAAAAATGTAAAATGAGTGCTAAAAATGTAGATCTAAGTACTTACTTTAATTGAAATTTATGATGTTCAGGGAAGGATGATTAGACGCGGATGCATATGAATAGGCAGATCCTCGTGCGATGAATGATGTTTATGTGGAAGAGATTACTGAAAAAGAATTTTCTGAAACCATTTTCTTTAAATGTTCCTATTTAAAATATTGTACACTCACCAGAATCAAGTAATAGGCTATTTTGATAAATTTGATAGTTTCTTTTCTTATACCAGGTTGATGGAAATTATGGAAAAGTTCAATGTAAAATATTGAGGCGTGTAATCTTAAGAAATACATACCAATATGAAGAAGTCATTAAAAGAAAAATTTCAATTTAGCTAAACGATTATTTCTATACTATCTCTTCAGCTATTGTCGTAGCAGGTAAATTGCAAGTCAGTAAAAGATTAGTTAATCATTTTGAAATTTATTAATTTTTAATATCAGTAGTCGTACGTTAATGTAACTTTCTACCGGGTGGGCAAAAAAGTCCGTAGAAACTTTAAAAATTCATAAAGACTGGAAAAATAACCAAAATAAAAAACGTTTACAGGGTTAGCATCGCTGGGCCACGGGAATTTTTTTAAGACAGAAGAAAAAATAACTCAAAAAACAGCCGACAGGTAGCGATGACGTACACAAGTCAAATAAGATACGCAAATAATGAAAAGAATGCTTTTAAATAGTTTATTACAGCATTAGGTGTTCCACGTGACCCCCACCACAGGGGATAATACATTGTAGGCGAGTCACAAATCCAGCAACGGCAGAGTGCAGCAGGTCCGAATATATACATGACACCTCTCGGCGGATCGCATCTTTCAGTTCCAACAGATTGAATGGACCAGATAGATACACCCGGGATGATACACCTCTTTGACATGTGAACGTCAGCGCCACCTGTCAGCTGTTTTTTCAGTTTTTTTTCCTGTCTTAAAAAATTTCTGTGACCTAGCGATGCTAACCCTGCAAACATTTTTTTATTTTGGTTATTTTTCCTGTTTTTATGAATTTTTAAAGTTTCTACGGACTTTTCGCCTACCCGATATATTAATAATTAAAAGATTGGGATTTTTGATTGTAAAAAATAGTGGGGATCTTAAAAATGTGAATTAGTTTTTCATACCTTTGCTTATGGACCGTTAATAAAGGAAATTAGGAATGGTAAGAAGACATTTGAAGTAATAAAGACATATCTGGAAATAAGAGTAGCATATAATTCTACAATTTGTAATGAATACATGACAGCCTGTTTTTCACACTATACGATGCAATATAACTGTAATGGGTATATGTTAAGGGGAAAAAAACGAATAACTACACAATCTATTCAAGTAAAATTTCAAGTGAGACGATCAAAAACAAGCTGCAAAATTATCATTTCTATTATATGAGTAAACTCGCACAATATTTCTTTCTTATTGAGCATTAGACATGAGATAGGATCGGAAGAGTTTTCTCTCTTTTCTCCATCACAATGCACTTTTTCTCGCCAAGAAATCTAATCCGTTCTGAGAGAGCATTCTGCTTTCACGCTGATATACCGCCACTGGCCTGAATTAATGCACTACATTTGCATAGTACGGGAAGGGAAAAAACCCTAACAATAATGGTTGAGGGGAGCGTTTTAATTTTGAGTTTTAAGGAGTGGGAATGGGTTGGGGGAATCTGCATTGGAAAAGGGGGGCTAACGAAGAAATGCAAATGTGTGCGAGAGGTTACTCAAGCAGAAGTAAAGAGGGTGGTAATCTCACTGCAAGGAATGTGAGATATAGTAAGTGCGGAGTGTGCTGGAAAAATTTCAAACCCATTATCGGAAGACATTTTTCAATTCATATATTGCTACAGAGGTATTAATATCTGGAATAAATAAGCCTTTGAATTTTGTCCGAAATTTAATACAATATGAAACATAAACACAGGAAGTAATTTCCTGTCACACAGAAAATGGAAATTCCTCATTTAATTTATAAATTCTAACTAGTTGAATACCCGTGCTCAGCTACAGAGTACATTCAAGTTAAATACAATTCAATGTATACAATTAACGCCCAAAAAAAATATTTATAAAAAATTCGTAACGGATGTTTTTATAGACAAAATAATGTAGAAGAGAATTTTCAAATTAAATACAATGGTCAATGTATTCTATTAAATTGTATTATTAATATCCATAAAACATACTAATTTGAATTAAATTCTTAAAAAACTTCCATCTCAATTAGTCTAGTGGCTAAGTTTTATCTTTTACCGTATTTTAATATTTCTTTTGTCACTTTATTTCTTTGTTATGCACGTGACGCAAAATTAATTTAAAGAATCACAAAAAGAAAAGAAACCACGGGATCAGCATTTAATAAATAAAATTCTAAAAATTAATCTTTAAAATTTCACGAAAAATCAGAAAATGAAGCCATAGATTCGAAAAAGATGTCATTTTAAAGGAGTTTTTATGATCTTTCTCGTGATATAAATAGTGTAATCCTCAGATTTTTATTTTAAATGCTAACTTTAAAGAATGTTACAAAAAAAGCTTAAAAATTTAATTTTAAAAAATCTTAAGAAGAATATTTCAAAAATCTTTCTTAGTGCACCCCTACATTATAAGAAGAATCGCCATGTAAAATGTCAGCCCTTTAGGTCCAGCGGTTTGGTCTGTGCGTTATCTGTCAGTCAGTTAGTCAGTCAGTTTCGGAACTGTTTTATATAGTATATATATAGATTATAAACTGCTGCTTGAAAACTTTGAAAAAGAATCACCTGATAATATTGTCATTGGATTTCTCCGAGAAACGAACTTTCATATTATTGATAAATCTGCTTATATTTGTTGCCTAAAAAACTATTTATAAATTAAAACAATTTACTAAACAACTTATTTGTAAAACAGGGTAAATTACATAAATTGTAATATGTGCGAGGAATCGTTTGCGTTTTGGATGGCGTTTTTACTTCTGTCTAACCTCTTCTGTGTTAGAGACGTAAGTGAACATTTGACGTAGGATTGTGTAAAATAAATTGTAGTAAGCATATCAAAGGAAGGAGAGAAATTTCTCAGTCAAAGCTAACCGTGGTTTTACTCTAAATGTCATTGTGTGTTTTGTTGTTGGTGTGAGTCTCAAGTTAATTACTCACTTTCTTCAGGTCACTGAGCACAAATCCAATATTGTGTAATTTTCTATTTATGGCTTGGGGATCACCGATTCTCCACCCCAATTGTGCACGCGTTTTGTCTGCGGCTGTTTCAGATTTCATCAGAAAGGAAGCGCCAGGAAATTAATATACGGTTTTATTATGAATTGTTTGTTTCCAGGTTATATAACTATCCGAATAACTTTACCTGTCATAGACTAATTCTATCTCTATTCTATCTCTAATGCAATTTCTAGAAATTTGCAATTTATCCCTTTTTAAGGTGAATGCCTGAGTTAAAAATGTCATTTTTTGACAATTTTGGTCAATTTCATTTTTTTGAAAGAATCTTGTTATTCAGTCTTTTCTTTTTTCAACACTGTTTCGATTTTCATTCTACATCAATTAGAAGTAGAGATATAGCTGTTTAAATAACATCTTCTGCTACAAAATTGAAGTGACAAACAACTTTAAATGCGTTTTTCTAAGAATTATGTTTTTTAGCACAAATCTCTACGGTTATCATGTTATCTCACATAAAAATGTATATAATTTGATAAAAATTTTCAGGAAATGTTTTAGATGCATATATATATATGCATCTAAAACATTTCCTGATTTACTCATTACCTGATTTATTTTTTATTGTTATACTCTCCCTACCATTAATTCGAGAAATGCCACAAATAAAAAGAATTTTCTCCTGATCAAATTCAATCGCCAGTTTTGCGCATCTTGGTAAGTGTTAATGAAATGACGCACAATAATTATTGTATAATAAATAGTGCTTTATTTAGAGCTGTTTTTATAAGGAAAGGAATGACGAATCGGGGAAAATTTTCATGTTGGAACATAAAATTGCGTGTATTACTTTTGCATTTTAAAATTTCTCTTAGATTGTAGGTCATTTTGAAAATAATTGTCATATGTGGCATGTGTGAGAAGGAAATTAAAATAGTAACATTAGGATTTTGTGCAGAGTGACCAATTTATAAAAAAGTATGCTATTTACAGGTAAGTTTTTGTTCCTTTTTTAATTTTTAAGTGCTATTTTACCATAAAAGACCAAAAAACCCTTTTAAAAATTATTTTTAAAAAAAAACTGGCTCCGAACGTAGGCTGTAAGCTTAAAACATAAAAGAAATGTCAGTAATCGGCTACAGGAACCAAGTACTACTAAATATTACCGTAGGCTTATCCCAGAACATAAGCTGTTAGAAATTTGAAGAAAAAATAGACAATGTAAAAGAAGAAAAAGCACAAATGTAAACCTAAAATTTAAAACTGTAAAACGAAGTCAGATATAATATATTTTGTGTACCTCGTTCTTTAAGCAAAATTTTTTACTGTTATACTCTACATACCATTAATTCGAGCGTATGCCACAAATAAAAAGAATTTTCTCCTGATTAAATTCAATCGCTAATTTTGAGCATCTTGGTAATTAGTGATAGCTTTTTAATATAAGATTAATTGTCTCTCATTTAAAATTAAAATTTTTCTCTAAAAATACAAATAAAATTTTTAGCAGCTGGAACAGTGATTTGAGAACGTTTTGCTGTAAAAGTAAGTTTGAGCTAAAGTAAATCATTGAAATTTATACATTTCTTCTGATATATTATAATTCACACTAATTTGTAAATTAGACTACTAATTGGAGATTTCTTACAATATAAGATTTTTTTAAAGTATAAAATTACAATACTTATGGGTAACTTATTTTTCTTGGGGTGGGGTGGGGGGTTTGCTTAACGTAGCACACTGCTAATCCGCAATAAATATTCAAATCTGCGTCTAATTTCAAACTAATAATTTTATTTCTTTATCAGGACTGTAAGAATTAGATGAGATTGTGCCTATGAACAATCATATGTGACTTGTACATAGAGACAATCAAACCTAATACTAACCACCTTAACGAAGATCTAAAATTATTAGTTTGAAACTAGTTGCCAATTTAAATTTTCCACCAAAAGAAGCTTTGTACTTTCGTGTAGTATGTTATTGTTCAGAATATATATATATATATATATATATATATATATATATATTTATATATATATATATATATATATATATATATATATATATATATATATATATATATATATATATATATATATATATAAATCCTCCTAATATGGAACTAATTAAAAGTAGCCATGATAATATTAATGTAAACTTTTTAGATATTAACATTAAATTAAATTCTCAGAGCAAATTTAATTTTGACTTATATGACAAAAGATCTGACTATAATTTTAATATTGTTAAATTTCAAAATTACTTAACCTGTTTACATAAATCTGTTTTTAATAACATTATTGTAAATCAGTTAGTTCGTATAAATAGGCTACGTTCTAAAGACAATAGGAATAAGCATATTTTAGATTTGAAAGCTGTGCTAACACGTTATAATTACCCCGAAAGTCTATCCAAACACATAATTGGTTGTTTTAGTTTTAATGAATAGTTTGTTGTGTTGCATTTAATAAGTTAAACATAATAATAAGAAAAATTAGATAAAATAACTACTAAAAATAAAAATTAAAAAATAGAAAAAATGAGTAATAAAAATAAAAAATAAAATAAAAATCATAAGTAAAAATAAAAATAAGAATAAAAATAACTCCTAGTAATAAAAATTAAAAACTAAATTAATAATGGATTAATTATCCTAAAATACAGTAACCGTAGTAAGTCAGTATCTGAGTATCCATAATCTCTATGGTTGCAAGTTTTGTGACGACAGTCATCTTGCGGTTACATGTTCATAACTTCCACTCTGTCTAGCGCCAGGCTTGGTGTCCTTTGGTTAAATAACTCTTTATTCAATTTTTATTCAATTCTTCTGTTATTCATGATTGTACGGTGTCTGAGTGTGTTTATTGTATAGATCACACTCATCGGAAACAATCCATTGGAAACAGTATTGACACCGCTGCCGAAGAGATGCTGTCTAAAACCTCTTTCATACTTATCTTTTCATGCTTTTTGTTCCTGGCTGCAAGTAGCTTTAGTGCTAACACTGTTATTCTCTATCTACTATTTCTTATATATATATATATATATATATATATATATATATATATTGTTCCGTTTTTCTGGGTTCGTTAGGATTAAATAAGAATCTCTTTACACGAAATAAATTTATTATTTTGTAAATTCTTCAGGCGTTTACACAAATTCAAACATAAAAGACGTTTCTGTATATAAGACAACTGTCTTATATACAGAATTTTCAATAGAATACACGCCAGTTAAAACACATTCAAATCTCACAAGGAAACTGAACTGAGTTCCAATGCCAATGTAAGGTATATTTATAGATTTCCAAAGCGCCCTCTAAAGATCAGTCACAGCTAGATATTGCTAGAAGCTTCCAGAAAGGTTTAGTCGGCAAATTGGCGAAATATCGCCAAATCTGGTGACCAGAATAAGTCACAAAATTGATCACCAATTTGGCGATAACTCTCATATTTGGCGAGATTCCCATAGACTCCCATGTTAAATACATAGCTATAGGAACTCTTCCGTAGAAGTCATTTTAACGAAACAAAATGCAATATTTACAAAATTCGTAACAATATGTGTGTGTGTGTGTGTGTGGTAAGGTCGTGGTTTGTATGCCAGATCTCCACATCTAGATAAGGAGGTTTTACTAATTAAACTACTACGGCTGAGCAAGGAAATCTAATTTTTTTTATCACTTTTCGCACATTGTTGCTTCCTTTTCCTTTAGGGGAGCTAGACATGAAGATTTCCATGTGGTTTGTATTCATACTGTTTATATATATATATATATATATATATATATATATATATATATATATATATATATATATATATATATATATATTGTTACATGTTTGGGAGCCAATTTGGCGTTTTATCGCCAAAGTGCGATGTTTCGGGAGTTGTGGAATTAAAACCAAGGAGTAAGTGATAAATCTGGATATTAGGTTGATTGTTGGAAAATCGCTTGGTTGTGTAGTGTGGCAACGCGGGTTTTTGTTGTACGAGATTAATAGGGTTTTAGAACAGTAATTGAGTTTTAAGCGTAGTTCTTGAAGAGCTAGGTGAGCGTTTTCTTGGGAAGTTCAAGTTCTCTCGGTGTAGAGAGAGGTATTTTCTTGGAATAGGGTTCTACGGATCTTTGGTGAAAAAGGTCGTATAAGTTTACTATTAAGTGCTATAATAATTGTATTATTGTATGTGTTCTAAAACTTGAGATTCCTGCTGTAAGAGTGGAATGTGTAGGTGCTGAGGATTGTTAATTTCAGCGAAGATTTGCAGTAATATTGTCCTCTACTGCTGTTACTTGTGTAAAAGAAGATTCTATGTTATCTATGTTCAGCTGTTTATATAAATTTCCTCTGTTTCTCAATTTGTGGTAACTGGCATGATTTATTTCTGTTGTATTTGAAATTCACTTGTAGATTTTAATTTTCCCCGTACCACGAAGTTGGTACAATATATATATATATATGAAACGATAAACCTTTCCCTTCATTAACTTTGTCTTATCGCAACAGAATATTATCCCTCAATTTGATTTTGATCTAGATATACCAAATTAAGCTATTAGGTTTCCCCCTAAAAGCCACGTGCGGCCAACACTTATATAAGATCGAATGCCGTAGAACATTCGAAATCATCACCCCATATGACACGTTAAAGTCAGGTGGCAATTTTTAACCAATTAAAAGTTCATCGCACCTGTACTCAGGGAGTGAGCCTAGAGTAGTTCGCGTTTCTTCTGTGTTCTCCCCCTGTCCTGACAAGTTGTGTTTTAGAGCGCTACGTCCCTTGTCTTATATATGTGTTCCGGCAAACTCCGGAATAATTAATTTGTGAAACTGTATCTTCCAAGAAGTATGTGTCGCCCAACTGTTTATGCACCAAATGATGTCCAGCAATAAAGTAATGCTAAGAAATAAAAGGATTGTGTGTCAAATTATGTGGATGCCGGCGTTCCTCGACTAGACTCCCTGCTTAAGCCTTTGCCTCCACTCGTCGACCACTTCTACTGTTTAATGCTCAGACGACTACAAGTACTATGACTTCATAATGTGAATTGAGGTCTCCTACCTGATATCTGGGACTTTTCGAGTTACCGGCCGGTGTTACATCGCCCCGCGACAGCTTTCATTGCACACACACACACACACACACATATATATATATATATATATATATATATATATATATGAAACGAAAAGGGTACTTGAACGTACGAATAACTTCAACTTTGTAGAGTACACGAAACATGACAATGTAAACGTTGCCAGAGTGGTAATTACTTCTAGTAGACCGGTACAGGAGATGGATTCACACATAAACACTTCTGGAAAGAACAGGAACACGATGAACACTTGAAATATTTTATTCCATGGAACCAAACTTCAAGACATCAGAGAAGATACACTGCTTTACATAGTTGAATGACTTGGCACACGCTGACGACATGATGTTTGACAATAACGTCAACGGACAGCCCATCGCTGCCCAGGCTGGAGTATCGAATATGATTACATTCTAATATATTTTGGAACAGTACGCGGACAATGAGCAAGGACGTACTGAAACAGCGCCAAGTAAGAAGAGAGCGCGAAATCGCTCCGTCTCGCCTTTTATGCTGAGTAACTTCCGATTTCGCCGCTAGGCTTAAAATTATTTTAATGGGTTCACCCCGATCACGTGGTATTTTCTCGAAGGGGGTCGAGATCACTGAACTCTTAATATAACTTTCCCGCTTATGCGTTAAAGAGAATATTAGATTATTTCGGTTTTCGATTTCGTTTTTAAAATAGGGCTGGGCTTTATTGAGGAAAAATTAAGATACACATTAGATATAGGACTATTAATATTAGTGGTGCTTTATTATTACACACACACACACACACACACACACACACATATATATATATATATATATATATATATATATATATTTGCTTTGAAGTTATTACACTTTGCAAACCATTCTGGTCCAATAAGGATCATTACCAAAGGTCGGACCCCACTGCAACTTTATTGTCTTCTTTTTTCCCTAGGCCGACTCACGAAATACTGATCTCCCCATCTCTGACAGAGGCAATACCAAATTAAACATCTTCGGCGATAAGAGGAAATCTTCTTTCGCAGACCTTTCCTTCCTTACTTTATTTTTAAACATCTTGACTGCTTCAAAATACTTTCCAAAATGTTCTTAAAATCATTCAGTGAGGGGTATGATTCTTTAAAATAAAATGTTTAATTTTCGTTGTAAAATACGTATGCTGCGACTCGGAATCCAGCGTAATCAAAGAGTATATCTTTCATAGTAAAAACAGTCAAAATTGAAAAAAGATATTAATGATGTGGTACAGGTGTAGATGAGTCCCTTAAATCAACGACAAAAATGGAGATTATTTGTTGAAATGAATTTAGTAATTTAAAAAGTACGATAGAACATTTTACGTAATCAGGCATTTGAAAAAAGTTTTTCAAATTTCATGCAACAGTTCCCCCATTTTCATTGCTTTTATTTTCAAGAAGTGTTATGAACACTTATTATGCAATGATTAACTTAAATATTTGAAAGAAAGTAAAGATGTCGAAATCTTTAGGAAACAGAACGGTTAAGGTAATTCATTTGCTCTAGCAAACTCTAAGTTAATTATAAAGATCGCACACAAGCAAAAAATATAATGAGGGATCAAGAACAAATTAAATGAAATTAGAAGTAGATGCAGTCATACTTTTTTCACTATCACTTATTTCATTATCAATCTTTATTGCTTTTAATCACACACGTTTTGTCGTTTTCCGATGAAAGAAATCTCGAATTTTACTATCACTCGTAAGTCTTAAGGGTATAATGAGATATTCAATAGCATAAGAATCGTAATATTGCAAATTTCTGTTAATTTAAATCATTAGATTTAAGTTATAATTTTCTACAAATACATTAGTTAGAAAGCTGCTAACATATTTTTTACCCTGCACATTAACTTAAAGTTTAATGCATTTCGAAAAAAAAGTTTTTATTTGAACTTAAAACTTAATTGTGTTAATACGAATAAATAAATCACATTAAATTTCATTATTTGGAATGATAATGGAATCACAACTATAAATTGAAAAATTTATATAAAGGGAACCTATTTATTAACTAGATATATTCTTTTTTTTTTTAGTGTTGAGTAAATTTTTCTTTGCTTTATTTTGAAGGTTTTACAACTTTTTTTATTTGATATGTTATTCAAGTTGCGTTTTGTGTTCTTCTTTAACTTTATGAAAGAATGTGCAATTTTTTTCGAAATGCAGTGTGCAAAGAAATTATATTTCAACGGTATTTATTTTATTCGGGATTTTTTAACTATGAGGTAAATCATCAGTAATGCTTCATGGGGACTTTTGAAGATGCTATTGTTTTATTTCAAAAAATACTTATCTCTATATCAATCTCATTAGATCATCATTTACTATAGTGGAATAATCCTTGTTCTTTCATTCTTATCTGATGTCCTTTCCATCGTGTTGAATCTTTTACTGTTGTGTCTTTTATATATGCAATGACTGCTATTTTTAACTTCTTTTGGAACAGAAATTTTCCATACTCGTGAAACCGTTGATTTTCAGCACTCGAGTTTTAGTTAATGAATTTCTTCATGGAGTCGAGTTTTTAGAGAAACTAGTTTTTTTTTGACATCTCGGAAAAGTCAGAGGTTAAATTTCCAATCTGTAAAGAGTTAAATATTATTTCCAGCGGATTTCTCATAACTGATTCGTTTTGAAAACTTTTTTGATCTTACGCTTAGGAGAGTGATAAATTTATGGAAGCTTTGTATGTCGCAACAGAGATCTTTACAATTTTCCCATCGAATTACATAAAAAATAGCTCCTCTATATCAGTTAAAGTGTATGTGTGTATTCATGTGTGTTTGAATAAATTTTATATTTTTAGGATAATAAAAAATATATTAGCAGAATAGCCTGAACATTAAGTCTTTTACACGTAATCCATTAATTTTTTAAAGTCTCAGGTAGGCCTTCTTTTTAATCTGAGAAGAAATTTTGAAAGAAAGTTGAAATATTTATACCATTTATAAAATTAAGTATAGTGCTCCCAACAAACTTTCTATTGGTGAATATATCAATTTTTTGGTGTAAATTGTCAATTCTGTTCAAAAAATGTTAAAAAGCATGATCTAACATCGTGAGTACAGCACAGTTAAAATTCTCACCAGTGAACTTTTCTCCTTTACGTCTAAATGCAATCATTTTGACATTATGCCAATCTACTCTGCTTAAAGAGGAAGAACTATAAAATAGAATATTTTCTACAAGGATAGATGTGATAATTAATATCAGGTATCATAAACAATAATAGTGGTCTTGTTTTTGAAAATATATATTACCTCTGTTCCTTTTTTTAACACATCTTAGACCCCAATTTTTTATATTTATTTACGTATAAATATAAAAAATAAAAATTAAATAATAATAATAATAATAATGTGTAAAATATTCTCTTTTTCCATACTATCGCTGATAAGCTAGGTGTATTCATTATAATTTAGCTAAAGTATTAGTTTTTGTGCTTTAAGGTTTCATTTAATTTCGAATTTATCTAAGCACATTAAAAAGTTAAATTGCTCAGACTTTCTTAAGAAATTTTTCAAATTGTTCCCTACACATATAAATCTAGTCGGCTGTATTTGAACTGTATAATTAAACTCTGATTTATAATCTATATACGGAAAATTTTTAGGTGCGGATGTCTATAATTTTTTGTAATAGTAGTTTTAATACCTTGTCTTTTTCAGAAGGAATTCAAATGAAACCTTCGTAAAAAAGGATTTTATTTCTTCAATTTGAATGAATAGTCTTCGATGATTGCACAAAATGGAAGACTTTCAAGAATAATTTTTGCAACAAAACGAATTTTTTCACAAATGAGGATTTAGAATCCAATGTTCTATTTGCTAATTGTAAAGTTATGTATGCTTGGAGGATAAATATAGTCTGTTTTAAATCTTTTACCCTTGTACAATCTTATATTTCATTTTACAAGGAATAAATCAATATAAAAAATTGCAAATCTAGATGAAATAATTATGCGATAAGTTTCATAATCTTTCATTAACATTGAAATACACTAATGGACAAAAAAATTAGCGCACCAAGAAATAATTGCGGGATCGTAACGAAACTTGCAATGAAAGTACATGTCGGGGAGATATGAAAATGATTAGAAATGCAGCGTCATTGCGCATTACGTATAGCCGGTAGAGGGCGTTGAACATCGTACTCTGTGGAGTATGAAACAGGTAACCAAAGCTTGTTTGAGTGTGCTGAATCATTTACAAAGGAAGAGCTGAGATAGACATGCTATTACGTCGTGTTCGAAGACAATATAAGCAGTTGTCGCAGTTTGAGAGGGGGAGAATCGTCGGGATGATGGAAGCTGGGTGGTCAGCTAGGCGAGTAGCTCGTCAATTAGGCCGCTCTGATTGTTTTGTGAGGAGGTGTTGGGACCAGTGGACCCGACAGATGTCATGTACACGAAGACCAGGCTCAGGACGCCCTCGTCAGACCAGTCGTTGAGAAGACCGCCACATCGTAAGAAATGCACGCGTACAGCCAACTGCTTCATCGGCCGCCATCCAGGCACAGGTAGCACCTTCACTAGGGGCCTCTGTGTCTTCTCGAACCATACGAAGGCGCCTGGCTGAAGGACAGTTGGTATCGCGGCGCCCATTACGTGTGCTGCCCTTGACGCCCACCCATCGACGCCTCCGTTTGGAGTTTTGCCGCGCACGAGGAAACTGGACTGCAGCGGAATGGTACCAGGTCGTCTTTAGCGGCGAATCCAGATTCAATCTCGGCAGAGATGACAATCTTGTTCGTGTGTGGAGAGCCCGTGGTGAACGCTTCAATCCTGCCTTTGCTGTACAGCGACACATCGCTCCCACAGCTGGTGTGATGGTATGGGGTGCCATTGCCTACAATACACGGTCACCCCTAGTATTGTTCCGTGGCACCATGACAGCCCAGCGGTATGTTCATGAAATCCTGCAACCACATGTGTTGCCACTCATGCAACGGCTCCCAGGAGCCATTTTTCAACAAGACAATGCTCGGCCTCATACGGCAAGGGTGTCACAAGACTGTCTCCACACTGTTACTACCCTTCCTTGGCCTGTCCGATCCCCAGATTTGTCTCCAATCGAGCATATCTGGGATAATTTGGGACGACGAGTTGGGCATCCCACGAGTTTGAACGAACTATAGGCAAGGTTACAGCAAATATGGAACGAAATGTCTCAAGACATCATACAGAACTTGTATGACTCAATGCCCGATCGTATCGCATCGTGCATTCGCGCTAGAGGGGGTCCAACGGAGTATTAACTCCTTCGATCTTTTGCCCTTTTCTCTGAAATAAATTATCCTATTTCTTTGATTTTCTTATCATTTACTTATATCAAAGTAGTCATTACGTATGTAAAATTTCGTTTCATTTTGACGACTCCTTCTTGGTGCGCTAATTTTTTTGTCCATGAGTGTATCTAGAAACTGTCATGTATTAAATGCAATATCAAGATATTTTTTTAATTTAAAAATGGAATCGGAAAAATGAAAATAATGTAAAATAAATTTGATTTAAACACTGGTTGTAAAACATTGGGTGTAAAATCAGATATCACAAAAAATCAAATAATTCAACATGAAATAAAACGTATAAAGAAGGCATAGACTGCCGAATAAATTAACAGAAAACCTACCCTAGAGTTGAAGATTTTAACTTTTTCAATAAAAGATTGCGCAGTTGCAACAAATCCTCATACTAAAAACGGACAAATATAACTAAAAGTAAAATAATTCAACAAAGCAAGATAACTATTAACAGGAAAAATGTAGACAAAAAATAAACAGAAATCACGCACTTAGGACTCAACACACCATGATACAAGATTCTGTTGCAGTAACGGAACTAAACCATATAACGAGGTAACCGATTGGTCTCGTCATCAACAGGCCTAACCAAATCAGTTACCTTAAGGGGCAACTTTCTGAATAGTATGCAGGTCTAACCAAAAGACATCCCAAGGCCCCGAGATCTCATTGAAACAGACGGTCAAAACAAATGAAAAATGCACAGACATCCTGCACTTAGGGCTCAACGCACCATAAATGCAAGTACACATACAATCCTAAAGAACACAAATGAAAAGACTGAAATGCAAAAAGGTGTACTCACCCTAATCCAGTGATTAATTGTTATAGTCAAACAGCAGCCATTTTATACTCTAAGACAGGGGTACACAACCTTTTTATAGTACTGTACCTGTACGTTGTAAACAATTTGAGGACGTACCGGTAGACCAAAAGTTTTGAAATGGGGAATAAAATGCAATGGAGAACATTTGTAATAAAGACAAGTAACTTGGGATATATTTTTATTGATAAACATATACATAAAATATAATAATAACTTTAAAAAATATATAATTAGTGAGAAAGTTGGGCCTGTTTATTATTAACTAAAGAAGTAATATCGGGCTCAATGTTTGTCAGTTTAAGGCGGAGATCCGACTCAATGTCCAGCAAAGCTCTATATTTGGATTTTATCACAATGATTGCAGAAAATTCTTTTTCACATAAATATGTGGTCGCAAATGGCATTAAAAATTTTACTGCTTAGCAAGAAACTTCTCAGACTCAGTTATAATTCGCAAACACAGTTATAGACGCAGTTATAATTCGCAGGCCAGTGCCAAATTTTCATGGGGCGGTCATGCATAACACATTCAGGTGTAAACGGCATCTTTTGAGATTAGGTAAATCCCAATAAAGTATTACAACACAAACAATGGATAAGAAATTCCAAACTAAAATATTTAAACGCATGGATTATTAGTTATTATAGTCATTTCTTTTCTTTTTTATAATACAGATTTTTAATAGATTTTTGTTTTAAATCGTATAATCTTTCGCGTACCGGTAGCTGCTTGTCTGCGTACCGGTACTGGTACGCTTACCCAAGGTTGGGAACCACTGCCCTAAGAGTTTAACTACTATAGCAAAACTACAGCGCCACAACCCATTGAAGATTTTAAGCCACAAAAATAAAGAAAGTTTGAAATGAGAAAACGCTATCTTAAAAGTCTTTAAAATATACCCTAATCTAAATGCCATTTTTTAATACTTTTAGATTACTAAAATTATTAGGGATATTGTTCTTACGTAGATTTTCCTCGAAATTATCACACGCCTTCAAAAACTTGACTGTCTGTTTCAGTGGGGATCTCGGGGCCTTGGGATGTCTTTTGGTAAGATCTGCGTCCTATTCAGAAAGGTCCCCCTTGAGATAACTGATTTGGTTAGGCCTCCTGATGACGAGACCAATCGGTTACCTCGTTATATGGTTTAGTTCCATTATTGCTACAGAATCTTGCATTATGGTGCGTTAAGTCCTAAGTGCGTGATTTCTGTTTATTTTTTGTCTACATTCTTCCTGTTAATAATTATCTTGCTTTGTTGAATTATTTTACTTTAAGTTATATGTGTAAAATCAGAGTCCCTTTAACTTGAAACAGCTCCTTGATAACTAAAGATAACATTATTAAATTGTTAATAAAGTGTAAAAATTATTACAGTGAATGTTCTATATTCCTTATTTGATAGAGTGAAAAAACCCCTCAATAAATGAAAACTAATTCCACTCGCATTTTGCAAATTTTTTCAGCTAGTTAAGAAGGTTAGTGCTTATTTTTCCATTTAAAGAAAAATTTAAATGTATGATAACATCGGTCCCATATGTTAACTAACTGAAATTTCAGGTAAGATGATGAAAGCGAAAATTAAAGTAGTTTCGGGTGTAATAATCCCATGTCCTTATTTTGTGTTTAAAACAATTTGAGTTTTCTTCGACTCTCATAGTTAGAAATTTGTCACTGCTGCCAATGAAAACCCAGCACTAAGCAAATAAACTTGATAAAACTTGTTTGCGAATTTCAATTGGGTCAAAATTTTTCTCCATTTGCTGAATCCTGAAATGGCCATATTATTGCACGCATTCTTAATTTTTCTGTTAAATAATGCTGTTAAATGGTACGAACTATTTTTTAAAACCACTATAAACAGAGAAAGCTGTGTTAACACATCAATTAATGTATTTGAAGGTTTTAAATTTTGTTCTAGTATAATCCATTAACTGCGATAGTTTTTAAATTCCTTAACAAATAAATTTACTCTTAACATTTTAAAATACTTTATTTACAAAAGATTAAAATGTTAAATATTTAAAACGTAAAGTGGTTAAATCAATTTTGAAAAGAATCCTATTTTATAAGATATTGAAAAGTATTCCTACTTTAATTTTCTATCTAAATTATTTCAAGAAAAAATTTTTTCACGTAAGTTAATTATTTTAAATAGATAAAAAAAACTATTTAAAACACCCAATTTAATATGTACACAGAGGGAACATAGAAATTTATACAAAAAATAAAAATTTTAAATAATGAGAGAAGAAAAGAGACAAATTGATTACATGATTAATGAGTGAAATTAAAATTACTCAATATTAAATAATCGCATTTGGTACTTTGATAAAGAAGTTTATAGTCTTTCACTGTTTTATTCATCCTTTCCTGCTGAGTTTATTAAGTTTATCATTTTTCAGTACCCTAAAAACATTTGCATTGGCTCCAAATTAGTGAAACAAAACTTTGAAAATTACTTAAAAATAAAAATTGCTTTAAAAATATCGAGAGGAATATGTAAACCTTTATTGTAATGTATTTTAATGATTTGTCGTGATCCGACAAATCATTATCTTGTAGAATTAATCATAACTGTAGAACACCTCTTACTTACATCTAGTTTATTGAAACATTAAAATCTTGGTTAAATAATCATTTACAAAGTTCGTTCCGAAGAACATTGATACACTCCGGAGAGTGGGGTTCATTATTCAAAGTCCAAACGAGATCCCCGTCTCTCCGTACGCGTAGCGACTTTACAAAGGTCCAAGTCTAAATCTACTCGTTCGTTAACTGCGTCTGAATTTATACATTCTTCTCTCTTTTTCTCGAACAACAACCGGCCTTTTCCATCCGCGCTACGCAGACCATCTATCGTGAATTTCATTGTCCACGGCTACTACCTTGGAAATGCGCCGCTAATGTGTTTCCCTAATCATCCTAAATGACCTGACTACCTCACTATTGTCGAGGGTTTCCAAAGGTGTATATCTTTCGACACCTGCTTGCGTTTCTTTTGGTGCTTATTGAAGACGCTATTACTCACCTTCATCAATTCCACTTAAGAATGGGAGACGAGAGTCTGACATTACGCCCCTTCCTCTAGAAGTGAAAAAAAGTCTTTTTGAGACGTTTTCACGCTTGAACAACAGTCCCTGTTGATGAGAGGATATCGAAGCACTCCCCTGGAGTAATAACTGTGCTTTCAACTTGTGACGAGTGGCGCTTTGTAGCCACAACAATAATACATTTTTACAAGTAAATGATTCCATGTTTTCATCTGCATATGAGATAGCCGCAACATTTACAGGTAACAAAAATTACTTTTCACACTTTTCCTTGACACAAAATTAATATTATAATTCTTGCTCATTTCTTTACTTTAAACCAAACACCAACAAATTATTTGACTACAAATTACTTATCTTCAATGCAAGAATTTCTAAGATAATTACGCTTTTGATTCCTTTTTTTTTCAAAATCTTTAGGAATTACCTGGCTTAATCTTAACCAGTTACACTTACATATTTTAATGAATTTTCCCAAATCTTTAGGGATTACTTAACATTAACCTCACTAGTTACATTACATAATTGAAAATTTTTTCCCGGATTCCTTGGAAATCACTTTAACTTATTTCTCATACTCTCTCACATAATATTACAAGATAAGGTTATTATTTAACCATTCACTTTAAGTAACACAACACAAACCAAAGCTATGACTTAGTTCTTCACTTAAAATAGAACACAAACCAAGTGTTCACATGACAAAACAACGAAAAAAAAAATAGCTATCACATATATTATACACCTAAATATTTAATAGCATTATATTTACAAATTTAATCCATTTTTCTCAGGATTCAAAAATATTAATTATCAATACAATTAGCAAAATACACATTTAATTAAATTTTCCCTGAATTCTTTGAGAGCTACTTAAATCATTTTTACAACATTTATAAAATACACAATTACTTAATTTTCCCGGAATTCTTTAGGAATTACTTAAATTTGTGATCCTCTCTGCAATTTTAAGGGACCCTAAATAAATGCGAATGGGTTTTTGGTTTTATTATTTCACAATCTCTCATTGACTCCTTTATGAATTTGTGATCTAGTGTCGGTTCAAAATCACCCTTTTCTGAGTAAGTCTTGTCTCCCATACTTTGCGTCTGTTTCCTACCCGTATCGTTGGGACTTCCCTGGGCATTTAATTCTTCGTATTGTGCTTCCCTTTGTTTATTTCCATTCTCATTATTAGTTTCCTCTAACCTTTTATTCCTTAAAATATCAATTTGATCTTTCCTCTCTTTTTCCGTTGAAAATCCCATTTCTCGCACCTCATGTAAATTCTCCTTGAGTCTTAATTCCCCATCCAAAATTTTATCCATTTCTCGCACCTCATCTAAATTCTCATTGGGACTTACTTCCCCATCCAAAATTTTATCCATTTCTCTCACCTCATCTAAATTCTCCTTGAGACTTAATTCCCCATCCAAAATTTTATACATTTCTCGCACTTCATCTAAATTCTCTTTGGGACTTAATTCACTACTTCCTCCCTTATAGTACATCTTCTCATCCTTCGTCTCACTTCCCATTTCAAACATATTAAGGGGAATAATCATATCCTCCTCTGTGTCCCTTGCGATTTCAAATCAATTCGTGGGAACAGCCCTCTCCTTCTCTGTATCCCTTACAATTTCGAACATATTAGGAGGAATAATCAACTCCTCATCTAATATCTGATCTAAACTCTTACTCAAATGCCTTTGAGAATACGCTACCCCTTCGAGGACCTCCTTTCCTTGAGTAATTGCATACCTCACTTCCCTTTCCTGTTGGGTTTCAATTTTATTCTCAGGTTGAATAATTTCGCCTCTATTAAATTCCATCTCAAATTTATTTCCCATATGATCCCCTCTATTTCTGAGAGTTTGAACTCTTTTAGTGCACTGATATTTCAAATGGTCTTTACTATTTCAGACAAAACATCTTTTATCCTCCTTTTTCCGGTCAATTTTGGCAAATACCTTATCTGTTTTAACTAGTGGTTCAAGCATAACCCTTTTTTTCATCTCTCAAAAATCCTTCGAAATTAGTATTAACCCTTCCCATACTTTCTCTGACCATTAAACTTGAACGTCTTTCTCCTGGTACGGGTGTCTTTTCCTGTTTCTTGACCAGTTACCGAGTAAATATCTGTCGCTGAAGTCGTGTCTAGTAGAATTCGCTGAGGCACACTTCACTCCGACCTTGAATTTCTCCTGGCTCAGGTTTCTGTTCCCTTTTCTTAACCAGTTACCGAGTAAATATCTGTCGCTGAAGTCGTGCCCAATAAAACTTGTTCGGAATCCAACTCCTCTTGAAACTGAGTCTCCTTAATGATGTATCACCACTCTAGTACTCTAGATCATCTTTTTCTGATACCTTCCGTATCGTTGGGGTCCTCCCACGTTCTTTAATTCGACTACGCCAAAAACCTTAAACCTCGAATATAAACCTTTATCGTCGTGATCCGACAAATCATTATCTTGTAGAATTAATCATAACTGTAGAACACCTCTTACTTACATCTAGTTTATTGAAACATTAAAATCTTGGTTAAATAATCATTTACAAAGTTCGTTCCGAAGAACATTGATACACTCCTGAGAGCGGGGTTCATTATTCAAAGTCCAAACGAGACCCCCGTCTCTCCGTATTCGTGGCGACTTTACAAAGGTCCAAGTCTAAATCTACTCGTTCGTTACCGGCGTCTGTATTTATGCATTCTTCTCTCTCTTTCTCGAACAACAACCGGCCTTTTCCATCCGCGCTACGCAGACCACCTATCGTGAATTCCATTGTCCACGGCTACTACCTTGGAAGTGCGCCGCTAATGTGTTTCCCTAATCATTCTAAATGACCTGACTACCTCACTATTGTCGAGGGTTTCCAAAGGTGTATATCTTTCGACACCTGTTTGCGTTTCTTTTGGTGCTTATTGAAGATGCTATTACTTACCTTCAACAATTCCACTTAAGAATGGAAGACGAGAGTCTGACAGAATATAAATTTCTCTGTATAGATTAAATCTCGGAAAATAATCTTAATACATTTTAGAGGATAAAAATGTATTCTTTATATTTATTTGAATATTTTTTTTCACTTTTTGTTTTTATAAGAAAAAAATTGTTCGTAAGTATTAAATGACAAAATAAAAAAAGAATTACTTCAAAAGTCTAGAAAAGAATTTATGCGTTAAAATTGAAAAATTTATTTTTCAAATGTGCTTAATCGATTTGAAATTTTGTTCTGCATAAGCGTGGAGTCAATAATAAATACTTCAAACTTTGCGTGTTTAAATATGGTACATTTAAAAATTGTAAACTCTTTCAACGTGTTTGTTATTCCTCTGAGAACGCACATTATTTATATATAGTATATATTTATTTATTTATTTATATAACTCTCCGTTAAAGTATAAAAAAAATTAACCATGAAGGCATGTCATGGTCGTACTTTATTGATATCACAATCTAATTTATATTTATTAAAAATCAAGTATAAGTTTGTGACTTAATTCATAGGAATTTTTTTAGGAAGTAAGACAAATCTTTTTCTGTTACTTCTACCTTTTGTGAATAAGACAAAAAGCAAAAATATATTATTTTCTACAAATAAAGCTTAATATTAGGAAACATTATTAGATGTATTTGATGATAAGATCAATTCTTTTTTCAAATTTTGTATTTAAGACATTGTTATTATACAATCAGTTAATTATGTATGTTTTTATTATATGTTGAAAAATGTTGGAGGATTTTTTTAGGTTTTTTGCTACTGATAATGATTGTATCGAATCGCTTTAAAGGTTGAAATGTACCTAATCACTCAAGGGGATGAAATTATAAAATTTTTCGACTACCAATAACAAGATTTATGTTTACTTCGGAAAAAAAATTCAAAAGTTTTAAAAAATTATGAAATTAAAGTGGTTTATGTTTAATTTTTAACCTCTGTAAACTGAAATTTTTACTTTATATATTTAGAAAAATGTAAAAATGTTGTATGTCTACCATAGGTTTCGTTTAACTATCAAGGGTAAGAAATTGTTATATTTATACATTTGCCAGTGCTGTTGGTACGTGCCTTAACAACATTCACAGATTCAACTTTGTTGGCTACATTATTATGGGAGTACCATATGGGTGAATGCAGAATGAGGGGCAGCAGAACATACAAGGCTTAGGTCAGGATTCGAACACAAGACCACTACACTGAAGCTCAAGACGCTAACACTATACGAAGAGCGTGGCAGAAACTGTTATACATAATCAAAATTTCTTACAAACAGAATATGCTTTATGACTTTAAGCACAAAGATTTATTTTTCTTATTTTAAGCCACTTTTGTTATAAATTTTATTTTTCAACCATACCGTTATATAAAGAGAAATATATTATACGAAAAATATTTATACAATGGGAGATTTCGTTTTTTAAAAAATTAAAGTTTAAATTTAAAGTACGTTTACATTTTTTTGTATGTCTGTCAAACCAATCTGCACCTATTTTCATCAAATGTTTACTTTTGGGCAAAGTAAAGACTTCAAAAGAATTTGTCTTCGGGATTTATAGAAATTTTATTAAAATATTTTTCTAATCGCTTTTAAAGGAAAACAAATCATTATTTATAGTTTTATGTATGTTTCAGGGGAACTATACTCGAAAATTTTACTCTAAACCAAAAATCCTGAAAAGTGTTTTATTTAAAATACACTCTGTCACAAAAAATATATGTACCTTTAAGAAATCGAGCTACTATCACGAAACTTGGCAGGAATGTAGTCTGGTAAGAGATATGCAAATGATTAAAATTTCGACGCCAATGAGACAAGGGTAAGCGCGCTATGTGCATATCATATGCGCAGCTGGGAGAGTTTAAAAGCATGATTGCTCGTGCCATAGGGTTATTCAGACAAATCTGTCTACTTGGATGGGCGGTATTGGGACTAGAGATGCCTCTGTGGCGTAACCGGCGACAGTACGAACAAATGTCGGACTTTGAGAGGGGGTGTATATTAGGTCTCAGAGAAGCAGGTTGGTCGAACAGGCATATCGGCCGAAACTCGGTCGGAGAGATATGGTAGTTGCTCGGTGTTGGCAACAATGGATCACGGAAGGGATAGTCTACCGTCGCGGAGGGTCAGGGCATCCCAGGAACACAAATGCGCGCGAGGATCGCGCAATCATAAGAGTGGCCACGTCCGCACCAACAACGTCGCTAGAATCGATTCGACGCCAATTACCACCTTCCAGACATCCGGTGGTATCAAGGGAAACCATTCGGAGACGACTGGCCGATGCAGCTATAAGGAGCCGACGTCCATTAAGATGCCTACCACTGACCCCACATCATAGGCTGTGTCGATTGGATTTTTGCCGACCTCGGGCAAGCTGGAGTGTGACCGACTGGAGGCGTGTGATCTTCAGCGATGAATCCCGATTCAGTCTCAATGCTGATGACCAGCGCATACGCGTGTGGAGGCGGCCAGGCCACCGGTCTGATTCGGCATTTGTTGGCGAGAAGCATACGGAGGTTACACAAGATGTGACAGCGTGGGGAGCGATTTGTTGGGACAGACGATCACCTCTAGTCGTCCTTCAACGCACTTTGACGGCACGCAATTACGTGGACGAGATTTTAACGCCAGTTGTACTGCCTATGCTATCAAGTCGCCCAGATGCCCTTTATCAGCAAAACAACGCTTGTCCACATACTGCGCGACTCTCCCAACAATGTATTCAAGGATGTGACGTACTCCCATGGCCTGTCAGGTTATCAGATCTCTCACCAATAGAGCACGTCAGGGACGTGCTTGGAAGGCAACTGCAACCGTCCCGGAATACTGGTGAATTAACTGCTCAGTTGCAAAGATTATGGCATTATCTTCCGCAGGAGGTCATAGGTGACCTCATTGATTCGATGCCACGCCGTGTTTCGGCTTGTATAGCTGCCAGAGTTGGATTTACTACTTACTGATTTGTAACATACTGATTTGGCATATCTTCTTAATAAAACGGTCTGTTCTTCTGAATTTGTAATAATTTTCTTATCTCCTCATACACTACATACATGTTAAGTTTCGTGGTAGTATCTTGTTTTCTTTTGGGTGCATATATTTTTTGTGACAGAGTGTATATAAATCATTGTGAATTTGGAATGACAGTGAAATCAAAATTTAAATTTAAAAAAATTCAGTTTATAGAAAGAACCTACGTATGACTTCATACATTCCTTCTTTCAGCGTTCAGTAAGTTTTTTCCATATTTGTCAGGGTTTTGCAACTTTTTTTAAAATTTCATACGCCGTTCAAGTTGTAATATAGGTGCTTCTTAAAAAAGAGCAAAATTTGAAGAAATACAGTATGTCAAAAAGTCCAACTGAACTTATTGTATACGGGATTTATTGACTATAATATATATTCCAAGGAATGCCTTTTTGGGAATTTTTAAGATGTTCTTGTTTTATTTTAAAAATAGATTATCGCTCTGTCATTCTCATTAAATCATCTTTTACTACAGTGGGATATTCTTTTTCCTTTCATTGATGCTGAAATATTTACTACTGTGTCTTTTATAAGTACAATGACTGGTGTTTTCTTTTGTTAATCTCAATCATTCCTTATTATGAAAATAAATATAATATAAAAAAATGTCTGAAAAATGAGTGAAATTGTTTTTAAAAATTTTGAAATTAAAACACGTTTAGCTTGTTACATATCTGTTGTACCTATTTCCATATATTTTCTTCTTTTTTTTACTTTTATGCTGCATAGTAAATAATTCAAAAATATTTGTCATCCAGATTTACAAATAGTTCATTTAGAAATTTTTTTATCACTTCAAATGTAAAACAAATTATTATTTTCAGTGTAAGTTTTGTTTCAGGGAGAAATATGTTCAGAATTTTTACTGTAAACCCAAAATCTTGAAGGCAATTTGATAAAAATAGAACGAAAGAACGCTGTGCAAAATTATGTAGAATTTCCTTGCTAGGAATTTTTATACATTCTCTTAAAGATGACAAGTCGGGAAAAATTCCATTCTTAGATAAACAGGATTAATGTACAGTCGTGCAACCTTATTCTCATAGACAGCACAACATAAAAATGTAGTGTCTGATGGTAATTTAATCATTGTAGAAACATGCAATTCACATTAGCAGATTCTAAAAGCTCTACAATGTAAATTAAACAATGAAAATAAAAATGCGCTAATTGGGGGAATTTTGTGTCCCGAACCTCCTTAAATTCATCTCAGTAAACCAGAGGATTCGGAATAAATTTTGTGTAATTTTAATCAAGAGTTAAATAAATACTGCCCAATTTTATAGACAATAATAATTCAAGATTTATAAGAATGAAAATAGTATCTACATTTTTATTAGACTTTTTTTTCAATTTTAATAAATTTAATCAAATTTTTCTCTTGACTGCATTTCAAAAAGATATTAAGAGTCTACAATGCAAGTGATAATCTTGGAAAGGAAATCAAAAACTATAAATACCAAATTATATAAGTATTTGATTTTGCCTATACGGGAATGATATGCAAGATGGATTTATCTAAGGAATGTATGTCTTCTGACACTCAGTTCTTTTGAGCATTATATAAAATTTGAGAGAAATAAAAAAAAAATCACGATAAAAAAATAATGCTTTGCTTTGAAATAATAGTAGCTCATAGTTGTCTAGCAATATGTTATGTTTTGTTTTATTCATTTTCATAGAAGATTGTGGATGTGATACAAGCTTAAAATTAAGAAGGCGCGATTATGTATACGTGTGCAACATTTAATTACAGAACGGGGAACCATAATAATTTTTGAGATATAGCCAAGAAAAATTAATTCAAATGAACTGATCAGCTGATAATACTAGACACAAGTGACATCTCATACCTACACTCAACATTGAAGTTTCATACTGCTGTGTTTTATAGGATATTTTATCTCCCATTCGTTGTAATAGGAAATTACATGTTCCATTTTCTGAGTTGTTGGACGATGACCGAATAGCTAGGGAGCTGAAAATTCGTAAACGAGTCTGCGGGTTCAAGTCCCACTGTTGGCATGGATATTTGTAGCTTTTCGGAATCGGCTTTAAGCAGTAGGTCTCGGTCTAATTTACCCTCGTATAGCAAAAAATGACTGTAGCTCTCTGAACTAAACCAACCAAAGCATTTTCCGAGTCACACCATTTCATTCACTTCTGGAAGTTCAGTTATAATATTTTGAACCTTGATGTTGTGAACTTGAAACGAGGGAGGTTATTGGTAGTTATATTGTTTATTTATTTTGAGAAATAAAGTGCTGTTTAATTTGAAACTTTTTTTTTAACTGGCATTGTAGGAATTATTTAAGTTACGAGTGGCAATATGCAGTTGTTACAAATACTTCAACTGCTTGGAGACTTTCGTCATAAAATGTTATTTTTCTGTATTTAACATTCAAATTTCCAAGTGTGAAAATGTTATTGAGAATACATTATATGTACTGTTGTTTCCTAAATCTCTGAAACATAACAAGGCATTAAAATTAAACTAGTGAATAAGATTGATACAATATTATGTGTTAAACATATTATTCATTTACAACATGAAAAATCTGCGAAGTTTTTGAGCATTGAACTGAAGAACTGGGTATCTATAAGTCAAGAATACAATATATTAATGGTAGGGTAGTGACTTTGTAAGGTATACACAAGATTCGATTCACAAGAATCGAACTTTTGAGTGAATTAAAGAAGCTGCTTTAGATATGCTAATTTTGGCATACGCGCTTAGTATAAATACCACGCAGCGTCATTAATGAAAAAGAAAAGGAGGAGTTGTTGTTAAGGTTGAAAAAGGTGTTATCCTGCGCTGGTGCTTTACGGGCCAGAAGTTTACGTGGCAGTACTGCTGGTTTGACTTACTGTTCGTGAGTATAAAATTATATTGTTCTTGAAAGCTGTATTTACATTCCGTACAAGTAGTACGCATGCTTATTGCTGTAAAAGCCAATTATATGTGCAGCGAATTCAATAAACATTATTTTATGTATAAATTGTGTTTGTATATAATTCAAATAGAGTGCCACTTCAAATTATATACACCCAAGTCTGGGTAGAAGTGAGCATAGAATCTCTATAACTTCACTGATACTCAAACACTTCAAACAAAATAAAATTTTGAAGTTTTTATTCTGTGTAAAAATCGTCGGAGTTAAATGTTTTATCATAAAAAATAACTTATGAAACTTTAATAGTTCTTTTTTAAAGAAATTTCGATTCTTCATACTTACTGTGGATTTACGAACGTATCAGAAAGGCATGCAAAGTGCTTCAATTTTAACCAAAACCCTGGAAGTAGTTTAATAAAAACAGAACGAAAGAATGCTATAAAAATTTTTACAAAATACATTGTTAGGAATTTTTATACACCCTGTTACAGATGACAAACCGTTAAAAATTCCATTCCAGGTAAACAGGATTAATGTACAGTAGTGCAACTTTATTCCCTTGGACATCACTTCTTGAAAATGTTGCACAACTTGAAACGTCTGCAAAGTTTGCAGTTTCACATCAAGTGATATTGTCTGTAGTTTCCTCTCTTTTTGATGTTTATTTAAAAAGATCAGGACATGACTTCCTCATAAAAGGGTTAACAGATGAGCCCGGATATCATATGATTCCGGTTATATTCCTTATTGTACCAAGTCCACAAAAGATTGAAACGGGAGAATGTATCAGCAATAGGTTGTCTAGTTTTAGCTAACAATTCCTTTGGATTGTCCTTTTTTTGGATGTAATATGCTAACCCTCTCTGCTAAACATATGAAACCGTCAATAGTATCAAAATCCAAGAAAAAAATATAGTTAAAATAATACATAATTCTTACTAGTAGATTCTCCTTGATGCGGTAAAGATTTCTTCAAATTTCCATTCACTGTCAAGTTTCGGTTAAAAGTAATTGTTTGTAACTAAGTACAGCCGGGTACTACTTTCGTAAGATTAATTAGAGTATCCGATTATTTTCTCGTATACTTTATAACTAGGGTTTGCTTTATAGTTAGAGAATTTATTTATTGTAGTTTCTCCATTAACCTCCCCTTTTAAGATATAAAATATTTTATAAAGCTTATCTAAAGTAATTCTAAATTTCAAAGGGGATTTTTGTAACATAATTAAAATATCTGTTGACGCATAAAAATTAATTTAACGTGAATCTTTCAAACAAGTTGAAAAAATCAATTGACGGGTCCTGAAATTTTCTCATAATTAAATATCATTATCCAGCAATGATCACGAGTGGTTCTTCTTAGAAAATCTTGAAAATTAAAAAAAAATTGTCGAATAAATCTAAAATTATTCTGTTAAACCCATTAATTCTTACATTCTTATAAACTGATCTTATAACTTCCATATTCTTTTATACAAACTTAAAATTTATTGAGAGACAGCTGAGCTTTTGCTTCCTTTCCAATTCTATCGAAATATTTCTCATGAAGTTTTGATTTTCTTTGTCACAAAATCCTAACTACTCTTCATCAGATTTTTTTCCCACAAATTATAAATTTAATCTTAGTTTTCCCAACTAAACTTAGTCAGATAGAAATTTTTCCGGCAAAATTTAAATTTATTCAGATTCTGCTCTTTCCGAATGATATTATTTTTATCCCTTTTTCTAAGGAGAGCTAACTCTATTATCCAACGAAGCCAGATAAATGAAGGATAAAATCGTTTCGGTTTTATTTTTTTAGACAAAAAGAATTTTTTCGAGTATAATCTTAAGGTTATTCACTTTCTACTTTTTAAAAAAATAAGCCCTGAAAATTTTCGACTAAGCAGAAAAATTTTCAGCTACTATTTTTCCGAAACGAACAAAATTTCCGACAACGAATATAACCTTTCTTAATTTTAATGACTAAACCAATAAATGTCTTACTCTTCTTAAAATAGTTTAGCTCCCACTTTTTCTGAGCTAAATAAAAATTTTCTGACAGCGTTTTAAACTACTTAGTGACTATTTCCTTCAAAAAGAAAAAAAAAAACCTGAATTCACAACAGATATTTAATACACACTTTTTGAAGTAAATCAGGATATTTTCATGGATTTAAAGTTATAAAAGCTTTGAGTTCTGATTATTATTATTATAAAAATTTCCCTAAAATTTTTAGAATCTTTATTCTGAGGTTTGGCAAACTATTGAAAATTGCGTTAGAACTCAAAAAGTGTTTTATGGCCCGACCAAAATTTTTTTGACAGCTCCCAAATTTTTTATACTGAACCTATAATTTTCGACTAAATTCCCAAATTTTCAACAATTTTCAACCGAGAGGGTAGGCCCAAAGGAATTATGTTCCTGCGTAATGTTAGATAAGAAATTTCATAAGTAACTCATTGTAGGGTTTGAGGTAGAACAAACATTACAAGATTTAGTAACGTCATTTCCCAAGCTATTATAAAAATTGTCTGCAAATTTTAAATTTTTAACTTATGGGACAACTATCTATTACAGTCGATAAGCAGATAGTTTGTTAACATGTATGTCATTCAATATTGTGTTCGGAGAAGTTCAAAGTTTCACTGACAAATATATTTGTAAAATGTATGTATGCACTAAATCATGAGGAATTCGGTTTACGTTTCAGTCATTTGAAGCTTGATATATTTCTCTATATTAATGAGCATATATCTTGAATTGATTTGCACCCGAAGCGAATCAACGTGGTAATATTTTGTCAGAGTTCAATTTCTATTGACTTATACCGGGAATCTCTGATTATTCCATCTAATCTAATTGATGGACACATGTGGTTTAAATCGATTAAAACTACTACTAAGTTGTTTATATATTTATAAGCTCTTTTAATGGCAACTTCGAGAACCTGGGAGAAATATAAATATATTTATTAGTTTTGATTTAATTTCTATGGAAGATGTATGCAATAATTAATTTCGCACAAGGAGTTAGTAAATGAAATATCCCTGCTTAATGTCTGGGGGGAGTGCCCCATGAGTTTACTCAGAGGTCACAATCAATTGAACCTGTGAAGGAATATATCACTGAAATCATGCAATATATATATATATACAACCTCTGACAATAAAGTTCGGTGAATGAAGTCAGAACGGCCGATCTGGCAACACTGACCAAACAAAACGGTGCACCTGTGTAGCGGTAGGTGTTGACCATCTGCCTCCACCGTTGTTCAGTTGAGCGTTGTTTGTGTTCCGTGTAAGACTTGTTTTACAAAGTGCTTGTTTAGTGCGTTTGTTCCGTGCGACAAATCGTTACCCAGAAATTAGGGATGAGAAAAACATGTTGTCGTCTTGTGCCACATCACTTGGATGACGATCACAACCAGGCACGTTTAGAGGCTTCACAGAATTTTGTCGAAACGGCGGATGCGACACCAAACTTCTTGAACTTTATTGTCACTGAGGATGAGTCCCGGTGTCTCAGGTACGACCCTGAAACGGAATGGAGAAGCATGCAATGGCGTTCTCCTGCATCACCTCGTCGGAACAAGGTCAGAGCAGAAAAATCACGCATCAAAACGATGGTCATCACCTTTTTTGATAGTCAAGGCATTATCCACAAGGAATTTCTACCTGAGGGAAAGACGATGAATGCTGAAGGGTACATTGAAATTTTGACCAGTTTCCTGAAACGTCTACGCAGGGTACGACCGCAGTACGCACAACAAGGTTCATGGTTTTTTGTTCACGACAATGCTCGCCCTCACACAGCTAATATCGTCAAACAGTTCCTGGCAAAAAAGGGGGTGGTGCAAATTGAACATCCACCATACTCGCCAGATCTCAATCCTCCAGACTTCGTCCTATTCCCACAACTCAAACTCGCTTTGAAAGGAAAGAGATTTGACGATATTCCTGACATCCAACGAAACGTGACGAGGCTTTTGAACTCCATCCCAAAAGAAGACTTCTTGCAAAGTTTCCAGAACATGTATAGCAGATGTCAGCGGTGCATAGTTATGGGAGGTGACTATTTCGAAGGACAGTAAGGTAACTTTTGTTAATATTTCATCTACGTTAATGTTACAGGACTATTCACTGAACTTTATTGTCAGACCTTGTATATATATATATATATATATATATATATATAAAGAAGAATAATAATTTTAAAGTTCACGAGGGCGGATCTTTAAAAAATACATAAAATTCATCTTCAAAGCAACCAGCGGGATTGCTTTAGTGTTATGAGGGCGAACACATGCGTATAATTTCTTTTACCGTATGTGCATCCGCACTCTGTAAAAAAGTGCTCAGCTTTTGAGACTCCTTAATTGTGGACAAAGTATTAATTAGTTTAACAATCACAATGTTGTCAGAAAATGTTGCCCGAGCCAATGTAAATACGGTCTACTGATGTACGAGGTCTCTCTTTAATTTCTGGTCGATTTAAAGTGACGGAAATATGTCCCCCTAAATGACACCCATTTAAGCTGTTATTGCCATATTCGCTCCAACACTGCGCAATTGCAGATTTCGGTGAACCCTCTCTACTCTCTTTAGCTGCGTTTACATGGACAACAATAATACCCGGGATTTACCCGCTAATAGGGAAAACCTTCGAAGCCCGTTTACATGGGACCACATTTTCACCCTGCTTTTACCCGTCTTACCGGAAGTAAAGGCCGTCACATGATTCGGCGGAAGTGATCCTCATACACCATCATTCCTTGTGAATCACGTTATGGGTTCGATCCCAGCCGGTGTCATACTTTTCCAAATTCACTGTATTGCTATTTTTAGCTTTCCATCTTCGAACTCCGCATTTATCTCGTTACGAAGTGTATGGTCCTGGGGAAGGCCTTTTTTTCCCAATTGCTGTTCTTTTGACCTCGTATTCTTAAATTTTAAAAATAACAACAACAAAAAATCATAAAACTTTAAAAATCCAAAAAGATTGAAAAACTTACAAAAATATTTTTTGTATTCTTATGATATCTGCTTTTCTGGGCCTCTTAATATTATTACTTTTTTGTTTTCCGTGGATTATTAGTCTTATCTAATTTTTCTTCTAAA